>CM055060.1:3089729-3125319 GCA_029204045.2 Tillandsia leiboldiana
TATATTATATATATATATATATATATATATATATAGGGCTTATATAGTTTAAAAAACAGAAGCCTAATTATGCTTGTAATTTTTTATCATTGGATTTGTATTGAGGTCCCTGCGATTATAAAGTCACAAAAAGCGAGAAAGAGAAAGTACAATAGCACGTATCCCAATATAAATCTAATAGTAAAAAAATCACAAGGTTGAACTTTTGCTTTTGAAAATATATAAGCTCTAGTTATATGATATGCTTATGAAAATACGGAGTTTTCTGTGCTTATAATTGTTTTTTTATGTTGGGACTTTCGAATCGACGATAAGTTCTGTTATACTTGATATAGAGTATTTGAATATTTATAAAATAATTTTATAATTTTTATATATTATTTGTCTAGGATCAAATGACTCAAAATTATAATTTTAACGGTCGTGGTTAGCCGTTTGTAAGTTTAACGGTATAGAAATGTTTAAATCACGTAAAATTTTGATAGAAAATTTTTTATACTGTATAAAATAAATTTAATATTTTTGATCTAAAGTTTAATATTATATCATCATTTTTGAGAATTTTTATTTTTAAACGTTGATTTTGAACCCTTTCGATCAATAGGCCAATGATATCGAAAAGTCGTAAATTTATTTTTTAATATTTCAAATATTCTAGATCAAGTCTAACAAAACCGATCGTCGATTCGAAAAATTCCAACATAAAAAATAACTTATAAGCACAAAAACATTCGTGTTTATAAAAATGAAAAATGCTAGATATACACCCGAATGGGTTTTACATCTAACACCCCACCCATTCTAGGGTGGGGTGAATTTCATTCGTCACTTCGATATGACGAGTGAATGAATATTCATCCCAGAATATATATTACGTCTTTTTTATCTTTGAAAGTACACGAAAAATTTCATACTTATAAATTATTTTTAATTATATAGCATACTATTCAGATTAACGAAAAAAAAATCACAATATTTTTTTCTAATTTTAAAAATATTTTCTAAAAGCTATTTTTATTGGTAAACTAACATAGAGAAAAAAATTTAGAACTTTTCTAAAAACTAATTTTTGGTAAACTAACATAAGAGAAAATTTTTTAAACCGAAAAGCATATTGTATATTTTAGGGCCAATCAAAGACACTCTAAATTATCCTTCATCCTATAAGCAACAAAGAATAATAATTAGTAAAATTAGTTATTTATAAATTAGAATAAAAAAATTAAAATTAGATTGATAACAACTATAATAACATTTTTGGGGCTATTACAAAATTACTGTAGGCCAGGGGTTCTCTATACAATTTGTCTAAAAACGCGGGAGCGTATCTTAGCCGTCCAATGCGCACTATTAAGGGATGGGATATTTTTTTTTTTTGGCGATACCAACGAGGAAAAAAAAAAAAAAAAGAAAAAAAGAAAAAAAGAAAAGCCGAGCCGATTCTGACACAGGTTCACTATATATATATATATATATATATATATATATATATATATATATATATATATATATATATATATAGAGCAATGCTATATGTACACCCCGAAGGGGTGTACATCATACACCTTCATCATTTTAATGGTGGCGATATTTTTTACGGGTCATATCAAATGACCCATCATCACACCCCCACCTTTGGATGGGTGGGGTGTATGATGTACACCCCGAAAGGAGTGTACATATAGCATTTTCCATATATATATATATATATATTATTTTTTATTTATTATACGTACTTTACCTTTATCGGTACCTGCGTTTCCTTTTCATGGCTCTTTCTCTCTCTCATTCGATCGCAGGAGAGGAAGGGGATGGCGACGCACGGAGACGTGTGCGTGCGATCGCAACCCCTTCTTCGAATAATCGTTTCTTCTCCTCTCCGTAAGCTGCTTCTGCTTCTGCTTCGCTTCTGCTTCTTCTTCCTAGAAAAGCACCTGCGTTTTGGAATGAGAGGCGATGATGGTGGGAAAACCCTAATCGCTTCCTCCTCGAGCTCTGTGTTTACTACCAATGGCGAGACCCACATGGCTGCAGGGCCTACAACGAGGGTGGATGTTCTTAGGGTTTTACCTCTGAGCCTTCTGATTCTTGGAATTAGGGTGAACGAGGAGGTGGTATGCGGCTTATTTGATGTTCTTTGGGCAATAAAATGAGGATGATCTTGTACACGATTGAGAGGCGATGATGGTTGGAAAAACCCTAATCTCATCCTCCTCGAGCCTCTGCTGGTTCTATAACGAGGGTAGATGTTCTTAGGGTTTTTACCTGAGCCTCTGATTCTTGGAATTAGGGGTGTACAAGAGGTGGTATGTGGCTTCTTTGGTGTTCTTTGAGCATAAAATGAGGATGATCTTGTACACGTTTGAGAGGCGATTGATGGTTGGAAAAACCCTAATCTCATTCTCCTCGAGCTCTGCTGGTTCTATAACGAGGGTAGATGTTCTTAGGGTTTTTACCTGAGCCTCTGATTCTTGGAATTAGGGGTGTACAGAGGTGGTATGTGGCTTATTGGTGTTCTTTGAGCAATAAAATGAGGATGATCTTGTACGCGATTTAGAGGCGATGATGGTTGGAAAAACCCTCATCTCATCCTCCTCGTGCTCCTGGTTTAGAGACCCACATGGCTACAGGGCCTACAACGAGGGGCGGATGTTTCTTAGGGTTTTTACCTGAGCCTCCGATTCTTGGAATAAATGGTGTACGAGAGGTGGTATGTGGCTTTTTTGGTGTTCTTTGAGCAACTAAAACGAGGATGATCTTGTACACGGTCAGTTCACCATGTTCTTGCTTATATCTGTGATGGTCAGGATCATATGTGGCCTAAAAGACCTTGGTCGGAGAGGAATGTGGCTTCTTTAATGTTTTTTCGGTGGTAGAACAAGCGCCTTTCTCATATCCGATTAGATTTTCCATCTTCTTGCATATTATCTGCGGCCGGAACAGTGGGATTCTCCATTTAGTGGTTTGTGTTGGTTGGGATTAAGGAATTTTCTCAGCTAAATGAATTTAGCTTATTTGGTTTGGTTGAATCCGTGCCATGCGGTTAAACTGTTTCTTTGTGTTCGGGTAGGGATAGGATGTCAGGTATTCGAATTCATTGAATCCCTATGAGTATCACATTGTTATTTTTCTCTGTGCCTTTCTTCATTGAGAATCAATGGCTCTGTTCAGTACTTAGCATGTGAAGGTGAAACTTTGTTTCTTCATGTTTGTCGTCAAACAAACTGGGCCCTAAAAAAGGAAGAGGATGATATAATTTGTAACCTTATTGACCTGCTCTACTCTGCTATCTTCTCACCAACTAATGGCAACTAGATGGTCTGTTGTTCTGCAGCAGGCAACTGGGTCGGCCATTGTTTGGTGGGGTGGCGGTAAAAGGCTGGAAGATCCAGTAGTTGTACCGAATCATTTGAGGCACTGTTTTCTGGCTTGTGCCAAGTCTCTTTACTGCATGCAAACTTTTGATATATTCTCTAAATCGTCAAAATTGTTCTCTTTTAATGAATTTTTTGCAATTAGTCATGAAGTATTCTAGTTATTCAGAATTTCTATTGTCCTTTGGAAAATTCTCTTCTTTAGAGCTCTCATAATTATACACGAGTTTCTCTTGATAATTTTGTATTTTCCTAAATTATATTTATTTACATTCACTCCCCTGACTAACTTGTTTGCATAAGCCACTCCATGTATCAAATGGGATAAAAGATTGGTTATTTGCTTTTATTCTGAATTTATTACATGGGAACATTCTATGGAAAAATTATTTATTCTAAAATGAAGCAATGATGATCGATGACCCTCATCTCCCCTATTCTGCTCCACTCCTGTTTATATTTATAAATGGCAAGTCGACCATGGAGGTCTGCTCTCTTCAGCGTAGCAGTTACTTGTAACGTTTGTGGGACCGGCATATGGGCTTGGCGAGGCAATAGGATGCAGCCATTGCTTGGGTGGTGTTGGTTGTGGTGGAAATAGAAGGGGAAGGTGAATGGAATAGTTTCCCTGAGCCTCTTCTCTTGTTTGCCGTATATGGCCATTGAGATCGACCTTGAGAGGTTTGTTTTTTCTCTTTTATCATTCATTCATTCTCTGAATAGTATGGTGATACTCCTGTGCAGCTCGGTTGCAACTCAGTCGTAGGCGTGTAGCCAATAAATTATCCTTGCTTACTTTCTTTGAGGTTGGTTGCTGGAAATTGACAACCTTTACTTTTGCCTTCTTCTATCCTTTGAAAGTGGAAACAGAGATGCTGATGCATATAGATGTAATCAAGTGTATCCATCCTATTGTGAACCCTGCTTGCTACTTCCTTCAGAAGGAGAAAAGAGATGGTGGCACAGCTGGAGTGTCCAATTGGATCCCTCACTTCTTCTTCTTCTTCTTCTTCTTCTTCTTCTTAGACAACATTGGATGGGACCTCCCCTAATTTGTAAGAGGTGCTTCTCATATAATTTTTGTCTGTTAGTTATTCCCCATGTTTATGTTTAGCAATGGCAAGGCACCCTTGGAGGGTCTGCTGTCTTCAGTCTGACATATGTATATCAATGCTGTGAGGCTCAATGTGGGCGTCCCTAAGGCAATTGGGCTGCTTCTGCTGCTAAAGTGGTAGCCTTGAAGATTGGAAAGTGAAAGATGAAGGGTTTTGCTGAGTCTTCGATTCTTTTAGTCAAGAGTTTAGGATTGCCTCGAGAGATAAGTGGATTCCTTTTATTGCTCTCTTAATCCTTTGTGATTACAGAATTTGGTTGGATCAGATTGCCATCTTCTTGCTTATCTTATTTGGCTGTAACTGTGAGTCTACCTCTCATATTGCCAATATAATTACTTCTTGTTCGTGATTCTCTCTACTTTTCATTCTTCTTCTTCCACCACTTAGTTTTGATTGGGCTGGTTTTATCTGTAGATGATGAGATAAACATACTTACCTAATAATTTCTCCTTGTTCTTCTCTACAAGTATTTTCTTTTGCTGATTCGTCTTCATCACTACCCATTCTTTTATCTGGAGGAGTCTGCACTCTGTGCACCATTTCGACCATGCGATGTTTGGTGATCTATTGCCCTGAACGTAGAAAAATGAAGAAGGCACCCCAAGGCTACAAAAGTAAAATCAAGAAACAATTGTGTTTTTTATGCAAAAATGCTACAAGATTATTGCCTTTGTGTTACTTGGAGCAATGTTCTCTCTCTCTCTCTCTCTCTCTCTCTCTCTCTCTCTCTCTCTCTCTCTCTCTCTCTCTCTCTCTCTCTCTCTCTCTCGACATATATATATATATATATATATATAGAGTCCGGCTATTATGCTATCAATAGCACAAAGCACTTGGTGCTACCAAGTTTTCCACCATAAGATCTACCCCTTGGATCATTTCCATCCTTTAGATCATACTATTTTCTCAACCACCCACTAAACCCAAGGAGCCCACTATCATCCTAACCACACATCTCCTCATCCAAGGGTAAAAAACTTAATAGCACCAAGGATTTGGTGCTATCGATAGCATAGTAGCCTACCTCTCTTTCTCTCTCTCTCTCTCTCTCTCTCTCTCTCTCTCTCTATATATATATATATATATATATATATATATATATATATATATATAGTTCCACTACAATGCTATCAATAGCATTAGGCACTTGGTGGTCTCTATATTTCAAACAGAAGAGATCTTTATTCACGTGGGAAATTATTTTCTATACTTTTGAGGTAGATAGAAGGACCAAGAGATTATGGTGGTTCTAAGTTGTTGCTTTGTTTATTGATCAACTGTCCAACTTTCTGCAGATCAATATGTGTGGAAAAGGTGATTACAGAGGGTTCAGTGATAAGAGGTGTAAATGGAAATGTTTCTTATGGCTTATTTGTTTGGCTGTTTTTTGGAGGGTTTGCGCATCAGCAGGCAACCATTTCTTGTAGCAGTAAGCTGGAGTTTGGGTGTCAAAATCTCGTGGCTTGTGAGCTTGCTCGAGCTCGGCTTGGTTTTGGGTCGGATTGAACTTTCCCAAATTTGAACTTCGTGTACTACTGCAATTGAGCAAAGCTTCAAGGGTGCAGTGGCTTCTCTCCCTTCTTCTTCCAAAAGGACTTTCTTATCTAAGCTTTGACTGTCTTCCTTCTCCCCACTTTGCTAGGGATGTCAATGGTTATGGATACTTGAGATTTTACCTGAACCAAACCCAAACCAGAATGGGGTTGCTTTAACGGATGCCTGCACCCAACCTGAATCCGACCCTGAACCTAAACCCGAACCGTACCCGAACCAGTTTATATTAATATCATAATATAAAAATTTAAATGTGTAATTTGAAAATTGAAATTTGAGTATGATATGTTTTGAAATTTGGTAAAGAGAAATGATTGCTTTCAGGTTCAGTTCCGCATTTTGGTTCTTTTGTTGGGTTAGGTAGATAGCCCTCAATACCGAACGGGCTGCAATTGAAAGCAAGATAGCCTAGTCAGCTAGTTCAGAATAATAATTGGATATAATGTTTTATCTGAATTAGTGTAACTGTTACTGTTGTTTTTAGCTGCTTTCAGAGATTTAGTGTTGTAATCTCATTCATATTTCTGTTTGCAAAGGATATGATGATAGCCTAGGGTGGATGTTCTAGAGCTCTTCATTCATCATACTGAACACAGCTTGACAACCTTTGGAAGGCTTGCTGTTTGGCAAGAAACCATTTTGTTGCTGTCTTTGAAGTATAGTTGAAATGGCAGATCTGAGCCTGTGCCTTTAGTATTTTCTATTACATTTGGAAACTTCATTTGTTTTTACTATGTATACTCTTGTTTAAAGCATCTTCGTACCTTTAATCACCTCGTGGCAACAAAGTTGCTTAAAATTTCTTGTAACAGAAATTTTCTATTGTATTTGGTCATGTCAGAGTAAATTTTTTTACTTGAGAATTCGTAGTAATTGTCACTTGTATCCTTGATATAATGATTTCCTCATTCTTTAACAAACGATTTTCTAGTTGTAGTTACTATATATTTTATAATGCATTCATGATTCATGAAAGGATCCTGATATTTTTGTTATATTTTGGTTCAACTATACTGTATTTTGTTTCTTTGAGCATCAGACTGAATGTAGCTTTGCACCCTTTGGAAGGCTTGCTCTTCTGCTGGCAACCATTGTGCAGTTGATTGTGTAGTTTAGTGCAAACTTTGATAAAAATGGTAGACTTGAGTCTCCTTTGATTATTATTATTATTATTATTTTTCCTTTAACATTATCCTTTCTTCACCCATCCTAGTACTTTTCTAGCTCAAGCATGCTTAACTGGGGAGTTCTTATGGGATCTGGTGCTTTAGTGTTGGTATGATCTGTTCCTTTTGTTTTTTTTTGTCATTTTCTTCATCTCAACATTTGGTATGTTGCTCATTTCTTTTTCATTCTTCTCTGGTTGATATGTTTTCCTAATTTTACCCTATTTTCTTTTGATAATCTCTCTTTTTCACTATGAAACTGCCTTTGCAAGTGCTATTTTATTTTTCTAAAGAACCTTTGTCTGCTAAACCGCCTCATGGCTACGAAGAAGAAATACAATCAGGGAAAGAATATTTCTATCATCTTTAGCCAGCTCATTATAGAACATTCTGAATTTGTTTTTTATTTTTTTCTTTGGTTTTTTTGGGGTAAACTTTTATTTGCCCCTCTGTGGTTTAGTGCATTTTCACTTCGCCTCCCTGTGGTTTAAAAGTAGCACTTTACTACCCTGTGTTTTCCTCTTCGTTTCACTCTAGGATTTAGTGTTAACCAGGGTAGCTAAGCGGTACATTTTACAAACCACAGGGCATTAAACCAGACATCCTATTGCTACTGCACAGATTTAGCAATGGCGAGGTAACCCTGGATGGCCAGTTATTTACAGATGTTGGCAGCTGGGTTGTTGCCATTGCTTGGTGTTGGCTGTCAAGCATTGGCCTTGGGCTGTATACGAGTTCTTTCTCTTATTCATTTTCTGGCCATTAAAAGGTTCGATTACAAAAAATCCCTTGCACTTTTGTGTGCATCTCAATTAAGCCTCGCATAATAATAGGAGCAATATTAACCCTGCACGCCACTTTCTAACAATAGACTCGTACTCTTATTTTGAGCAGCCATGTGCTGGAATTTATTCTCAGTTCATCAACTAGATATGTGCCTACTCATATGAAGGGCAATCCTTAGTGTAAAAGAAAATGATGGATCTGGGCCTGCTTTTCTTTATCAGAGGCATATTTTACATGTTTCTTTGTGAGGAGGCCATGATGATGGCCAACTGTGGATGCACCCAAGCGATTCGAACATCATACTGGACTTTGGATGCACATAGCTTGGCAAGATATAGAAGGCTTGCTGTTCAACAAGCAACTATTTTGCAGCTCTTTGTGCAGGTTTGGTGCAAATTCCAGATTGGATTGGCTGGTCTGAGGCCCTCTCTTCATTTTGTTTGCTAGTATTCTCTTTTCTTTTCAACTTTTTTGAGCTTCATTTGCTTTATGGTGCAATGAAAGTTGCTCTGATTTTGATACTTCATAGTTTTGCCATTGATAGTAAAGACATCCTCTGAATCATTTGCAAGTTTATAGCACTTCGTAGTTATACCTTTGTTAGAATTATATTAAATAATTCTCGTTGACATAGATGGTGTCCGGTCAATTTGAATTAGCTTATTCTCTCATGTCTTATATATTTCATAGCTCTTATGTCATTGATTAATCATGTCATGGTAGTATGGTGTTGATTGACACTTTTTTCTGCCTTTGCCTCATGGTTATTTACCTATGAGCAAACATGTCTTATTTATAATGGTGCACTCCTTGTTCTGATTTTCTTTGTTGTTTCTGAATTTTTGAGGGATTTTTTTCTCTTTAACTTCTTTGATAGTAGAACTATTTCTCTGAGTGGTGGGTGTTTTCTATTCACATCTGGGTGGTTCTTATTTTCTCCGTCTTGATAGTTCTTCATCTGATGCATCACGAGGACTTACCCTTCTCTCCACATCTGGCACTTCCCCATTTAGCAATGCTGAGCCAACCTTGTTAAATAGGTGACGGCTAAATCGGAGTGGAGTGTGTATAGAAGAGTTCAGCTGAGCCTCCAGTTTTGAAAATTCGGGTTTGTGGACCGGGAGATCTTTGACTCAAGAGGTATGCTTTTTCTTATTCTTTCTTTTTTCTCCAAATAAAAACCAAGGGTTTGTGTCCTTCCTGTTTTCTGAATATGAGCTGTGGTATTTACTGTTTAGAAGAGTTACTGCTCCCTTCTTTGAGCGGTTCATACCTTGAACTTTCCCTAGCCTCGCTGCTGCAGTTCAACTCTATGTTTTCCGAAAGGCTTAATTACACTTTACTCCATGAACTTCTGCTGCTGAGTTGGTACACTGGTGACAGTCAGTAATTTCTCTCAAGCTCAGGCAAGGGGCTTTTAAATATTGATGTCCTTGCTGACATATCTATTACATTTTTACCTCTGTAAAATCTAAACTTTCTTGTATGCTCCTAAAATTTTCAGTTTTTACGGAAAATTGGATTTGAGCTAGCATGTAATCTTGGATGGTCTGTTCAAGTGCAGAAACCAGCTTTTATTGCAGCCTTATGCTGGAGTTTTTCAGTAATTTGCTATTTTTACTGAGATTAATAATGCTACATGTACGTCTGAGGGTGTCTGGAATATTGCAATCTTTATTATTCTTTTGCCTTATTCCCTGCAGTGACCAATATTCACCTTTTTTGACCTCAACAGTTATAATACTTGTTTGTTCTTGGAAGAAATTCATTTTATCCTTTTTATCAAACTTGCTACAAACTTAGCTATGAATTGATTATATTCATGTATTTCATTATCCATTCATACACAGATTTTTCTTTTTGATATCATGGTTATAGTCATTGCTATACTTTATCATGCTAGATGGTGTTGATAATCAAACATCTGAGAATTTCGTGATTTTTCTTTTTTTTATTCATTTTATTTTATGTGCGTGGATTTTAAAGTCAGCTATAATATTTCCTGAACTTAATTGCTTTTTGTGAAATTTGTGAAGTTCCAAAATTGCCTTCTATTTTAGTTCTTCCTGATCATCATACTTGTGACCATTTCTTATGTTGGTTGAGGGTTCCTTGTTTACAAGATTTAGGGGGGGTTTGTCCTAGTTTTTAGAAATGATTTTATAACCAAAAGCTCCTTTTCCTTCAATGCCTATATAGCATTATTTGTCCCTCAAAGTTAATTAGTTATCAAATTTATCTCTTTAAATTTAAAAAATTTGCAAGCACGTCCCTTTGTGTCAGTCTATGTATCGTGAATACTTTTGTAAGTCTTGTATGTCTGTGTCGGGCATGCGCGTGTTCGTGTCGGACTCTTGTCCGACGTGGACACACCTTGGACGCTGGTTCGATGCGGATCTATAGCGCATCCCATTGAAAAATTATATATATTTTTTATTTTATTTTTTTATAGACATATATAATGTAAGATAATAAATATTTTGGCTTTTTAATAAATACATTCAATTTTTTTTTGAACTATACAAATAAATTATGTGTGTTGCGATATTTCTTCACTTGAAATATATGAATTATCAATGAAAATTTTATTTGCTTTCATTCATATGAAAATATATAACAATATTTTAGCAAAATTAATATTTTATATATATATATATATATATATATATATATATATATATTAGCGGAGGGCTACTATACTCTTATGAGTATAAACCCCTTTATACTCATAAATTTTTTACCTTTGGATGAAGGAATGTGCGGTTTGGATGATAGTGGTCCCCCTAGGGTTTACTAGGTTGTTGGAGAAATAGTATAAATTATTGGGACTACTATAATCCTAACCGCACATTCTTTCATCCAAGGGATGAAAACTTATGAGTACAAAAGAATTTTACTCATAAGAGTATAGTAGCCGGACCCTATATATTATATTAATAATACTACATCTTATTAGCGGTGTTCATGCCGTGCTCGTGTCTTAACTTTTTGTAAGTTGCTGAGTCGCTGTGTCCGAGTCATGCCATGTCCCGTGTCCCATGTCCATATCCGTGACGCCTAGGTGTCAGTTGACTCTTTAAACTAACTTTTCTTGTTAAAATGACCATTTCTAACTTTGTTATTAATTGTTATGCCATTTTAAATGAAACCCTATTTTCTAAATTTTTTCAAATATTCTTGGAAATATTATTCTTTTTAGAGCATAGCAGTTATAACAATGAAAGCTTAGCAGTCAACTGGCAGTTGTCGATAGGCAGGGGCAAATTTGCACTTCTAAAATTTAGAGGATTGGATAACAAAAAATTTAGGGGGACAAATATGTAATTTCACTTCCTTTTAAGGATATGTGAGCAATTTTCCCTGAACAGTTGGCCTTCCTTTCTCTCCTGTCTCTCTTCGCCATTCCTCAAATAAATGAGAGGAGCATATTATGAAAGTGCTGTTTGGAGAGGATGCATGGTCAGTTTAGCAATGGCAGGGCAGCTCTAGATGGTCTTTCTTTCTGCGGGCAACCTAGCTGCAGCCTTATTCTGTAGTGGAGGTGGTGGTGGCGGTGGCGCTGATGATAACCATGAAAGGAGCTGGATGTTTGATTGCGGTATTGGTAGTACACTCTCTTGATCCAAGCTTCAGTAACAGATATCTTTCATCATATTCTTTTACTTCTTCATTCCTCATCCTTAATGTGTTTCAGTATTTGAGGCTGGCTGTGCTGAACGCCTGCTGGAGATGCAAATTATGGGCTTGTTTCTTTAGTCAAGCCCCAACCATGATGAACTGGTGACTAGGGGTGTTCAATCTGTAATGAGAAAACCAAATACTCAACCATATCGATTGAAAATCGGACTGAAAAACTTAAGCGAACTGACAGAATTAGTATTCGTTTTAACGTAAGGGCCTTCCTTTGAACAGGGTATTAAAGTGATTACAAACCACAGGGTGGCTAACTGCAAATTATAGGCTAGTAAAATTTTATATGTTGTTTCCTTAAAATGCATTACTTTTGTACCATGTGGTTTGTAAATTATTACATTTTGGTATCCTACTTAACATTAGGTTCTTGCAGTGATATAAAGATATAATACTAAGTAGTCAAGTGAAACTTTTTAAACCACAGGGTCGCAAATTGAAACTTCCCCTAACTTTTTTATTTCACTCATGTTGCCCATGAAGTCTTACCTTATATCGTACTGCGGGTCTTTCACTAGTACCAAAAATGAAGTATGAGAAGCAGTGGTGGGCGGTGCACCAGGTGTGTGTAATTGCCCTACAAGCATAAGATCAATCACAACTTATCAATCTTGGAAGGCTTGCTATTCTGCAGGCTACCATTTTGCTGCTGCTCGTGTAGCTTTACTGCAAATTTTGATAAACAAATTGTAGATCTGAGCCTTACTTTTGAGTTTCTCTCCTTAATATTATTATCATTTTTCGCAGGGTAAATTACTAAAATAATCCCCCTTTTGCACCATAATCTCCCTGCATAAAAGAATGCGGCAAGGCTGAAGACCTGGTCCCCTAGGTTGTAGTGGTGGTCTCTCTAGGGTTTAGTGGTAGTTGGTGGAATAGTATTGATCCAACGGTAGAAATAATCAAAAGCAGAAAACTTGATTGCACCAAGCCAAGGATTTAAGAGTCGTGGCACGGGGATCGTGCCGAAAACTTGCCGGCACGGCACGGCATGGTGTGTGTCGCGCCTTACCGATGTGTGCCGATGACAAAAAATACATGTGTGCGGACACATAATGGCATGAAATATGTATTTTCTTTAGCAATAAAATATTCTAATTGTTAATTATGTATCTTTTTCAAACCTTTTGAACTTTAATTAGAAAACTACTTACTAAGTAAAGAAAAGGGAGTTTTGAGATATGCCATCGGTATGAGGGTTGTATCGTGCTGATATTTTGTTGATACGATACGGCACGATATATACGGCCCGTGCCTTTGAGCACTTAAATTCTTGCACCAAGCGCTTGGTGCTTTTAAGAAGCATGCCAGCCTCTCTCTCTCTCTCTCTCTCTCTCTCTCTCTCTCTCTCTATATATATATATATATATATATATATATATGTGTGTGTGTGTGTGTGTGTGTGTGTGTGTGTGTGCGCGCACGCGCACGCGCGCGCAAGTTACTTTACACAATTGTAAATTCAAATCTAGAAGACCTAAACATGAGATCTGAACCATCAAATGTGATCAGTTATATTTAAAATGCATAATTATATAGTTTCACGGATTTTCAAAATTGATTTCAAATGCATCTAGTGGTGCTAAAATCAACAATCCAAAATTTTTGAGACAGGACAATACTGAAAACTCACGATATAAGTTTCTAAAAATTATGATTTTTTGTATATAGGGTTTTTTTTTATATTTTAAATCACTTTCAATGGTTTAGATCTTCCTTTTGAAACTTCTACAAATAGAGTTTGGTTTGTGTAAGAAGTGTGTGATTTGATCCCTACTTTCTATATAATGCAAATCCCCTACCCCCCCTCCGGAAATGCAGTTTCTCTTGGAAACTTGTTCCTCCTGCACGCAATGCAATCTTGAATGGCTAGCTTAGATGCAGGCAACCAAGATTTGCATCCATATGCGGGAGTTCAATCCCCAGTTTGCCATTTTGAAGTAATAAGTGACGGATTGTACCTTATGCGAATGTATGTGAAGTGTTCTTTGAGGAACGGCTATGATGATCGCCTGGATGCACCAGAACTCGAGTGTTTGCCTGAATGTAGCATGGTAATCTTTGGAAGGCTTGCAATTCTGTGAGCAACCATTGTCCAGCGGTTTGTGTAGTTCTGATGACAAAGACAGATTTGAGCCACCTCCCTTCAACATAATCCTTCTTCATAGGCTAAAATTACGGAAAGCTTTCTTGCACTTCATCTTCTGTCACAATTATCTAACTGCTTGAGAAGGACAGTTAGACTGTGGACAACTGTCTGCATGTATACATCTTAAGACTATGGTAGCTGATTGCGACATGTTTGTTGGGTAAACAAAAGAAATATGTTGAACAAGATGGTCATGTCTCAAAACAGGCTCTAAATTTGCACTTTTGTTGTGCCTCGGAAATGATCTGTGCTACTGTTTAAATATGCATTTTTACCTCTTTCTATTTCGTGGCTGTGATGATTGCCATGTATGGAAGCACCAAAGCCCCACAACATTAGACTGAACTTTGATCCATACAGCTCGGCAACCTTCGGAAGGCTTGTTCTGCAAGCATCCATTTTGCATCTGTATGTGTAGTTCGCAAATGCTCATAAAAATGTCAGATCTGAGCCACAGCAGCTAAAGATATCCTTTTCATTGTTTTACAGCTACATTTTTGTTGGCTTTTGTTTAAGGAATTTGGATTTGCTAAATTGCCTCTTCAAGCAAAGGTGGTTAGTTGAAATGAGGAAAAATGTTTATTTAGCTCATTATATATTTTTGAAGTTTGGTAGCGATAACTACACCATGCTTTGAGGGTATCTGGCATATTTTTCTCTTCATTTATAGCCTTCAAGAAAGTGTAGTTTCTAACAGAGCATTATTGGACCTGCCTGGCGGCAACTGTGGATGGCCTGCTCATATGCTGGCAACCAGTTTTTGCTGCTGTAAGCTGGTGTTTATACCCAGCTTCTTACTGTTATTATTGAGGATTTCTTTGTAACATTTGTTATTAGTGTTGAGCATTGCATTGTAACTTTTGTTGTTGTATGGAGCAGGAGAATTGTTCGTTTGCATTCCTTCTCCCTTAATAGGTAATCAAACTATCAGGCAAATAACTAAATGTGAGTTTCAAATCTCATTTCTTTCAAGTTTATTCTCAAGCTATTTTACTAGTCCAAGTAAAATGAAGGCAAAAATGTATAGAGACCCTCTGAACTTTAGCTCCATAGTAAATATGTGCTTCAACTTTTAATTTTGGGAATTACGCCTTCTAAATTTTATTAAATAGTTTAATAGGCCCTTCTCCTCTAGTAAACTTATTATTTACACAACTGTTTTGATTAGATGCTGTGCACGTAATCCTGTATGACTTCGAAGTATAAAGATATATATTTTTTCTCTAATTTTGATAATGAAGCATGATGTTGGAAGGATAGGCTGAATCAAACTTTAATGGCTATTTATTTTACATGTAGAATACAATTTTTTTTTTATTCTTTTGTGTTTTGAAGCTTATAAAACAATATGTAGTACATATGATTGACAATTGTGTTAATGAGGCAGGTGGCACTTTGGTCCTCAAACTTTAATTTGTTGTAATTTCTTGCTCGTGGTGTCTCCCATCTCATAGTTTGAGGACCAAATGTACAATTTACCTTTAATAATTTTAATTGAAGAGGTGTTTGTTGAATCATTTGATAAAGATTATGAGGTCTAATTGTCAAAATTAATAGTTTAGACATCTATGCCAAAATTGTTAAAAGTTCAGAGGTTTTTCGTACAATTTTTTCTAGTATAAAATAAATGTATGTTGGAGAGGGGTTCTTTTTGTATTCGTTCTACTTAGATTTGGAGAGGCAAAATATTGTTCAGCCCTCTGATGAGAGATGAGACAGATGGACGGGTGCACCGCTGAGGTGATACGATGGAAATACATGGCGTGCTCGCTTTTTCCTACGGGACCCTTCGTTTTAAAAGGAGAAATGTGATTGGCCGGAAAAGATGATGTGGTGTGGCTCCTCTTTACTCTCTTCCACCCAATAAATAAATAAATAAATAAGCATTTCTGTGCTCTCCCGTCTCTTCCTTTTCCCATCGAGTATTTAGGTTGAGAATCTAGTAATGGCGGGGTAGCTCTATGTGGTTTGCTCTTCTATAGGCTACCGAGCTGCAGCCGTAAGTCCAGAAATGTGGCGGCAGTAGCGGTGGCGGCGGCAGCGATCATTTATCATGACGATGAGGATGATGATGATTGTGATGATGTTCAATGGGGCTTCGGTTTTATCAGAGGATGCATTCTCTGTCGATGGCATTGCATTATCATCTTCTTGCTGGCTAAAGTAACTATCATCAATTTTTTTTATTCTACTTCTCCATGTCTTTTATTGATGCCCTCTTCTTGTTGTTATTTGTCATTATTGTGATAGGTAGTGGTGGTGGCGGCGGAGGTGGGTCTACCGTATTCCCGCCCCTTCCTGGAAGGGAAAACACACAAAATTTTACTTTTTGGGATTGCCCAAGCTTTCATTCTTGGTTATATATATATATATATATATAGAACTAGGCTACTATACTATTAATAGTACCAAGTGATTGGTGCTATTAGGTTTTTGACCCTTAGATAAAGGGATATGCGGTTAGGATAATAGTGGGCCCCTAGGGTTTAGTGGGTTGTTGGGGAAATAGTATGATCTAAGCGGCGGAAATGATCAAAGGGATAGATGGCGAAAAACTTGGTAGCACCAAGTGCTTGCTGCTATCGATAGGATAGTAGCCGAACTCTCTCTCTCTCTCTCTCTCTCTCTCTCTTTATATATATATATATATATATATATATATATATATATATATATATAACCGGCTATAGGTTATGGTGCTTTTAAAAACACCAAGCTCTTGGTACTTGTAAGTTTTACACCGTTAGATCTATCTCTTTAATCAATTCCACCCCTAAAGAGAGAGAAAGAGAAAGTACAATAACACGGATCTCAATACAAATCCAATGGTAAAAAAATTACAAGTATAGTTGGGCTTGTGCTTTTAAAAGTATATAAGCTCTACTCTCTCTCTCTCTCTATATATATATATGTATGTATGTATACACACAGTAATTTTCCTATCTTGGCTACCTGTAGCTGCACTCAATTGGAAGGTCTGCTATTTTGCAGGCAACCTTGTTCTGCTGTTTGTCTTTAAAGTGCATAAGACTACATAATGCCTCTTGATATGATCGGATGGGGAGGTCGGAGCCTCTCTGTCTTTCTACTTTGTTTTCAGCTATTAATATTTCTCATGCTGACTGTCGATGTCCTCATGTTGACTGTATCCTTCAATCAGACAGGCTCTTAATGTTTCATGCAATGTTAAGGGAGCGTCTCTCCTCCACTTTACTTGTCTAAGGGGGTGTGATGATTGGCAGTTGGAAAGGCACGTCAACTTTTAGTTTTTCTTGGCTTTTGATTCTCATTGGAGTGCAGAAGCTGATTGAATACTGGATATAAGAGGCAGTTTAGCCAACCATAAAAACTGCACTTTTGCATTTTTTTTCCCTTTCATGAATACCTGTAGAAACGTATGGTCTGCACTTTTGCATGAAACTGAGCTGTTACCTGCCGTATTTTGTGGTTTGCACTTTTAAGCCGTTTCTTTACGACATCATTTGCCTTGTGATCAAGTGGTGCAAATACATCGTATATTAGCCATTAAAATTGCTGATTTCTGGACCACTTGACTACTTAGCAAATGATATCAACGAATTATGAGGTTTGAAGCCTAGAAAGTTGAAATGTCCTAGATCATGTGTGGCGGTGCTGATCGTCTATCCGGATGCCCCATTCTTGGAAATGACACGGAAGTAAGCAGCATTGTTTACTTCTAGAAGTATTGTAGCCTCTTCTCTCTCTCTCTCTCTCTCTCTCTCTCTCTCTCTCTCTCTCTCTCTCTCTCTCTCTCTCTCTCTCTCTCTCTCTCTCTCTCTCTCTCTCTCAACTTTCTAGGTTGAAATATAGAGAAAAAAGTTGGTGGTGGCACTATTATGGATCAATAGGCTCTAGGGTTCACTTCTTGAAGTACCTAAAACCCTTCAACGTTAGACTATACTTTGATCTGCACAGCTTGGCAACTTTCGGACGGCTTGTTTAGCAAGCATCCATTTTGCGGTTGTATGTGTAGTTCGCAAATGCTCATAATAATGGGGTAAAAAGGTAGGGAACTTATCTGAACTATAGACCATTTCGAGAGAGATAGTATAGACAACTGTCCGCTTGTAGACCTCTTAGACTCTATGGTTAACAATTGGGGCATATTTGTTGGGTAAATAAAAGAAATATGTTGAATACAATGGTCGTGTGTCAAAACAAGCTATAAAGTTGCACTTTTGTTTTGCGCCAGAAATGAGGGGTGCTCCCGTTGAAAAATGCACTGTTACCTCTTTCTATGTGGTGGTTGTGATGATTGCCACGTATGGATGCACCAAATCCCTACAACATTTGAGTAAACTTTGATCCGCGCAGCTCGGCAACCTTCGGAAGGCTTGTTCTGCAAGCATCCATTTTGCTTTGTATGTGTAGGTTTGCAAATGCTCATAAAAATGGCAGATCTGAGCCACAGCGTAAATATCTCCTTTTTGTTGCTTAGAACTGACATTTTTTTTACGCCTAGCTTGCTCTTGTTTATAAAATTTCTGTTTGCTAAATCGCCTCTTGCAGCAAGGTGGTTAGTTGATATAAGGAAAGATGTTCCTTTTGAATCAATATATGTTTTTGAGGTTTGGTGGTGATAATTATACCTTAGTTCGAGGGGGTTTGGCATATTTTTATCTTTAAATATGGCCCACTGGAAGTGTTGTTTTTTACAGAACATTAGACCTGCCCGGCAGCAACTTTGGACGGCCTTATCATATGCTGGCAACCAATTTTTGCTGCTGTAAGCTGGTGTTTGTACCCGGGTTTCTATTATTAGTGTTGAGCATTGCGATGTAACATTTTGTAGTCATACAGAGCCAAAGAATTGCTCTTTTGCATTCCTTCTCCCTTAGTTGGTAATCGAAATTTCCATAAAATGTGAACTTCAAATCTCACTTCTTCCAAGTTTATTCCCAAACCGTTTTACTATGAAAATTAACTGAACATGAGACTTCTGCAATGTTGGGGGATCTCATAGGGGTGACACTGTCAAATATGGTCGGATTTTTGACGAAATCATATTTGTATTCATATTCTTTTTTGTATGCTAATTTGGATACGATGGTGTTGGATTCGATCGGCTTTTATCCTAACCACTTTCACCTAAGGATTTAAGTGCCGTGGCACGGGGTCGTGCCGAAAACTTGCTGGCACGGTGCGTGCCGGGCCGTGCCGATGAGTGCCGGTCACAAAAAATACATTCGTGCTGAGACATAATGGCATGAAATATTTATTTTCTTTAGCAACAAAATTTTCTAGTTGTTTATTATGTATCTTTATCAAATATTTTGAGTTTTATTGAGAAAATTACTTAATAATTTTTTTTAAAAAGGGTTTTGAGTTGTGCCATCGGCACGAGGGCTGTATCGTGCCGGTATCTTGTTGGCACGATACGGCACAGTGAATACGGCCCGTGCAGATGGGTACTTAAATCCTTGCTTTCACCTCTACTTGTGGTACATTTTTTTAGAGGCAAAATACTCTGAAGCCTCCAAGGTGGGATGGACGGATGGATGGATGGTGGATGGGTACATTGCTAAGGCGATACGGAAGAGAGAACTCTGTGTTGGGGACAAGCATAAGTGTAGGGTATGCTCCCTTCTTCCTGTAAGCCCCTCCATCTCCTACCCTCTTCCACCACAAAAAAAAGGAAAAAAAAAGAAAAAGAAAGTCATTTCTCTCGGTTCCTGTCTCTTCCTTTCCTCATGGAAGGTGTTTTTTGGCTAGACATAGAATCTAGTAATGGCGGGGCAGTTCTGGATGGTCTATTCTTCTGCAGGCTACTGAGCTGCAGCCATTACTCTAGAACTTCGTTGCCTCCACTCGCCATCAGAACCCCCGTGCTGCGTGCTGCTCGTCATCTTCCTCGCCACCACCAGTTTGTAAGTTGTGATTTTGTAAATTTCTGTATTAATTCATAGTTTTGGTGACTTGTGAGTTAAATTAATATTTGCTCTCAATTAATCTAATTTTTCTCTTTTATCTACCAAGTAGTTTCTTTCTAATTTTTCAACCATTGGCCAATTTTTTTGTTCTTTGCGAGGAGTCTCTTAGAATTGTGTTTTCATTATTTTTTTTTTCTCTTTTTCCTGAATGGGTATTTTCTTTATTTCTAAGGTAGGTTGATTAAATTATCCTCCCTCTACTGAATGCTTTGTGGCTTGTTTTTCACTAAAATTATTTTTGTTGCTGCCAAATCAAAGAAGAGCTTATGAAAGCATATAAAGCTGACCATCTGCTGATAAAGCTAAAGTACAAGAAGGATATGCTTTAGATATCCGTGTCTAGTAAAAGGAAGGTAATTGAATGCGTAGTTACAGAAATTTCAAGAGTTACAGTGTCATTACTTATTTTATTCGTTGTGTCCCCTATTGTTATTTGTTACTTGTTAGTAGATGGTAGACTGTGATGAGTACCAAATGTTGCATCAAATTTGAAATTTAACAGCTGAATTTTTGATCCCGAATTTTTAATTGGTGAACGTATAATTTCTGTTTAAATCGCGATAAAGGACGAACCCGTTTTTTAAACCGAATTTTTCAACGAATTTAAAAATTATGACACGAATTTTATTCGTATTATACCTGTACCGAATTTTTGCCGAATCCGAATTAAATAACTATGCTCCAGAAATGCCGTGGCGGTCATTTGTAATGATGATGATGATGATGATGATGATGAGGATTATAAACTTTGAAGGGGCTTTAGTTTTGTCTGAGGGGATGATTCCTGTGTCAACGGCATTGGATCATCATCTTCTTGATACCTCACCTATTTCTTGATCCTCGTTTAAGCAGCTATCATTTTCTCCTACTTCCTTTCTTGATGCTTTATTGTTGTTGTTGTTGTTGTTATTGTTATCATCATCATTCTTACTATTATTATTATTATTATTATTATTATTATTATTACTGTGGTGTTGGTGGGTGGAGTCTACCGTCTCCCCGCCCCTTCGTAAAAGGGGAACCTTTTTCCTTTCTCGGGGTTGGCCGAGCCCATATATATATATATATATATATATATATATATATATATATATATATATATATATATATATATATATATATATATATATATATTGTGCCCACTTGCTGCACAGTAGAACACTTTTGGAAACATATAAAATTTGAGATATTTCAAGTAGTATAGATCTTGTTTGACGATGCCGATCGTCTATTTGATGTCTGCATTATCGAAAACAAATCGGTAGCAATGGAGCCCGTTGGCTGTTGATAGTATTCAATCTCAACTCTCTCTCTCTCTCTCTCTCTCTCGCTCTCTTTATATATGTATATTTTTATATAGAGATAATTGCCTGTGTATCCCTGAAATCTGAAGAAATATCTGATTTACCCCTCTTATTTTTTTCTTTCCAATATACCCTTCATACGATCCGCCGTTATTAAAAATACCCCTACCGTTTCCCTTTGTTAAGTTAACTAGGGTTAAACTAGAGTTAAATAATAATCGGAGTTGAAAATTATCAGATATACCTATTTTGTCCCTATCTACCAAAACTATTGAAAATTTTAAGGGTACATAAGAAAAGTTGGTTATGGTAGAAGGGAATATTTGAAAGGGCAAAATAGTAATTTCACACAGATAACGGTAGCTCCAAACGGTACACTAACAGAATTTAACTTCAGGGGTATTTTAGAAAGAAGTTGGAACGTAAGAAGGGTAGTTTTAATATTAGCCTTCTAAGAGAAATTTTTAGGGGTATATAGGAAATTGCCCCTTTTATATATATACTGTTTGTGCTTGAGGGTTGGAAAGGAATAAAAAAAACAGCAGGGATGATTCTAAGTGAGGCCTTAAGTTTCAGCAGAAGGTGCATGGCATGGTAATCTTGGAAGGCTCTGGTCTTCTGCAGGCTCTAGCATTAAGATATATCTATTCCTTTCTCTCAGGTAATACTCTGTTTAGTGCCAAATCATTATAGAATTGAATATGTTGCAATTCTGTGGGGGCAATTTTGTAGCGGAAATTGAAAACTATGGCAAATCTAACCACAAACCAGTTGATTTTCTTTATTGGAAATCAATTTAAACGATGCCGGCTAATGTTTGATGGCGTTGATTGTCTATCCGGATGCCCCATTATCGGAAAGTAAGCAGCATCGTTTACTTCTAGAAGTATTGTGGCCTCTCTCTCTCTCTCTCTCTCTCTCTCTCTCTCTCTCTCTCTCTCTCTCTCTCTCTCTCTCTCTCTCTCACTCAACTTTCTAGGTTGAAATATAGAGCAAAAAGTTGGTGGGGGTAAGCTTTTCCATTGGGTTTGCGCCATCAATAACTGTTGAGGCCAAACTTCATTGACTCCGCGTGCGCACTCACAGGACATCCTTCGAAGTCCATTTTCGCGCCGAGTTTGCGCTGAAAACACTTGAATACACTCGAATCTGCGCCTGGTCTAGACACCCCCCCCCCCCCCCCCCCCAAAAAAAAAAAAAACTCAAAATGCTGTTTCTCGGGGAAACTTGCTCCTGCTCACCATGCTGTCTTAAATGGCTGGCTTAGATGCAGGCAACGAAGATTTGCATCCATACAGGGGATTTTAATTCTCAGTTTGCCATTTTGAAGCAACAAGTGTCGGATTGTACCTTATTTGAATGTACATATTCTTTGAGGAACGGCTATGATGACTGCCTGGATGCACCAGAACAGAAACATTTGACTGAAACGTAGCTTGGCAATCTTTGGAAGGCTTGCAGTTCCGTGGAGCAACCATTTTGCAGCTGTTTGTGTAGTTCTGTGAAGATTCTGATGGAAAGGCCAGATCTGAGCCACCTCCCTTCTCAACATCATCGTCCCTAATTTATGAAAAACTTTCTTGCACCTTTTCCTCTGTCACAATTATGTTGAACAAGATGGTCATGTGTCGAAAGAGACTCTAAATTTGCACTTTTGTTGTGCGTCAGAAATGATCTGTGCTGCTGTTTATAGGTTCATTCTTACGTCTTTCTATGCGGCGGTTGTGATGATTGCCAAGTAGGGAAGTACCGAAACCCTTCAACATTAGACTATACTTTGATCTGCACAGCTTGGCAACTTTCGGACGGCTTGTTTAGCAAGCATCCATTTTGTGGTTGTATGTCTAGTTCTCAAATGCTCATAAAAATAGGGCCAAAACATATAGAACCTATCTGAACTATAGACCATTTCGAGAAAGATATTAGACAACCGTCTGCTTGTAGACATCTTAGACTCTTGATTAACATTTGCTGCATATTTGTTGGTAAATAAAAGAAATATGTTGAGTAGATGGGCGTGTGTCGGCAGTGGGTCTAAATTTGCACTTTTGTTCTGCGCCAGAAATGAGTAGTGCTGCCGTTGAAAGATGCATTGTTACCTCTTTCTATGTGGTGGCTGTGATGATTGCCATGTATGGATGCACCAAATCCCTACAACATTTGACTAAACTTTGATCTGCACAGCTCGGCGACCTTCGGGAGGCTTGCTCTGCAAGCATCCATTTGACTAAACTTTCCTACTTATCTAGATGCCTTATTGTTGTTGCTATTGCTATCATTATTATTACTGTGGTGGTGGTGGTGGTGCTGGAGGTGGTGGTGGAGCCTACTATCTCCTCGCCCCTTCGTAAAAGGGGAAGCTTTTTTGTTTCTTGGGATTGGCCGAGTCTATATATATATATATATATATATATATATAGACCTAGGCTACTGTACTATTAATATCACCAAGTCATTGGTGCTATTTAGTTTTTGACCCTTGGATTAAGAGATGTGTGGTTAGAATGATAGTGGGACTCTAGGGTTTAGTGGGTGGTTGATGAAATAGTATGATCTAAGTGGTGGAAATGATCAAAGGGGTAGATCTAACGGCAGAAAGCTTGGTAGCATGGTGCTATCGATAGCGGAGTAGCCGGACTATATATATATATATATTAAAATTGACTCTGCTGATCATCTGTATGGATGCCCCATTATCAGAAATAACACAGAAGTAAGCTGCTTTGCTGATCGTCTATATGGATGCTCCATTATCGGAAATGACACGGAAGTAAGCAGCACCGATTACTTCTAGAAGGATTCTAGCCTACCTCCCTCTCTCTCTCTCTCTCTCTCTCTCTCTCTCTCTCTCTCTCTCTCTCTCTCTCTCTAAACTTTCTTGGTTGAAATATAGAGCAAAAAGTTGGTGGTGGCATTATTATGGATCAATCGGGTCTATGGTTCACTTCTTGAACTATTGCTCTCCACCCAAGAATGCATTTTCTCGTGGAAACTTGCCCCCGCTCAGCATGCTATCTTGAATGTCTAGGTTAGAAGAGTTACTGCTCCCTTCTTTGAGCGGTTCATACCTTGAACTTTCCCTAGCCTCGCTGCTGCAGTTCAACTCTATGTTTTCCGAAAGGCTTAATTACACTTTACTCCATGAACTTCTGCTGCTGAGTTAGTACACTGGTGACAGTCGGTAATTTCTCTCAAGCTCAGGCAAGGGGCTTTTAAATATTGATGTCCTTGCTGACATATCTATTACATTTTTACCTCTGTAAAATCTAAACTTTCTTATATGCTCTTAAAATTTTCAGTTTTTACGGAAAATTGGATTTGAGCTAGCATGTAATCTTGGATGGTCTGTTCAACTGCAGAAACCAACTTTTATTGCAGCCTTATGCTGGAGTTTTTCAGTAATTTGCTATTTTTACTGAGATTAATAATGCTACATGTACGTCTGAAGGTGTCTGGAATATTGCAATCTTTATTATTCTTTTGCCTTATTCCCTGCAGTGACCAATATTCACCTTTTTTGACCTCAACAGTTATAATACTTGTTTGTTCTTGGAAGAAATTCATTTTATCCTTTTTATCAAACTTGCTACAAACTTAGCTATGAATTGATTATATTCATGCATTTCATTATCCATTCATACACAGATTTTTCTTTTTGATATCATGGTTATAGTCATTGCTATACTTTATCATGCTAGATGGTGTTGATAATCAAACATCTGAGAATTTCGTGATTTTTCTTTTTTTTATTCATTTTATTTTATGTGTGTGGATTTTAAAGTCAGTTATAATATTTCCTGAACTTAATTGCTTTTTGTGAAATTTGTGAAGTTCCAAAATTGCCTTCTATAATAGTTCTTCCTGATCATCATACTCGTGACCATTTCTTATGTTGGTTTAGGGTTCCTTGTTTACAAGATTTAGGGGGGGTTTGTCCTAGTTTTTAGAAATGATTTTATAACCAAAAGCTCCTTTTCCTTCAATGCCTATATAGCATTATTTGTCCCTCAAAGTTATTAGTTATCAAATTTATCTCTTTAAATTTAAAAAATTTGCAAGCACGTCCCTTTGTGTCAGTCTATGTATCGTGAATACTTTTGTAAGTCTTGTATGTCTATGTCGGGCATGCGCGTGTTCGTGTCGGACTCTTGTCCGACGCGGACACACCATGGACGCTGGTTCGATGCGGATCTATAGCGCATCCCATTGAAAAATTATATATATATATATATATATATATATATATATATTTTTTTTTTTTATGGACATATATAATGTAAGATGATAAATATTTTGGCTTTTTAATAAATACATTCAATTTTTTTTTGAACTATACAAATAAATTATGTGTGTTGCGATATTTCTTCACTTGAAATATATGAACTATCAATGAAAATTTTATTTACTTTCATTCATATGAAAATATATAACAATATTTTAGCAAAATTAATATATATATATATATATATATATATATATATATATATATATATATATATATATATATATATATATATATATATATATATATATATATATATATTAGCGTAGGGCTACTATACTCTTATGAGTATAAACCCCTTTATACTCATAACTTTTTTACCTTTGGATGAAGGAATGTGCGGTTTGGATGATAGTGGTCCCCCTAGGGTTTACTAGGTTGTTGGAGAAATAGTATAAATTCTAGGTACTACTATAATCCTAACCGCACATTCTTTCATCCAAGTGATGAAAACTTATGAGTACAAAAGAATTTTACTCATAAGAGTATAGTAGCCGGACCCTATATATTATATTAATAATACTACATCTTATTAGCGGTGTTCATGCCGTGCTCGTGTCTTTACTTTTTGTAAGTTGCCGAGTCGCTGTGTCCGAGTCATGCCATGTCCCGTGTCCCATGTCCATATCCGTGACGCCTAGGTGTCAGTTGACTCTTTAAACTAACTTTTCTTGTTAAAATGACCATTTCTAACTTTGTTATTAATTGTTATGCCATTTTAAATGAAACCCTATTTTCTAAATTTTTTCAAATATTCTTGGAAATATTATTCTTTTTAGAGCATAACAGTTATAACAATGAAAGCTTAGCAGTTAACTGGCAGTTGTCGATAGGCAGGGGCAAATTTGCACTTCTAAAATTTAGAGGATTGGATAACAAAAAATTTAGGGGGACAAATATGTAATTTCACTTCCTTGTAAGGATATGTGGGCAATTTTCCCTGAACAGTTGGCCTTCCCTTCTCTCCTGTCTCTCTTCGCCATTCCTCAAATAAATGAGAGGAGCATATTATGAAAGTGCTGTTTGGAGAGGATGCATGGTCAGTTTAGCAATGGCAGGGCAGCTCTAGATGGTCTTTCTTTCTGCAGGCAACCTAGCTGCAGCCTTTTTCTGTAGTGGAGGTGGTGGTGGCGGTGGCGCTGATGATAACCATGAAAGGAGCTGGATGTTTGATTGCGGTATTGGTAGTACACTCTCTTGATCCAAGCTTCAGTAACAGATATCTTTCATCATATTCTTTTACTTCTTCATTCCTCATCCTTAATGTGTTTCAGTATTTGAGGCTGGCTGTGCTGAACGCCTGCTGGAGATGCAAATTATGGGCTTGTTTCTTTAGTCAAGCCCCAACCATGATGAACTGGTGACTAGGGGTGTTCAATCTGTAATGAGAAAACCAAATACTCAACCATATCGATTGAAAATTGGACTGAAAAACTTAAGTGAACTGACAGAATTAGTATCCGTTTTAACGTAAGGCTAAGGGCCTTCCTTTAAACAGGGTATTAAAGTGATTACAAACCACAGGGTGGCTAACTGCAAATTATAGGCTAGTAAAATTTTATATTTTGTCACCTTAAAATGTATTAGTTTAGTACCATGAGGTTTGTAAATTATTACATTTTGGTATCCTACTTAACATTAGGTTCTTGCAGTGATATAAAGATATAATACTAAGTAGTCAAGTGAAACTTTTTAAACCACAGGGTCGCAAATTGAAACTTCCCCTAACTTTTTTATTTCACTCATGTTGCCCATGAAATCTTACCTTATATCGTACCGCGGGTCTTTCACTAGTACCAAAAATGAAGTATGAGAAGCAGTGGTGGGCGGTGCACCAGGTGTGTGTAATTGCCCTACAAGCATAAGATCAATCACAACTTAGCAATCTTGGAAGGCTTGCTATTCTGCAGGCTACCATTTTGCTCCTGCTCGTGTAGCTTTACTGCAAATTTTGATAAACAAATTGTAGATCTGAGCCTTACTTTTGAGTTTCTCTCCTTAATATTATTATCATTTTTCGCAGGGTTACTAAAAAAATCCCCCTTTTGCACCATAATCTCCCTGCATAAAAGAATGCGGCAAGGCTGAAGACCTGCATAAAAGAATGCGGCAAGGCTGAAGACCTGGTCCCCTAGGTTGTAGTGGTGGTCTCTCTAGGGTTTAGTGGTAGTTGGTGGAATAGCATTGATCCAACGGTAGAAATAATCAAAAGCAGAAAACTTGATTGCACCAAGCCAAGGATTTAAGAGTCGTGGCACGGGGGTCGTGCCGAAAACTTGCCGGCACGGCACGGCATGGTGTGTGTCGCGCCTTACCGATGTGTGCCGATGACAAAAAATACATGTGTGCGGACACATAATGGCATGAAATATGTATTTTCTTTAGCAATAAAATATTCTAATTGTTAATTATGTATCTTTTTCAAACCTTTTGAACTTTAATTAGAAAACTACTTACTAAGTAAAGAAAAGGGAGTTTTGAGTTATGCCATCGGTATGAGGGTTGTATCGTGCTGATATCTTGTTGATACGATACGGCACGATATATACGGCCCGTGCCTTTGAGCACTTAAATTCTTGCACCAAGCGCTTGGTGCTTTTAAGAAGCATGCCAGCCTCTCTCTCTCTCTCTCTCTCTCCTCTCTCTCTCTCTCTCTATATATATATATATATATATATATATATATATGTGTGTGTGTGTGTGTGTGTGTGTGTGTGTGTGCGCGCGCGCGCGCGCAAGTTACTTTACACAATTGTAAATTCAAATCTAGAAGACCTAAACATGAGATCTGAACCATCAAATGTGATCAGTTATATTTAAAATGCATAATTATATAGTTTCACGGATTTTCAAAATTGATTTCAAATGCATCTAGTGGTGCTAAAATCAACAATCCAAATTTTTTGAGACAGGACAATACTGAAAACTCACGATGTAAGTTTCTAAAAATTATGATTTTTTGTATATAGGGTTTTTTTTATATTTTAAATCACTTTCAATGGTTTAGATCTTCCTTTTGAAACTTCTACAAATAGAGTTTGGTTTGTGTAAGAAGTGTGTGATTTGATCCCTACTTTCTATATAATGCAAATCCCCTACCCCCCCTCCGGAAATGCATTTTCTCTTGGAAACTTGTTCCTCCTGCACGCAATGCAATCTTGAATGGCTAGCTTAGATGCAGGCAACCAAGATTTGCATCCATATGCGGGAGTTCAATCCCCAGTTTGCCATTTTGAAGTAATAAGTGACGGATTGTACCTTATGCGAATGTATGTGAAGTGTTCTTTGAGGAACGGCTATGATGATCGCCTGGATGCACCAGAACTCGAGTGTTTGACTGAATGTAGCATGGTAATCTTTGGAAGGCTTGCAATTCTGTGAGCAACCATTGTCCAGCGGTTTGTGTAGTTCTGATGACAAAGACAGATTTGAGCCACCTCCCTTCAACATAATCCTTCTTCATAGGCTAAAATTACGGAAAGCTTTCTTGCACTTCATCTTCTGTCACAATTATCTAACTGCTTGAGAAGGACAGTTAGACTGTAGACAACTGTCTGCATGTATACATCTTAAGACTATGGTAGCTGATTGCGACATGTTTGTTGGATAAACAAAAGAAATATGCTGAACAAGATGGTCATGTCTCAAAACAGGCTCTAAATTTGCACTTTTGTTGTGCCTCGGAAATGATCTGTGCTGCTGTTTAAATATGCATTTTTACCTCTTTCTATGTCGTGGCTGTGATGATTGCCATGTATGGAAGCACCAAAGCCCCACAACATTAGACTGAACTTTGATCCATACAGCTCGGCAACCTTCGGAAGGCTTGTTCTGCAAGCATCCATTTTGCATCTGTATGTGTAGTTCGCAAATGCTCATAAAAATGTCAGATCTGAGCCACAGCAGCTAAAGATATCCTTTTCATTGTTTTACAGCTACATTTTTGTTGGCTTTTGTTTAAGGAATTTGGATTTGCTAAATTGCCTCTTCAAGCAAAGGTGGTTAGTTGAAATGAGGAAAAATGTTTATTTAGCTCATTATATATTTTTGAAGTTTGGTAGCGATAACTACACCATGCTTTGAGGGTATCTGGCATATTTTTCTCTTCATTTATAGCCTTCAAGAAAGTGTAGTTTCTAACAGAGCATTATTGGACCTGCCTGGCGGCAACTGTGGATGGCCTGCTCATATGCTGGCAACCAGTTTTTGCTGCTGTAAGCTGGTGTTTATACCCAGCTTCTTACTGTTATTATTGAGGATTTCTTTGTAACATTTGTTATTAGTGTTGAGCATTGCATTGTAACTTTTGTTGTTGTATGGAGCAGGAGAATTGTTCGTTTGCATTCCTTCTCCCTTAATAGGTAATCAAACTATCAGGCAAATAACTAAATGTGAGTTTCAAATCTCATTTCTTTCAAGTTTATTCTCAAGCTATTTTACTAGTCCAAGTAAAATGAAGGCAAAAAATGTATAGAGACCCTCTGAACTTTAGCTCCATAGTAAATATGTGCTTCAACTTTTAATTTTGGGAATTACGCCTTCTAAATTTTATTAAATAGTTTAATAGGCCCTTCTCCTCTAGTAAACTTATTATTTACACAACTGTTTTGATTAGATGCTGTGCACGTAATCCTGTATGACTTCGAAGTATAAAGATATATATTTTTTCTCTAATTTTGATAATGAAGCATGATGTTGGAAGGATAGGCTGAATCAAACTTTAATGGCTATTTATTTTACATGTAGAATACAATTTTTTTTTTATTCTTTTGTGTTTTGAAGCTTATAAAACAATATGTAGTACATATGATTGACAATTGTGTTAATGAGGCAGGTGGCACTTTGGTCCTCAAACTTTAATTTGTTGTAATTTCTTGCTCGTGGTGTCTCCCATCTCATAGTTTGAGGACCAAATGTACAATTTACCTTTAATAATTTTAATTGAAGAGGTGTTTGTTGAATCATTTGATAAAGATTATGAGGTCTAATTGTCAAAATTAATAGTTTAGACATCTATGCCAAAATTGTTAAAAGTTCAGAGGTTTTTCGTACAATTTTTTCTAGTATAAAATAAATGTATGTTGGAGAGGGGTTCTTTTTGTATTCGTTCTACTTAGATTTGGAGAGGCAAATATTGTTCAGGCCCTCTGATGAGAGATGAGACAGATGGACGGGTGCACCGCTGAGGTGATACGATGGAAATACATGGCGTGCTCGCTTTTTCCTACGGGACCCCTTCGTTTTAAAAGGAGAAATGTGATTGGCCGGAAAAGATGATGTGGTGTGGCTCCTCTTTACTCTCTTCCACCCAATAAATAAATAAATAAATAAGCATTTCTGTGCTCTCCCGTCTCTTCCTTTTCCCATCGAGTATTAGGTTGAGAATCTAGTAATGGCGGGGTAGCTCTATGTGGTTTGCTCTTCTATAGGCTACCGAGCTGCAGCCGTAAGTCCAGAAATGTGGCGGCAGTAGCGGTGGCGGCGGCAGCGATCATTTATCATGACGATGAGGATGATGATGATTGTGATGATGTTCAATGGGGCTTCGGTTTTATCAGAGGATGCATTCTCTGTCGATGGCATTGCATTATCATCTTCTTGCTGGCTAAAGTAACTATCATCAAATTTTTTTTATTCTACTTCTCCATGTCTTTTATTGATGCCTCTTCTTGTTGTTATTTGTCATTATTGTGATAGGTAGTGGTGGTGGCGGCGGAGGTGGGTCTACCGTATTCCCGCCCCTTCCTGGAAGGGAAAACACACAAAATTTTACTTTTTGGGATTGCCCCAAGCTTTCAATTCTTGGTTATATATATATATATATATATAGAACTAGGCTACTATACTATTAATAGTACCAAGTGATGTGTGCATATTAGGTTTTTGACCCTTAGAATAAAGGGATATGCGGTTAGATAATAGTGGGCCCCTAGGGTTTAGTTGGGTTTGTTGGGGAAATAGTATGATCTAAGCGGCGGAAATGATCAAAGGGATAGATGGCGAAAAACTTGGTAGCACCAAGTGCTTGCTGCTATCGATAGGATAGTAGGCCCGAACTCTCTCTCTCTCCTCTCATCTCTCTCTCTCTCTCTTTATTATATATATATATATATATATATATATATATATATATATATATATATATATATATATATTATAACCGGGCTATAGGTTATGGTGCTTTTAAAAACACCAAGCTCTTGGTACTTGTAAGTTTTACACCGTTAGATCTATCTCTTAATCAATTCCACCCCTAAAGAGAGAGAAAGAGAAAGTACAATAACACGGATCTCAATACAAATTCCAATGGTAAAAAAATTACAAGTATAGTTGGGCTTGTGCTTTTAAAAGTATATAGACTCTACTCTCTCTCTCTCTCTATATATATATGTATGCTAGTATGTATACACACAGTATTTTCCTATCTTGGCTACCTGTAGCTGCACTCAATTGGAAGGTCTGCTATTTTGCAGGCAACCTTGTTCTGCTGTTTGTCTTTAAAGTGCATAAGACTACATAATGCCTCTTGATATGATCGGATGGGGAGGTCGGAGCCTCTCTGTCTTTCTACTTTGTTTTCAGCTATTAATATTTCTCATGCTGACTGTCGATGTCCTCATGTTGACTGTATCCTTCAATCAGACAGGCTCTTAATGTTTCATGCAATGTTAAGGGAGCGTCTCTCCTCCACTTTACTTGTCTAAGGGGGTGTGATGATTGGCAGTTGGAAAGGCACGTCAACTTTTAGTTTTTCTTGGCTTTTGATTCTCATTGGAGTGCAGAAGCTGATTGAATACTGGATATAAGAGGCAGTTTAGCCAACCATAAAAACTGCACTTTTGCATTTTTTTTTTCCCTTTCATGAATACCTGTAGAAAACGTATTGGTCTGCACTTTTGCATGAAACTGAGCTGTTACCGCCGTATTTGTGGTTTGCACTTTTAAGCCGTTTCTTTACGACATCATTTGCCTTGTGATCAAGTGGTGCAAATACATCGTATATTAGCCATTAAAATTGCTGATTCTGGACCACTTGGACTACTTAGCAAATGATATCAACGAATTATGAGGTTTGAAGCCTAGAAATGTGAAATGTCCTAGATCATGTGTGGCGGGTGCTGATCGTCTATCCGGATGCCCCATTCTTGGAAATGACACGGAAGTAAGCCGCATTGTTTACTTCTAGAAGTATTGTAGCCTCTTCTCTCTCTCTCTTCCTCTCTCCTCTCTCTCTCTCTCTCTCTCTCTCTCTCTCTCTCTCTCTCTCTCTCTCTTCTCTCTCGCTCTCAACTTTCTAGGTTGAAATTATAGAGAAAAAAGTTGGTGGTGGCACTATTATGGATCAATAGGCTCTAGGTTCACTTCTTGAAGTACCTAAAACCCTTCAACGATAGACTATACTTTGATCTGCACAGCTTGGCACCTTTCGGGACTGGCTTGTTTAGCAAGCATCCCATTTTGCGGTTGTATGTGTAGTTCGCAAATGCTCATAATAATGGGGTAAAAAGGTAGGGAACTTATCTGAACTATAGACCATTTCGAGAGAGATGTATAGACAACTGTCCGCTTGTAGACCTCTTAGGACTCTATGGTTAACAATTGGGGCATATTGTTGGGTAAATAAAATGAATATGTTGAATACAATGGTCGTCGTGGTCAAAACAAGCTATAAAGTTGCACTTTTGTTTTGCGCCAGAAATGAGGGGTGCTCCCGTTGAAAAATGCACTGTTACCTCTTTCTATGTGGTGGTTGTGATGATTGCCACGTATGGATGCACCAAATCCCTACAACATTTGAGTAAACTTTGATCCGCGCAGCTCGGCAACCTTCGGAAGGCTTGTTCTGCAAGCATCCATTTTGCTTTGTATGTGTAGGTTTGCAAATGCTCATAAAAATGGCAGATCTGAGCCACAGCGTAAATATCTCCTTTTTGTTGCTTAGAACTGACATTTTTTTTTACGCCTAGCTTGCTCTTGTTTATCAAATTTCTGTTTGCTAAATCGCCTCTTGCAGCAAGGTGGTTAGTTGATATAAGGAAAGATGTTCCTTTTGAATCAATATATGTTTTTGAGGTTTGGTGGTGATAATTATACCTTAGTTCGAGGGGTTTGGCATATTTTTATCTTTAATATGGCCCACTGGAAGTGTTGTTTTTTACAGAACATTAGACCTGCCCGGCAGCAACTTTGGACGGCCTTATCATATGCTGGCAACCAATTTTTGCTGCTGTAAGCTGGTGTTTGTACCCGGGTTTCTATTATTAGTGTTGAGCATTGCGATGTAACATTTTGTAGTCATACAGAGCCAAAGAATTGCTCTTTTGCATTCCTTCTCCCTTAGTTGGTAATCGAAATTTCCATAAAATGTGAACTTCAAATCTCACTTCTTCCAAGTTTATTCCCAAACCGTTTTACTATGAAAATTAACTGAACATGAGACTTCTGCAATGTTGGGGGATCTCATAGGGTGACACTGTCAAATATGGTCGGATTTTTGACGAAATCATATTTGTATTCATATTCTTTTTTGTATGCTAATTTGGATACGATGGTGTTGGATTCGATCGGCTTTTATCCTAACCACTTTCACCTAAGGATTTAAGTGCCGTGGCACGGGGTCGTGCCGAAAACTTGCTGGCACGGTGCGTGCCGGGCCGTGCCGATGAGTGCCGGTCACAAAAATACATTCGTGCTGAGACATAATGGCATGAAATATTTATTTTCTTAGCAACAAAATTTTCTAGTTGTTTATTATGTATCTTTATCAAATATTTTGAGTTTTATGGAAAATTACTTAATAATTTTTTTAAAAAAGGGTTTTGAGTTGTGCCATCGGCACGAGGGCTGTATCGTGCCGGTATCTTGTTGGCACGATACGGCACAGTGAATACGGCCCGTGCAGATGGGTACTTAAATCCTTGCTTTCACCTCTACTTGTGGTACATTTTTTTAGAGGCAAAATACTCTGAAGCCTCCAAGGTGGGATGGACGGATGGATGGATGGTGGATGGGTACATTGCTAAGGCGATACGGAAGAGAGAACTCTGTGTTGGGGACAAGCATAAGTGTAGGGTATGCTCCCTTCTTCCTGTAAGTCCCTCCATCTCCTACCCTCTTCCACCACAAAAAAAAGGAAAAAAAAAGAAAAAGAAAGTCATTTCTCTCGGTTCCTGTCTCTTCCTTTCCTCATGGAAGGTGTTTTTTTGGCTAGACATAGAATCTAGTAATGGCGGGGCAGTTCTGGATGGTCTATTCTTTCTGCAGGCTACTGAGCTGCAGCCATTACTCTAGAACTTCGTTGCCTCCACTCGCCATCAGAACCCCCGTGCTGCGTGCTGCTCGTCATCTTCCTCGCCACCACCAGTTTGTAAGTTGTGATTTTGTAAATTTCTGTATTAATTCATAGTTTTGGTGACTTGTGAGTTAAATTAATATTTCTCTCAATTAATCTAATTTTTCTCTTTTATCTACCAAGTAGTTTCTTTCTAATTTTTCAAACCATTGGCCAATTTTTTTTGTTCTTTGCGAGGAGTCTCTTAGATTGTGTTTTCATTTTTTTTTTTTTCTCTTTTTCCTGAATGGGTATTTTCTTTATTTCTAAGGTAGGTTGATTAAATTATCCTCCCTCTACTGAATGCTTTGTGGCTTGTTTTTCACTAAAATTATTTTTGTTGCTGCCAAATCAAAGAAGAGCTTATAAAGCATATAAAGCTGACCATCTGCTGATAAAGCTAAAGTACAAGAAGGATATGCTTTAGATATCCGTGTCTAGTAAAAGGAAGGTATTGAATGCGTAGTTACAGAAATTTCAAGAGTTACAGTGTCATTACTTATTTTATTTCGTTGTGTCCCCTATTGTTATTTGTTACTTGTTAGTAGATGGTAGACTGGGATGAGTACCAAATGTTGCATCAATTTGAAATTTAACAGCTGAATTTTTGATCCCGAATTTTTAATTGGTGAACGTATAATTTCTGTTTAAATCGCGATAAATGACGAACCCGTTTTTAAACCGAATTTTTCAACGAATTTAAAAATTATGACACGAATTTTATTCGTATTATACCTGTACCGAATTTTTGCCGAATCCGAATTAAATAACTATGCTCCAGAAATGCCGTGGCGGTCATTTGTAATGATATGATGATGATGATGATGATGAGATTATAAACTTTGAAGGGGCTTTAGTTTTGTCTGAGGGGATGATTCCTGTGTCAAC
>CM055060.1:3125419-3168505 GCA_029204045.2 Tillandsia leiboldiana
TTTTAGTTTTTCTGGCTTTTGATTCTCATTGGAGTGCAGAAGCTGATTGAATACTGGATTATAAGAGGCAGTTTAGCCAACCATAAAAACTGCACTTTGCATTTTTTTTCCCTTTCATGAATACCTGTAGAAACTATGGTCTGCACTTTTGCATGAAACTGAGCTGTTACCTGCCGTATTTTGTGGTTTGCACTTTTAAGCCGTTTCTTTACGACATCATTTGCCTTGGATCAAGTGGTGCAAATACATCGTATATTAGCCATTAAAATTGCTGATTTCTGGACCACTTGACTACTTAGCAAATGATATCAACGAATGTATGAGGTTTGAAGCCTAGAAAGTTGAAATGTCCTAGATCATGTGTGGCGGTGCTGATCGTCTATCCGGATGCCCCATTCTTGGAAATGACACGGAAGTAAGCAGCATTGTTTACTTCTAGAAGTATTGTAGCCTCTTCTCTCTCTCTCTCTCTCTCTCTCTCCTTCTCTCCTCTCTCTCTCTCTCTCTCTCTCTCTCTCTCTCTCTCTCTCTCTCTCTCTCTCAACTTTCTAGGTTGAAATATAGAGAAAAAAGTTGGTGGTGGCACTATTATGGATCAATAGGCTCTAGGGTTCACTTCTTGAAGTACCTAAAACCCTTCAACGTTAGACTATACTTTGATCTGCACAGCTTGGCAAACTTTCGGACGGCTTGTTTAGCAAGCATCCATTTTGCGGTTGTATGTGTAGTTCGCAAATGCTCATAATAATGGGGTAAAAAGGTAGGGAACTTATCTGAACTATAGACCATTTCGAGAGAGATAGTATAGACAACTGTCCGCTTGTAGACCTCTTAGACTCTATGGTTAACAATTGGGGCATATTTGTTGGGTAAATAAAGAAATATGTTGAATACAATGGTCGTGTGTCAAAACAAGCTATAAAGTTGCACTTTTGTTTTGCGCCAGAAATGAGGGGTGCTCCCGTTGAAAAATGCACTGTTACCTCTTTCTATGTGGTGGTTGTGATGATTGCCACGTATGGATGCACCAAATCCCTACAACATTTGAGTAAACTTTGATCCGCGCAGCTCGGCAACCTTCGGAAGGCTTGTTCTGCAAGCATCCATTTTGCTTTGTATGTGTAGGTTTGCAAATGCTCATAAAAATGGCAGATCTGAGCCACAGCGTAAATATCTCCTTTTTGTGCTTAGAACTGACATTTTTTTTTACGCCTAGCTTGCTCTTGTTTATAAAATTTCTGTTTGCTAAATCGCCTCTTGCAGCAAGGTGGTTAGTTGATATAAGGAAAGATGTTCCTTTGAATCAATATATGTTTTTGAGGTTTGGTGGTGATAATTATACCTTAGTTCGAGGGGGTTTGGCATATTTTTATCTTTAAATATGGCCCACTGGAAGTGTTGTTTTTTACAGAACATTAGACCTGCCCGGCAGCAACTTTGGACGGCCTTATCATATGCTGGCAACCAATTTTTGCTGCTGTAAGCTGGTGTTTGTACCCGGGTTTCTATTATTAGTGTTGAGCATTGCGATGTAACATTTTGTAGTCATACAGAGCCAAAGAATTGCTCTTTTGCATTCCTTCTCCCTTAGTTGGTAATCGAAATTTCCATAAAATGTGAACTTCAAATCTCACTTCTTCCAAGTTTATTCCCAAACCGTTTTACTATGAAAATTAACTGAACATGAGACTTCTGCAATGTTGGGGGATCTCATAGGGGTGACACTGTCAAATATGGTCGGATTTTTGACGAAATCATATTTGTATTCATATCTTTTTTGTATGCTAATTTGGATACGATGGTGTTGGATTCGATCGGCTTTTATCCTAACCACTTTCACCTAAGGATTTAAGTGCCGTGGCACGGGGTCGTGCCGAAAACTTGCTGGCACGGTGCGTGCCGGGCCGTGCCGATGAGTGCCGGTCACAAAAAATACATTCGTGCTGAGACATAATGGCATGAAATATTTATTTTCTTTAGCAACAAAATTTTCTAGTTGTTTATTATGTATCTTTATCAAATATTTGAGTTTTATTGAGAAAATTACTTAATAATTTTTTTAAAAAAGGGTTTTGAGTTGTGCCATCGGCACGAGGGCTGTATCGTGCCGGTATCTTGTTGGCACGATACGGCACAGTGAATACGGCCCGTGCAGATGGGTACTTAAATCCTTGCTTTCACCTCTACTTGTGGTACATTTTTTTAGAGGCAAAATACTCTGAAGCCTCCAAGGTGGGATGGACGGAATGGATGGATGGTGGATGGGTACATTGCTAAGGCGATACGGAAGAGAGAACTCTGTGTTGGGGACAAGCATAAGTGTAGGGTATGCTCCCTTCTTCCTGTAAGTCCCTCCATCTCCTACCCTCTTCCACCACAAAAAAAAAGGAAAAAAAAAAGAAAAAGAAAGTCATTTCTCTCGGTTCCTGTCTCTTCCTTTCCTCATGGAAGGTGTTTTTTGGCTAGACATAGAATCTAGTAATGGCGGGGCAGTTCTGGATGGTCTATTCTTCTGCAGGCTACTGAGCTGCAGCCATTACTCTAGAACTTCGTTGCCTCCACTCGCCATCAGAACCCCCGTGCTGCGTGCTGCTCGTCATCTTCCTCGCCACCACCAGTTTGTAAGTTGTGATTTTGTAAATTTCTGTATTAATTCATAGTTTTGGTGACTTGTGAGTTAAATTAATATTTGCTCTCAATTAATCTAATTTTTCTCTTTATCTACCAAGTAGTTTCTTTCTAATTTTTCAACCATTGGCCAATTTTTTTGTTCTTTGCGAGGAGTCTCTTAGAATTGTGTTTTCATTATTTTTTTTTTCTCTTTTTCCTGAATGGGTATTTTCTTATTTCTAAGGTAGGTTGATTAAATTATCCTCCCTCTACTGAATGCTTTGTGGCTTGTTTTTCACTAAAATTATTTTGTTGCTGCCAAATCAAAGAAGAGCTTATGAAAGCATATAAAGCTGACCATCTGCTGATAAAGCTAAAGTACAAGAAGGATATGCTTTAGATATCCGTGTCTAGTAAAAGGAAGGTAATTGAATGCGTAGTTACAGAAATTTCAAGAGTTACAGTGTCATTACTTATTTTATTCGTTGTGTCCCCTATTGTTATTTGTTACTTGTTAGTAGATGGTAGACTGTGATGAGTACCAAATGTTGCATCAAATTTGAAATTTACAGCTGAATTTTTGATCCCGAATTTTTAATTGGTGAACGTATAATTTCTGTTTAAATCGCGATAAAGGACGAACCCGTTTTTTAAACCGAATTTTTCAACGAATTTAAAAATTATGACACGAATTTTATTCGTATTATACCTGTACCGAATTTTTGCCGAATCCGAATTAAATAACTATGCTCCAGAAATGCCGTGGCGGTCATTTGTAATGATGATGATGATGATGATGATGATGAGGATTATAAACTTTGAAGGGCTTTAGTTTTGTCTGAGGGGATGATTCCTGTGTCAACGGCATTGGATCATCATCTTCTTGATACCTCACCTATTTCTTGATCCTCGTTTAAGCAGCTATCATTTTCTCCTACTTCCTTTCTTGATGCTTTATTGTTGTTGTTGTTGTTGTTATTGTTATCATCATCATTCTTACTATTATTATTATTATTATTATTATTATTATTATTACTGTGGTGTTGGTGGGTGGAGTCTACCGTCTCCCCGCCCCTTCGTAAAAGGGGAACCTTTTTCCTTTCTCGGGGTTGGCCGAGCCCATATATATATATATATATATATTGTGCCCGCTTGCTGCACAGTAGAACACTTTTGGAAACATATAAAATTTGAGATATTTCAAGTAGTATAGATCTTGTTTGACGATGCCGATCGTCTATTTGATGTCTGCATTATCGAAAACAAATCGGCAGCAATGGAGCCCGTTGGCTGTTGATAGTATTCAATCTCAACTCTCTCTCTCTCTCTCTCTCTCTCGCTCTCTTTATATATGTATATTTTTATATAGAGATAATTGCCTGTGTATCCCTGAAATCTGAAGAAATATCTGATTTACCCCTCTTATTTTTTTCTTTCCAATATACCCTTCATACGATCCGCCGTTATTAAAAATACCCCTACCGTTTCCCTTTGTTAAGTTAACTAGGGTTAAACTAGAGTTAAATAATAATCGGAGTTGAAAATTATCAGATATACCTATTTTGTCCCTATCTACCAAAACTATTGAAAATTTTAAGGGTACATAAGAAAAGTTGGTTATGGTAGAAGGGAATATTTGAAAGGGCAAAATAGTAATTCACACAGATAACGGTAGCTCCAAACGGTACACTAACAGAATTTAACTTCAGGGGTATTTTAGAAAGAAGTTGGAACGTAAGAAGGGTAGTTTTAATATTAGCCTTCTAAGAGAAATTTTTAGGGGTATATAGGAAATTGCCCCTTTTATATATATACTGTTTGTGCTTGAGGGTTGGAAAGGAATAAAAAAAACAGCAGGGATGATTCTAAGTGAGGCCTTAAGTTTCAGCAGAAGGTGCATGGCATGGTAATCTTGGAAGGCTCTGGTCTTCTGCAGGCTCTAGCATTAGATATATCTATTCCTTTCTCTCAGGTAATACTCTGTTTGGTGCCAAATCATTATAGAATTGAATATGTTGCAATTCTGTGGGGGCAATTTTGTAGCGGAAATTGAAAACTATGGCAAATCTAACCACAAACCAGTTGATATTCTTTATTGGAAATCAATTTAAACGATGCCGGCTAATGTTTGATGGCGTTGATTGTCTATCCGGATGCCCCATTATCGGAAAGTAAGCAGCATCGTTTACTTCTAGAAGTATTGTGGCCTCTCTCTCTCTCTCTCTCTCTCTCTCTCTCTCTCTCTCTCTCTCTCTCTCTCTCTCTCTCTCTCTCTCACTCAACTTTCTAGGTTGAAATATAGAGCAAAAAGTTGGTGGGGGTAAGCTTTTCCATTGGGTTTGCGCCATCAATAACTGTTGAGGCCAAACTTCATTGACTCCGCGTGCGCACTCACAGGACATCCTTCGAAGTCCATTTTCGCGCCGAGTTTGCGCTGAAAACACTTGAATACACTCGAATCTGCGCCTGGTCTAGACACCCCCCCCCCCCCCCCCCCCCAAAAAAAAAAAAAACTCAAAATGCTGTTTCTCGGGGAAACTTGCTCCTGCTCACCATGCTGTCTTAAATGGCTGGCTTAGATGCAGGCAACGAAGATTTGCATCCATACAGGGGATTTTAATTCTCAGTTTGCCATTTTGAAGCAACAAGTGTCGGATTGTACCTTATTTGAATGTACATATTCTTTGAGGAACGGCTATGATGACTGCCTGGATGCACCAGAACAGAAACATTTGACTGAAACGTAGCTTGGCAATCTTTGGAAGGCTTGCAGTTCCATGGAGCAACCATTTTGCAGCTGTTTGTGTAGTTCTGTGAAGATTCTGATGGAAAGGCCAGATCTGAGCCACCTCCCTTCTCAATATCATCGTCCCTAATTTATGAAAAACTTTCTTGCACCTTTTCCTCTGTCACAATTATGTTGAACAAGATGGTCATGTGTCGAAAGAGACTCTAAATTTGCACTTTTGTTGTGCGTCAGAAATGATCTGTGCTGCTGTTTATAGGTTCATTCTTACGTCTTTCTATGCGGCGGTTGTGATGATTGCCAAGTAGGGAAGTACCGAAACCCTTCAACATTAGACTATACTTTGATCTGCACAGCTTGGCAACTTTCGGATGGCTTGTTTAGCAAGCATCCATTTTGTGGTTGTATGTCTAGTTCTCAAATGCTCATAAAAATAGGGCCAAAACATATAGAACCTATCTGAACTATAGACCATTTCGAGAAAGATATTAGACAACCGTCTGCTTGTAGGCATCTTAGACTCTTGATTAACATTTGCTGCATATTTGTTGGTAAATAAAAGAAATATGTTGAGTAGATGGGCGTGTGTCGGCAGTGGGTCTAAATTTGCACTTTTGTTCTGCGCCAGAAATGAGTAGTGCTGCCGTTGAAAGATGCATTGTTACCTCTTTCTATGTGGTGGCTGTGATGATTGCCATGTATGGATGCACCAAATCCCTACAACATTTGACTAAACTTTGATCTGCACAGCTCGGCGACCTTCGGGACTCTTGCTCTGCAAGCATCCATTTGACTAAACTTTCCTACTTATCTAGATGCCTTATTGTTGTTGCTATTGCTATCATTATTATTACTGTGGTGGTGGTGGTGGTGCTGGAGGTGGTGGTGGAGCCTACTATCTCCTCGCCCCTTCGTAAAAGGGGAAGCTTTTTTGTTTCTTGGGATTGGCCGAGTCTATATATAGTTTTTGACCCTTGGATTAAGAGATGTGTGGTTAGAATGATAGTGGGACTCTAGGGTTTAGTGGGTGGTTGATGAAATAGTATGATCTAAGTGGTGGAAATGATCAAAGGGGTAGATCTAACGGCAGAAAGCTTGGTAGCATGGTGCTCTCGATAGCGTAGTAGCCGGACTATATATATATATATATTAAAATTGACTCTGCTGATCATCTGTATGGATGCCCCATTATCAGAAATAACACAGAAGTAAGCTGCTTTGCTGATCGTCTATATGGATGCTCCATTATCGGAAATGACACGGAAGTAAGCAGCACCGATTACTTCTAGAAGGATTCTAGCCTACCTCCCTCTCTCTCTCTCTCTCTCTCTCTCTCTCTCTCTCTCTCTCTCTCTCTCTAAACTTTCTTGGTTGAAATATAGAGCAAAAAGTTGGTGGTGGCATTATTATGGATCAATCGGGTCTATGGTTCACTTCTTGAACTATTGCTCTCCACCCAAGAATGCATTTTCTCGTGGAAACTTGCCCCTGCTCAGCATGCTATCTTGAATGTCTAGGTCAGATGTAGGCAACCAAGATTTGCAACCATACAGGGGATTTTAATCCTCAGTTTGACATTTTGAAGCAAGAAGTGCCGGATTGTAACTTATGTGAATGTACATGTTCTTTCAGGAACGGCTATGATGATTGCCTGGATGCACCAGAACTGAAGCATTTGACTGAAACGTAGCTTGGCAATCTTTGGAAGGCTTGCTACTTCGTGAGCAACCATTATGCAGCCGTTTGTTTGGTTCTGTGTAGATTCTGATGAAAAGGCTAAATCTGAGCCACCTGCCTTCCTTCTTCGTAGGCTAAATTATGAAAAGCTTTCTTGCACTTTATCATCTGTCGCAATTGTCTAACTGCAGGAGAAAGACGAACTATTGAGAACCATCTGCTTGTAGACATCTTTGACTCTGTGGTAAACAATTGCGACATGTTTGTTGGTTAAATGAAAGAAATTTGTTGAACGGGATCGTCACGTGTCGAAAGAGGCTCTAAATTTGCACGGTTGTTGTGCAAGGGGTTTAGGCATGTTTTGCTCTTCATATATAGCTCCGAAGAAAGTGTAGTTTCTTACAGAGCATTGGACATGCCTGGCAGCAACTTTGGACGGCCCGCTCTTAATGCTGGCCGCCAATTTTTCCTGCTGTGAGCTGGAATTTATACCTATCTTTGTATCATCAGTGTTGAGCATTGTATTGTAAATTTTGTAGTTGTACGGGGCCGACAAATGCTCTTTTTCATTCCTAAGGAGTAATCGAATTTTGAGCAATTAATCAAACTGTGATCTTCAAATCTCATTTCTTTCAAGCTTATTTTCAAACCATTTTTCTAGAAAAGTAAACTGAACGTGGGACTTCGGCAAGCTATTGGCATGGTATCACATGGAATGCGGATCCAATTCCTGTCCAACTTGGATTCAGATGGTAAATTATCTGTCATGTATGTATATTCAGATTTGATCAGAAACTTGTCAATTTTTCAGATTTTGTTTAGGACTAAATATAAATAAAGATTTGGATGCTTGGTATATTTACTTGTATGCTGATTCAAATATGGATATACAACATGTCTACATACATGTGTAGTTGCATTACTTTATACATAACATACATCTCTCTCGCACACTCACTTGCCATTGGTAATCCAGTTCTAGTAAATTTGGATCTGGTCGATGTGAAATTTCTATTTATTTATTGTATACTATTTGGTAAAGTTTGGTTATTCTTATTTACTTGTTTTTTTTAAAATTTTAATTTTTTATAAAATTTTAAAATTATTATAAAACCTTTTTAATTTATAGATATTTGAATAAATTTTATTTTTTTAGCTAACAGTTTGGCTGAAAGAAAAACATTTTTAAATTTTTTTTGAAAAATATTTTATATTATTTAAGAAAATAATTATAATAACAAAGTGTCGGTCCGGAGCACGGCCCACATTACACCCTTAGTAACATCTGAGAAACTTTGGGGTGCTCCCTGCTTCCTATGACCTATGAAGCTTCCTGTCTCCACACACACACTCCCAAACAACCGAGAAAAAAAAAAAGGAAAAAAAAGGAGGAGAAAACACTGTTCTCCATTTCCAGAACCCAAACAGCCCATCACAGAATCTGGCAATGGCGGGGCAGCGCTGGATAGTCTGCTCTTCTGCAGGCTACTGAGCTGCAGCCATTAACTCCAGAAATGTGGCTGCGGCGGTGGCTGTCATTCACAATGTGATGATGATGATGATGATGATGATGATGATGGCGCCTTCTCCCATGTAGATGGCATTCCATCGTCGTCTTTTTGATGCCTCTCATATTTCTTGATCCTGGCTGAAGTAACTATCTTCAATTTTTTTTTTTTTTCCCTGTACTACATTTCTCTTCTTGATGCCTCCTCCATGTTGTTGTTGTTGTTGTTGTTGTTGTTGTTGGTGGACCCACAAAACTTTTCTTTTTGGGTAAAATTGTATAAAACTTATCTCAACCATCATCCTTTTGGATATGACTACCTAACCTTTAGAAAAATTGATTTTTGCCAATTAGTTTCTTTTTAACTTCATGCAATTTTCGCAACTATAAATTTATTAAAATAAGTAATTAGCTTAAAACTTGAAGTCAAAGTATTGTTGACCGGCTCAAATCGAACAAAATGAGGTATCAAGGAGTTAGCAGTATGTGCTTGGCATGGTAATCTTGGAAGGCTCTGCTCTTCTGCAGGCAACCATTTTTCCATGCGATGTCTTATGGTGTACAAGAAGGTATGTCTTCTTCTTTTCTCATGTAATACTCTGCTTGGTACCAAATCTTGCGTGTGGGCGTTTTTGGAGTGGAAATGAGCTGTGCTTCCGTTGAAAAATGCATTGTTACCTCTTTCTATGTGGTGGCTGTGATGATTGCCACGTATGGATGCACCAAATCCTACAACATTTGAGTAAACTTTGATCTGCGCAGCTCAGCAACCTTCGGAAGGCTTGTTCTGCAAGCATCCATTTTGCTTTGTATGTGTAGGTTTGCAAATGCTCATAAAAATGGCAGATCTGAGCCACAGCGTAAATATCTCCTTTTTCGTTGCTTAGAACAGACAAATTTTTTATGCCTTGCTTGCTCTTGTTTATAAAATTTCTGTTTGCTAAATCGCCGCTTGCAGCAAGGTGGTTAGTTGATATGAGGAAAGATGTTCCTTTGAGTCAATATATGTTTTTGAGGTTTGGTGGTGATAATTATATCTTAGTTTGTCAGGATTTGGCATATTTTTATGTTTAAATATGGCCCGCCGGAAGTGTTGGTTTTTACAGAACATTAGTCCTGCCCGGCAACAACCTTGGACGGCCTGCTCATATGCTGGCAACCAATTTTTGTTGCTGTAAGCTGGTGTTGGTGCCCGAGTTTCTATTATTAGTGTTGAGCATTGCGATGTAACTGTTTGTAGTCATACAGAGCCAAAGAATTGCTCTTTTGCATTCCTTCTCTCTTAGTTGGTAATCGAAATTTCCATAAAATGTGAACTTCAAATCTTACTTCTTCCAAGTTTATTCTCAAACCGTTTTACTATGAAAATAAACTGAACATGAGACTTCTGCAATGTTGAGGGTTCTCATAGGGGTGACAAGGTCAAATATGGTCGGATTTTGTATGAAATGATATCTGTATCCATATTCTTAATTTGGATACGACGCTGTCGGATTCGATCGGATTTTATCCTAATTCCTAACCACTTTCACCTCTACTTGTAGTACATTTTTTTTTAGAGGCAAAATACTCTGAAGCCTCCAAGGTGGGATAGACGGATGGATGGATGGTGGATGGGTACATTGCTAACGCGATACGGAAGGGAGAACCCTGTGTTGGGGACAAGCGTAAGTGTAGGGTATGCTCCCTTCTTCCTGTAAGCCCCTCCATCTCCTACCCTCTTCCACCTCAAAAAAAGGGAAAAAAAAAAGAAAGTCATTTCTCTCGTTTCCTGTCTCTTCCTTTCCTCATAGAAAGTGTTTTTTGGGCTAGACATAGAATCTAGTAATGGCGGGGCAGTTCTGGATGGTCTGCTCTTCTGCAGGCTACTGAGCTGCAGCCATTACTCCAGAACTTCGTTGCCTCCGCTCGCCATCGGAACCCCCGGCCCGCGTGCCGCTCGGCATCTTCCTCGCCACCACCAGTTTGTGAGTTGTGCTTTTGTAAATTTGTGTATTAATTCATAGTTTTGGTGACTGGTGAGTGAAATTAATATTTGCTCTCAATTAATCTAATTTTTCTCTTTTATCTACCAACTAGTTTCTTTCTAAATTTTCAACCATTGGCCAATTTTTTTATTCTTTGTAAGGAGTCTCTTAGAATTGTGTTTTCATTATTTTTTTTTTCTCTTTTTCCTGAATGGGTATTTCTTTTATTTCTTAAGTAGGTTGATTAAATTATCCTCCCTCTACATAATGCTTTGTGGTTTGTTTCTCACTTAAAATATTTTTGTTGCTGCCTAATCAAAGATGAGCCTATGAAAGCATACAAAGCGGACCATCTACTGATAAACCTAAAGTACAAGAAGGATATGCTTTAGATATCTGTGTCTAGTAAATGAAGGTAATTGAATGCGTAGTTACAGAAATTTCAATAGTTACAGTGTCATTACTTATTTTATTCGTTGCGTCCCCTATTGTTATTTGTTACTTGTTGGTAGATGGTAGACTGATGAGAACCAAATGTTGCATCAAATTTGAATGCTTAATTTAATAGCCAAATTTTTTATCCCGAATTTTAAATTGGTGAACGTATAACTCCCGTATAAATTGTGGCAAACCTGTTTTTAAACCGAATTTTTCAACGAATTTAAAAATTATGATACGAATTTTATTCGTATTATACCTGTACCGAATTTTTGCCAAATCCAAATTAACTATGCTCCAGAAATGCTGTGGTGGTAATTCGTAATGATGATGGTGATGATGAGGATTATAAACTTTGAAGGGGCTTTAGCTTTGTATGAGAGGATGCTTCCTGTGTGTCAACGGCATTGGATCATCATCTTCTTGATACCTCACCTATTTCGTGATCCTCGTTTAAGCAGCTATTATTTTCTCCGACTTCCTTTCTTGATCCTTTATTGTTGTTGTTGTTGTTGTTGTTGTTGTTATTGTTATCATCATCATCATCATTATTATTATTATTATTATTATTACTGTGGTGTTGGTGGTGGAGTCTACCGTCTCCCCGCCCCTTCGTAAAAGGGGAACCTTTTTCATTTCTCGGGGTTGGCCGAGCCCATATATATATATATATATATATATATATATATAATATATATATATATATATATATATATATATATATATATTGTGCCCACTTGATGCTCATGAGAACACTATCGGAAACATAAAATTTGAGATATTTCAAGTAGTATAGATCATGTTTAACGGTGCCGATCGTCTATTTGATGTCTGCATTATCGAAAACAAATCGATAGCAACGGAGCCCATTGGCTATTGATAGTATTCAAGCTCAACTCTCTCTCTCTCTCTCTCTCCTCTCTCTCTCTCTCTCTCTCTCTCTCTCTCTCTCTCTCTCTCTCTCTCTCTTATATATGTATATTTTTATATATATACTGTTTGTGCTTGAGGGTTGGAAAGGAATAAAAAAAACAGCAGGGATGATTCTAGGTGAGGCCTTAAGTTTCAGCAGAAGGTGCATGGCATGGTAATCTTGGATGGCTCTGGTCTTCTGCAGGCTCTAGCATTAAGATATGAGCAATGCTATATGTACACCCCCAAAGAGGGTGTACATCTTACACCCACCCATCTAAGGATGGGAGGGTCACTTCACAAATTGTGAAGTGACCCCTCACCACACCCCACCCATTGGATGGGTGGGGTGTGTGATGTACACCCCCTTTGGGGGTGTACAAGTAGCATTTTCCTTAAGATATATCTATTCCTTTCTCTCAGGTAATACTCTGTTTGGTGCCAAATCATTATAGAATTGAATATGTTGCAATTCTGTGGGGGCAATTTTGTAGCGAAAATTGAAAACTATGGCAAATCTAACCACAAACCAGTTGATTTTCTTTATTGGAAATCAATTTAAACGATGCCTGCTAATGTTTGATGGCGTTGGTCGTCTCTCCGGATGCCCCATTATCGGAAAGTATGCAGCATCGTTTACTTCTAGAAGTATTGTGGCCTCTCTCTCTCTCTCTCTCTCTCTCTCTCTCTCTCTCTCTCTCTCTCTCTCTCTCTCTCAACTTTCTAGGTTGAAATATAGAGCAAAAAGTTGGTGGGGGTAAGCTTTTCCATCGGGTTTGTGCCATCAATAACTGTTGAGGCCAAACTTCATTGACTCCGCGTGCACACTCACAGCACATCCTTCGAAGTCCGTTTTCGCGCCAAGTCTGTGCTGAGAACACTTGAATACACTCGAATCTTCGCCTGTACTTAAAAAAAAAAAAAATGCGCTCGAATCGTCGCCTGGACTTAAATCTCAAAATGCTGTTTCTCGTGGAAACATGCTCCTGCTCAGCATGCTGTCTTAAATGGCTGGCTTAGATGCAGGCAACCAAGATTTGCATCCATACAGGGGATTTTAATCCTCAGTTTGCCATTTTGAAGCAAAAAGTGTCGGATTGTACCTTATTTGAATGTACATATTCTTTGAGGAACGGCTATGATGACTGCCTGGATGCACCAGAACTGAAACATTTGACTGAAACGTAGCTTGGCTATCTTTGGAAGGCTTGCAATTCCGTGAGCAACCATTATGCAGCTGTTTGTGTAGTTCTGTGAAGATTCTGATGGAAAGGCCAGATCTGAGCCACCTCCCTTTTCAACATAATCATCCCTAATTTATGAAAACCTTTCTTGCACTTTTTCCTCTGTCACAAATCACAATTATCTAGCCGCTCGAGAAAGATAGACATCTTCGACTCTATGGTAAACAATTGCAATATGTTTGTTCAGTAAATGAAAGAAATATGTTGAACAAGATGGCCATGTGTCGAAAGAGACTCTAAATTTGCACTTTTGTTGTGTGTCAGAAATGATCTGTGCTGCCCTTTATAGGTTCATTCTTACGTCTTTCTATTTGGCGGCTGTGATGATTGCCAAGTAGGGAAGCACCGAAACCCTTCAACATTTGGCTATACTTTGATCTGCACAGCTTGGCAACTTTCGGACTGCTTGTTTAGCAAGCATCCATTTTGCAGTTGTATGTGCAGTTTGCAAATGCTCATAAAAATTGGATAAAAACGTACATAACTTATCTGAACTATAGACCACCATTTCGAGAAAGACAGTGTAGACAACCGTCCACTTGTAGACATATTAGACTCTATGGTTAACAATTGCGGTATATTTATTGGGTAAATAAAAGATAAATAGAAGAAATATGTTAAATAAGATGCTCGTGTGTCGAAAGAGGATCTAAATTTGCACCTCTGTTCTGCCCCAGAAATGAGCTGCGCTGCTGTTGAAAGATGAATTGTTTCCTCTTTCTATGTGGTGGCTGTGATAATTGCCACGTATGGATGCACCAAATACCTACAACATTTGACTAAACTTTGATCTGCACAGCTCGGCAACCTTCGGAAGGCTCTCTCTGCAAGCATCCGTTTTGCTTTGTATGTGTAGGTTCGCAGATGCTCATAAAAATCGAAGATCTGTGCCACAGCATAAATATCTCCTTTTCGTTTCTTAGGACTAACAATTTTTTTACCCCTAGCTTGCTCTTGTTTATAGAATTTCTGTTTGCTAAATTGCCTCTTGCAGCGAGGTGGTTAGTTGATATGAGGAAAAATGTTCCTTGTAAGTCAATATATGTTTTTGATGTTTGGTGGTTATAATTATACCTTAGTTCGAGGGGGTTTGGCATATTTTTGTCTTTAAATATGGCCCGCAGGAAGTGTTGATTTTTACAGCGCATTAGACCTGCCCGCCAGTAACCTTGGATGGCCTGCTCATATGCTGGCAACCAATTTTTGCTGCTGTAAGCTGGAGTTTGTACTCAGGTTTGTATTATTAGTGTTGAGCATTGCAATGTAACTTCTTGTAGTCGTACGGAGCCAAAGAATTGCTCTTTTGCATTCCTTCTACCTTAGTGGGTAATTGAAATTTCCACAAAATCTGAACTTCAAATCTCACTTCTTTCAAGTTTATCCAAATACTGTTTTTCTATCAAAATAAACTGAACATGGCACTTGGGCAATGTTGGGGGGATCTCATAGGGGTGACATGGTCGAATACGGTCGGATTTTTGATGAAACCATATCTGTGTCCATTATTTTTTTGTATGCTAATTCAAGAGAACCCTGCGTTGGGTACAAGTGGAAGTGCAAGCCATGCTCCCTTCTTCCTGTAAGACCCTCTATCTCCTACTCCTTTCCACCCAATAAAAGGCAAAAAAAAAAAAGGAAAAAAAGTCAGTCATTTCTTTCGTTTCCCGTCTATTCCTTTCTTCAAGGAAAGTGTTTTTCAGTTAGACAGAGAATCTGGTAATGGCGGGGCAGTTTTGGATGGCCTGCTCTTCTGCAGGCTATTGAGCTGCAGCCATTAGTCTAGAAATGCAGCGGCGGTTTTTCATAATGATGATGATGATGAGGAGGAGGATTATAACCTTTGAAGGGGCTTCAGCTTTGTTTGAGAGGTTGCTTCCTGTGTTGACGGCATTGGATCATCATCTTCTTAATTCTTCATCTATTTCTTGATCTTCGTTAAAGCAGCTATTATTTTCTCCTACTTCCTTTCTTGATGCCTTATTGTTGTTGTTATTGTTGTTATTGTTATTATTATTATTATTATTATTTTTACGGTGGTGGTGCTGGTGGAGCCTACTATCTCCCCGCCCCTTCGTAAAATGGGAAGCTTTTTCGTTTTTCCGGGTGCCCCATTATCTTACTTCTAGAAGTATTGTGGCCTCTCTCTCTCTCTCTCTCTCTCTCTCTCAACTTTCTTGGTTGAAATATAGAGCAAAAAGTTGGTGGCGGCAAGCTTTTCCATTGGGTTTGCGCCATCAATAACAGTTGACGACGGATCCTTGTACTACCTTCCTCCGCGTGCTCTGTCCTTTAAGATCCCTAATGCATGAGCGCAGCACACTCTCCAAATTCCATTTTCGCGCTAAGTCTGCCTAAAACACTTGAAACTTTGCCTGGACTACAGGGATAGCTCCCGCGCCCCCAAAACTCAAAATGCAGTTTCTCGTGGAATCTTGCTCCTGCTCAGAATGCTATTTTGAATGGCTAGCTCAGATGCAGGCAGCTAAGATTTGCATGCATGCAGGGGATTTTAATAATCAGTTTGCCATTTTGAAGCAACCAGTGTCGGATTGTACCTTATCTGAATGTACATGTTCTCTGAATGTACATGTTCTTTGAGGAATGGCTATGATGACTGCTTGGATGCACAAGAACTGAAGCATTTGACTGAAACGTAGCTTGGCAATCTTTGGAAGGCTTGCAATTCCGTAAGCAACCATTATGCAGCTGTTTGTGTAGTTCTGTGTAGATTATGATGAAAAGGCCAGATCTGAGCCACCTCCCTTCTGAAGATCATCATCCCTAATTTTTGAAAAGCTTTCTTGCACTTTATCCTCTGTCACAATTATCTAGCTGCTCGAGAAAGGTGGACTGTAGACAACTGTCCGCTTGTACACATCTTTGACTCTATGGTAAACAATTGCGATATTTTTGTTGGGTAAATGAATGAAATATGCTGAACAAGATGGTCATGTGTCCAAAGAGACTCTAAATTTGCAATTTTGTTGTGCATCAGAAATGATCTGTGCTGCTGTTTAAAGGTGCATTGTTAAGTCTTTCTATGTGGCGGCTGTGATGATTGCCAAGTATGGTAGCACCAAAACCCTTCAACATTAGACTATACTTTGATGTGCACTGCTTGGCAACTTTCGGATGGCTTGTTTAGCAAGCATCCATTTTGCGGTTGTTTGTGTAGTTCGCAAATGCTAATAAAAATGGGGTAAAAATGTACATAACTTATCTGAACTATAGACCACCATTTCGAGAAAGACTGTGTAGACAACCGTCCGCTTGTAGACATATTGGACTCTATGGTTAACAATTGCGGTATATTTGTTGGGTAAATAAAAGATAAATAAAAGAAATATCTTGAATAAGATGGTCGTGTGTTGAAAGAGGGTCTAAATTTGCACTTTTGTTCTGCGCAAGAATTGAGCTGTGCTGCTGTTGAAAGATGCATTGTTACCTCTTTCTATGTGGTGGCTGTGATGATTGCCGCGTATGGATGTTTGATCTGCACAGCTCGGCGACCTTCGGAAGGCTCGCTCTGCAAGCATCCATTTTGATTTGTATGTGTAGGTTTGCAGATGCTCATAAAAATGGCAGATCTGTGCCACAGCATAAATAACTCCTTTTCGTTTCTTAGGACTAACAATTTTTTTACCCCTAGCTTGCTCTTGTTTATAGAATTTCTGTTTGCTAAATTGCCTCTTGCAGCAAGGTGGTTAGTTGATATGAGGAAAACTGTTCCTTGTAAGTCAATATATGTTTTTGATGTTTGGTGGTGATAATTATACCTTAATTTGAGGGGGTTTGGTATGTTTTTGTCTTTAAATATGGCCCGCAGGAAGTGTTGTTTTTTACAGAGCATTAGACCTGCCTGGCAGTAACCTTGGATGGCCTGCTCATATGCTGGCAACCAATTTTTGCTGCTGTAAGCTGGAGTTTGTACCCAGGTTTGTATTATTAGTGTTGAGCATTGCGATGTAACTTCTTGTAGTCGCACAGAGCCAATGAATTGCTCTTTTTCATTCCTTCTACCTTTGTGGGTAATTGAAATTTCCACAAAATCTGAACTTCAAATCTCACTTCTTTCAAGTTTATCCAAATACTGTTTTTCTATCAAAATAAACTGAACATGGGACTTGGGCAATGTTGGGGGGATCTCATAGGGGTGACATGGTCGAATACGGTCGGATTTTTGATGAAACCATATCTGTGTCCATTATTTTTTGTATGCTAATTCGGATACAATGGTGTCAGATTCGATCGGATTTTATCCTAACAACTTTCACCCCTACTTGTGGTACATTTTTTTAGAGGCAAAATACTCTTAACCCTCCAATGAGGAATGGATGGGTACATCGCTATGGCGATACGAAAGAGAGAACCCTGTGTTGGGTACAAGTGGAAGTTCAAGCCATGCTCCCTTCTTCCTGTAAGACCCTCTATCTCCTACTCTTTTCCACCCCATAAAAAGGCAAAAAAAAAAAAAAAAAAGTCAGTCATTTCTTTCGTTTCCTGTCTCTTCCTTTCCTCAAGGAAAGTATTTTTCAGTTAGACAGAATCTGGTAATGGCGGGGCGGTTTTGGATGGCCTGCTCTTCTGCAGGCTACTGAGCTGCAGCCATTACTCTAGAAATGCAGCGGCGGTCATTCATAATGATGATGATGATGAGGAGGAGGAGGATTATAACCTTTGAAGGGGCTTCAGCTTTGTTTGAGAGGATGCTTCCTGTGTTGACGGCATTGGATCATCATCTTCTTAATACTTCATCTATTTCTTGTTCTTCGTTAAAGCAGCTATCATTTTCTCCTACTTCCTTTCTTGATGCCTTATTGTTGTTGTTATTGTTGTCATTATTATTATTATTATTATTGTTATTACGGTGGTGGTGCTGGTGGAGCCTACTATCTCCCCGCCCCTTCGGGAAGCTTTTTTGTTTCTTGGGGTTGGCCGAGCCCATATATATGTGTGTGTGTGTGTCCACTTGATGCACTAAAGAACACTATCAGAAACATATAAAATTTGATTTCTAGATACTTAAAGTAGTATAGATCATGTTCAACGGTGTTGATCGTCGATTTGGAGGTTGCATCATCGAAAACAAATCGGTAGCAACGGAACCCGTTTACTACAGATTGCATTCTATCTCTATCTATCTATATATATATATATATATATATATATATATATATATATATATATATATATATATATATATATATATATATATATATATATATATATATATATATATATATGTATGGAATTGAGCTTTTGATTCTTGACAGAGTAAAGAAGCTGATTGAAAGACTGAATATGAGAGGAGATACAGTCAAGCTCAAACCAAAGATGTTTGTTGGGTTTTGACAATTCTGGTGGGATCTGAATCTGGTTTGGTGCTTTGCTTGGTCCTTTTACACCCATTGAGAGCCCTTTTCTTCGTTCATTTGGGTGGCTCTTTGCTGATATGATTCACCGGATGCTGACAATAAATTTTCCTTTCTAAGCAGCTATAAGGCCAACATTAGCTACCTGCAGCAGTACTTAAATTGGAAGGTCTGCTGTTTTGCAGGCAACCGTATGCTCTTGTGCACCCCTCATAAGATCATTAAGTGGCATATCTGTGGCTCCATTTTCTTTTCCTACATTTTTTCTATTAAGATTTAGTGGTACATTCTTTTTTTTTTTTTTTCCCCTATGCCTTTTTGCGGCACGTACAATCTAGGATGTGCTGTTTCATATATTCCTTATCAAAATCCTGGAACCCTGCTTCATGCTGGTTGATGACAACCTGAGAGTTGTTCGGGGTTGTATTTCAAATGGCCTATAGTTGTGGGGATCTTCATACTATTTATCCTTCTCAATATATTTGAGTGCTAACATATATTGATAGTGCCTGTGTTATCCCTATATTATCGCAATACTGTGGCTTAGTCTTTGAACATTTTCCGTAAACACTTGTCCCTTGTCTTTCAAATATTCTTGGAATTCATTCCTAGCCATCACTTTGCTCCATATGTTGCAGGCAAAATCTCTCGTTAGTACTCTATAGTTTAATTTAATCACTAGAGAGGATTGGTGCATGATTAGTAATTGGGGGCAAGAAGTACAGGGCATGCTCCCTCCTTTGTATAAGCCCCTTTGTCTCCTTTCTCTTGCACCACAAAAAGCAGAAAAAAAAAGAAAACATTTTAATGATGATGAGGGATGATGAGAATACTTTAAGAGGCTTCTGTTTCATCTGAGGATGCCTCCTATGTAGATGAAATTGGATCGTCATCTTCTTAATTCCTCTCATATTTCTTGACTAGATTCTGGCTAAAGCAACTATTATCATTTTTTTTTTTTACTTCTCCATTTCTCTTCTTGATGCCTTCTATTTTTCTTCTTCTTGTCTTGTTATTGCTGTTGTTATTGTTAATATTACTACAGTGATGGTGGTGGTGGGCGGAGTCTATCGTCTCCTCAGCCCCTCCCGAAAGTGAAAACCCACAAAAGTTCGCTTTTTGGGGTTGACCAAGCCTTCATTCTTGGATTTGGCTGTATATATATATGTATATATAGTGTTTACGGTCAACTTTTTACTCGGATTTCAGCTGTAGCTGCATGGCATGGAAATCTTGGAAGGCACTGCTCTTCTACAGGCAACCGTTTTTTCATTTGAGGTTTTGCAATGTACAAGAAAATATATCTACTCCTTTTCTAATGTAATACTCTGTTTGGTACCAAATCGTTATAGAAGTGAGTATATTTGCAATTCTGTGAGGGTATTTTTGGAGCAAAAAATGGAAATTATGGTAGATCCGACCAACAAACCAGTGGATCTGCCTAGAATTGCTGAAATCATTTGAAACAATCGGAAATCAATTCAACCCACGCCTGCTTATGTTTCCAAGGATTAACAAGTTATTGTTTGCAATTTCATCCAAATCATTGATTTAGAGGATTCTAAACAGGGTGGAAAGGTGGCTGTGATGGTTGCCAACCTGGGTGCCAACGGTTTGTCCGAGCCATTTCTTCTTTACTGAGCGTACAGCGTAAACAGCTCTTTTAATATATGTTCTCCTCTGGTAAATTGGAAGGTCTGGTAATACAGTGAGGGAAATGGTTGAGAAGAAACAAATTGAAGCTTTTGGTGGGTCTCTTGGAATGTCATCAACCACAATACTGCCACATTACTGCTACATCTGTGAGACATCACCATTCACTCAACTAAATTGGCCTGTGAGACTTTGATTGCAGCAATCAAGAAAGTTTGAGCCAGAAATTGCAGCAATTATAGTTTCAGTACCAAAAGTGTCACCCGCCTCATAGTTTGAGAACCAAAAGTGTAATTTAGCCTTTATTTTAGCTAACAAACCACCGAGGGTGAAAAGATAGCATTTTTCTTAGAAAAGCTTTCACTGGCTCATGTGATGCACCAGGCGCAGACAATAATTTTCCTATCTATGCTACATGCGGCAGCGCTCAATTGGAAGGTCTGCTGTTTGGCAGGCAACCTTGTTCTGTCATGTCTTTAAGGTGCATAAGACTACATGATGCCTCTTGATATGTTCAAATAGCAGGTCAGAGCCTCTTTTTCTTTCTTTCTTTCTTTTCAGCTAAAATATTTCTCTTGTTGACTGTCCATATGTCCTCATGCTGACTGTATGCTTCAATCGGACAGGCCCTTAATGTCTTACGCAATGGTAAGGAAATGCTTCTCCTTGATTTTACTTTCCAAAGAAGGCTTTGATGATTGGCAATTGGGAATGGATTTCAACTTATTTTATCATGTCGTTTTACTCTCAGCAGAGTGTAAACGCTGATTGAAATATTATATTTAAAAGGCTATATAGTCAGGTCAAACCGAAGATCTTGATTGGGTGTTGATAATTCGAGTGAGATTTGAAATTGAGCTTTTGATTCTTGACAGAGTAAAGAAGCTGATTGAAAAGACTGAGTATGAGAGGAGATACATTCAAGCTCAAACCAAAGATGTTTGTTGGGTTGACAATTCTGGTGGGATCTGAATCTGGTTTGGTGCTTTGCTTGGTCCTTTTACACCCATTGAGAGCCCTCAGCTCCTACTCTTCTCCTCTAAAACTGTCCTAAATTGTGTCGGTATCTTCACAAATTTTCTCTTCAGAGTGCATACCTGAGCACACGAGGATGCGCCGGCTATTTCTATCACGACGGAACCATCATGCACATTGGGAATCCTACTCCTTCAGATAAAAAGCACGGAGCCTTCTCGACAAACCAAAATGTTAACAATACCAGGCAAATTACATTCTCCTACTGAGTCATAATTTCATTTTCTAATGTAACAATTCTATCTGTTTTCCTCGGTTTTACTGAAATTTCACCTGCTGTTGTTCTCAGTGAAGTGTCCGATGGCTTCCTCGTACACAGAGTTACTCCTCTAGAAATTGTGAGTACTTAAATGCTATCGAACTGCTAACTCGTTTGGCTGATTATTTTATTTGAACGTGTCGGTATTTTGGTTTATGATGTTTAGTTCCCCCCCCACCCACATTTCTGTTGCTAAAATACTTTGTATCATGCTAGTTTCTATTCAAGTCATTATATTTTTACTTTGTTTTGCATGGCAGGAATCCTACTTAATTGACTCAGAGGGTAGAGTGGCTCTCAAATCTGTTGTACAACAAAATGGAAGAGGAGTCATGTGAATGCTCACTTTGTGATCTACTATTAGCATTTTGCACCTTTGGGTGGCTCCCATTTTGTATCAGAGAATCCATTATCAGTAGATCAGAAGTTTTTTATGCTTATGCTTAATAAATGTTTTGTTCAGTGCCTGGTATTTTGTATCTGTCATTTTTCTGTATGCTGACTCTGTCAGTGTTTTACATTTCAATTTTGCTGCCTGTAGAATGATATTGCCCTCTTGTTAGATTGTGTGTTTTTCTTCTTCTTCTTCTTCTTCTTTTTTTCTTTTTTTTTTTGGTATAAATGTATAAAACTTATCTGATTTATAGGCCATTTTGAATTGGCCATTACTTTCAATTATATATATATATATATATATATATATATATATATATATATATATATATATATATATATATATATATATAGGGCTTATATATTTTAAAAAACAGAAGCCTAATTATGCTTGTAATTTTTTTATCATTGGATTTGTATTGAGGTCCCTGCGATTATAAAGTCACAAAAAAGCGAGAAAGAGAAAGTACAATAGCACGTATCCCAATATAAATCTAATAGTAAAAAAATCACAAGGTTGAACTTTTGCTTTTGAAAATATATAAGCTCTATTATATGATATGCTTATGAAAATACGGAGTTTTCTGTGCTTATAAATTGTTTTTTTATGTTGGGACTTTCGAATCGACGATAAGTTCTGTTATACTTGATATAGAGTATTTGAAATATTTATAAAATAAATTTTATAATTTTTATATATTATTTGTCTAAGGATCAAAATGACTCAAAATTAATAATTTTAACGGTCGTGGTTAGCCGTTTGTAAGTTTAACGGTATAGAAATGTTTAAATCATGTAAAATTTTGATAGAAAATTTTTTATACTGTATAAAATAAATTTAATATTTTTGATCTAAAAGTTTAATATTATATCATCATTTTTGTGAGATTTTTATTTTTAACCGTTGATTTTGAATCCTTTCGATCAATAGGCAAATGATATCGAAAAGTCGTAAAATTTATTTTTTAAATATTTCAAATATTCTAGATCAAGTCTAACAAAACCGATCGTCGATTCGAAAATTCCAACATAAAAAATAATTTATAAGCACAAAAACATTCGTGTTTATAAAAACGAAAAATGCTAGATATACACCCGAAATGGGTTTTACATCTAACACCCCACCCATTCTAGGGTGGGGTGAATTTCATTCGTCACTTCGATATGACGAGTGAATGAATATTCATCCCAGAATATATATTACGTCTTTTTTATCTTTGAAAGTACACGAAAAATTTCATACTTATAAATTATTTTTAATTATATAGCATACTATTCAGATTAACAAAAAACAAAATCACAATATTTTTTTCTAATTTTAAAAATATTTTTCTAAAAGCTATTTTTATTGGTAAACTAACATAAGAGAAAAAAATTTAGAACTTTTCTAAAAACTAATTTTATTGGTAAACTAACATAAGAGAAAAATTTTTTAAACCGAAAAGCATATTGTATATTTTAGGGCCAATCAAAGACACTCTAAATTATCCTTCATCCTATAAGCAACAAAGAATAATAATTAGTAAAATTAGTTATTTATAAATTAGAATAAAAAAAATTAAAATTAGATTGATAACAACTATAATAACATTTTTGGGGCTATTACAAAATTACTGTAGGCCAGGGGTTCTCTATACAATTTGTCTAAAAACGCGGGAGCGTATCTTAGCCGTCCAATGCGCACTATTAAGGGATGAGATATTTTTTTTTTGGCGATACCAACGAGGAAAAAAAAAAAAAAAAAAGAAAAAAAGAAAAAAAGAAAAAAGCCGAGCCGATTCTGACACAGGTTCACTATATATAGAGTAATGCTACATGTACACCCCGAAGGGGTATATATCATACACTTTCATTATTTTAATGGTGGTGATATTTTTTACGGGTCACATCAAGTGACCCATTATCACACCCCCACCCTTGGATGGGTGGGGTATATGATGTACACCCCGAAAGGGGTGTACACATAGCATTTTCCATATATATATATTTATTTATTTATTTATTTATTATACGTACTTTACCTTTACCGGTACCTGCGTTTCCTTTTCATGGCTATTTCTCTCTCTCATTCGATCGCAGGAGAGGAAGGGGATGGCGACGCACGGAGACGTGTGCGTGCGATCGCAACCCCTTCTTCGAATAATCGTTTCTTCTCCTCTCCGTAAGCTGCTTCTGCTTCTGCTTCTGCTTCTTCTTCCTAGAAAAGCACCTGCGTTTTGGATGAGAGGCGATGATGGTGGGAAAAACCCTAATCGCTTCCTCCTCGAGCTCCTGGTTTACTACCAATGGCGAGACCCACATGGCTGCAGGGCCTACAACGAGGGTGGATGTTCTTAGGGTTTTTACCTGAGCCTCTGATTCTTGGAATTAGGGGTGTACAAGAGGTGGTATGTGGCTTCTTTGGTGTTCTTTGGGCAATAAAATGAGGATGATCTTGTACACGATTGAGAGGCGATGATGGTTGGAAAAACCCTAATCTCATTCTCCTCGAGCTCTGCTGGTTCTATAACGAGGGTAGATGTTCTTAGGGTTTTTACCTGAGCCTCTGATTCTTGGAATTAGGGGTGTACAAGAGGTGGTATGTGGCTTCTTTGGTGTTCTTTGAGCAATAAAATGAGGATGATCTTGTACGCGATCTAGAGGCGATGATGGTTGGAAAAACCCTAATCTCGTCCTCCTCGTGCTCCTGGTTTAGAGACCCACATGGCTACAGGGCCTACAACGAGGGCGGTTGTTCTTAGGGTTTTTACCTGAGCCTCTGATTCTTGGAATTAGGGTGAACGAGAGGTGGTATGCGGCTTATTTGATGTTCTTTGGGCAATAAAATGAGGATGATCTTGTACACGATTGAGAGGTGATGATGGTTGGAAAAACCCTAATCTCATCCTCCTCGAGCTCTGCTGGTTCTATAACGAGGGTAGATGTTCTTAGGGTTTTTACCTGAGCCTCCGATTCTTGGAATAAATGGTGTACGAGAGGTGGTATGTGGCTTCTTTGGTGTTCTTTGAGCAATAAAACGAGGATGATCTTGTACATGGTCAGTTCACCATGTTCTTGCTTATTATCTGTGATGGTCAGGATCATATGTGGCCTAAAAGACCTTGGTCTGGAGAGGAATGTGGCTTCTTTAATGTTTTTTGGTGGTAGAACAAGCGCCTTTCTCATATCCGATTAGATTTCCATCTTCTTGCATATTATCTGCGGCTGGAACAGTGGGATTCTCCATTTTGCTGGTTTGTGTTGGTTGGGATTAAGGAATTTTCTCAGCTAAATGAATTTAGCTTATTTGGTTTGGTTGAATCCGTGCCATGCGGTTAAGACTGTTTTCTTTGTGTTCGGGTAGGGATAGGATGTCAGGTATTCGAATTCATTGACATCCCTATGAGTATCACATTGTTATTTTTCTCTGTGCCTTTCTTCATTGAGAATCAATGGCTCTGTTCAGTACTTAGCATGTGAAGGTGAAACTTTGTTTCTTCATGTTTGTCGTCAAACAAACTGGGCCCTAAAAAAGGAAGAGGATGATATAATTTGTAACCTTATTGACCTGCTCTACTCTGCTATCTTCTCACCAACTAATGGCAACTAGATGGTCTGTTGTTCTGCAGCAGGCAACTGGGTCGGCCATTGTTTGGTGGGGTGGCGGTAAAAGGCTGGAAGATCCAGTAGTTGTACCGAATCATTTGAGGCACTGTTTTCTGGCTTGTGCCAAGTCTCTTTACTGCATGCAAACTTTTGATATATTCTCTAAATCGTCAAAATTGTTCTCTTTTAATGAATTTTTTGCAATTAGTCATGAAGTATTCTAGTTATTCAGAATTTCTATTGTCCTTTGGAAAATTCTCTTCTTTAGAGCTCTCATAATTTATACACGAGTTTCTCTTGATAATTTTGTATTTTCCTAAATTATATTTATTTACATTCACTCCCCTGACTAACTTGTTTGCATAAGCCACTCCATGTATCAAATGGGATAAAAGATTGGTTATTTGCTTTTATTCTGAATTTATTACATGGGAACATTCTATGGAAAAATTATTTATTCTAAAATGAAGCAATGATGATCGATGACCCTCATCTCCCCTATTCTGCTCCACTCCTGTTTATATTTATAAATGGCAAGTCGACCATGGAGGTCTGCTCTCTTCAGCGTAGCAGTTACTTGTAACGTTTGTGGGACCGGCATATGGGCTTGGCGAGGCAATAGGATGCAGCCATTGCTTGGGTGGTGTTGGTTGTGGTGGAAATAGAAGGGGAAGGTGAATGGAATAGTTTCCCTGAGCCTCTTCTCTTGTTTGCCGTATATGGCCATTGAGATCGACCTTGAGAGGTTTGTTTTTTCTCTTTTATCATTCATTCATTCTCTGAATAGTATGGTGATACTCCTGTGCAGCTCGGTTGCAACTCAGTCGTAGGCGTGTAGCCAATAAATTATCCTTGCTTACTTTCTTTGAGGTTGGTTGCTGGAAATTGACAACCTTTACTTTTGCCTTCTTCTATCCTTTGAAAGTGGAAACAGAGATGCTGATGCATATAGATGTAATCAAGTGTATCCATCATATTGTGAACCCTGCTTGCTAGTTCCTTCAGAAGGAGAAAAGAGATGGTGGCACAGCGGGAGTGTCCAATTGGATCCCTCACTTCTTCTTCTTTTTCTTCTTCTTCTTCTTCTTAGACAACATTGGATGGGACCTCCCCTAATTTGTAAGAGGTGCTTCTCATATAATTTTTGTCTGTTAGTTATTCCCCATGTTTATGTTTAGCAATGGCAAGGCACCCTTGGAGGGTCTGCTGTCTTCAGTCTGAAATATGTATATCAATGCTGTGAGGCTCAATGTGGGCGTCCTTAAGGCAATTGGGCTGCTTCTGCTGCTAAAGTGGTAGCCTTGAAGATTGGAAAGTGAAAGATGAAGGGTTTTGCTGAGTCTTCGATTCTTTAAGTCAAGAGTTTAGGATTGCCTCGAGAGATAAGTGGATTCCTTTTATTGCTCTCTTAATCCTTTGTGATTACAGAATTTGGTTGGATCAGATTGCCATCTTCTTGCTTATCTTATTTGGCTGTAACTGTGAGTCTACCTCTCATATTGGCAATATAATTACTTCTTGTTCGTGATTCTCTCTACTTTTCATTCTTCTTCTTCCACCACTTAGTTTTGATTGGGCTGGTTCTATCTGTAGATGATGAGATAAACATACTTACCTAATAATTTCTCCTTGTTCTTCTCTACAAGTATTTTCTTTTGCTGATTCGCCTTCATCACTACCCATTCTTTTATCTGGAGGAGTCTGCACGCTGTGCACCATTTCGACCATGCGATGTTTGGTTATCTATTGCCCTGAACGTAGAAAAATGAAGAAGGCACCCCAAGGCTGCAAAAGTAAAATCAAGAAACAATTGTGTTTTTTATGCAAAAATGCTACAAGATTATTGCCTTTGTGTTACTTGGAGCAATGCTCTCTCTCTCTCTCTCTCTCTCTCTCTCTCTCTCTCTCTACATACATATATATATATATATATATATATATATATATATAGCAATGCTACATGTACACCCCGAAGGGGTGTACATCATACATCTCCACCATTTTAATGGTGGCGATATCTTTTACGGGTCACATCAAGTGACCCATTATCACACCCCCACCCTTAGATGGGTGGGGGTGTGAGATGTACACCCCTTACGGGTGTACACATAGCATTTTCCATATATATATATATATATAGAGTCCGGCTATTATGCTATAAATAGCACAAGGCACTTGGATCATTTCCATCCTTTAGATCATACTATTTTCTCAACCATCCACTAAACCCAAGGAGCCCACTATCATCCTAACCACACATCTCCTCATCCAAGGGTAAAAAACTTAATAGCACCAAGGATTTGGTGCTATCGATAGCATAGTAGCCTACCTCTCTCTCTCTCTCTCTCTCTCTCTCTCTCTCTCTCTATATATATATATATATATATATATATATAGTTCGACTACAATGCTATCAATAGCATTAGGCACTTGGTGCTACCAAGTTTTCTGTCATTGGATCTACTCCTTTGACTATTTCCACCCCTTAGATCGTACTATTCTACCACCCACCCACTAAATCCTAGGGGACCACTATCATCCTAACTGCACATCACATCATCCAAGGGCCCAAAACCTAATAGCACCAATGACTTGGTGCTATTAATAGTATTCTGGCCTAGCTCTCTCTCTCTCTCTCTCTCTCTCTCTCTATATATATATATATATATATATATATATATATATATATATATATATATATAAGTATAAACAGTGCCCTCTCTCTCTCTCTATATATATATATATAAGTATAAACAGTGCCCTCTCTCTCTCTCTCTCTCTCTCTCTCTCTCTCTATATATATATATATATATATATATATATATATTGGTAAAAATGTATAGAACTTACCTGAATTATAATCCTAGATAAACAGAGAAGGTAGTCAAAGGTTGCAAAAGTGAAAAACAAGTGGGTTTTTATGCGAAAATGCCAGGGGACTATGGCCTTTGGGGTACCAGCAGTATTGCTCTGTCTATATATCATTGCGTAAAAATGTATTGAGCTTACCTCAACTATAATCCATTCTGTGATGGGTTGCACTTCTCCATTTTTTTAGGGGAACTGAATTGTCTCGCTAATAACCCAACATTTGAGTAACGAATCTCATTGCTTTGAAGTTTATACTTGAAGGAAGCTGACTCTAATTAGAAAAAGCATGTTAATGATTGCTAACCTTCATTTTCTCCTCTCTCTGCTACTCTTGTACTTGCTAATGGCAAGGCAGCTCCAGATGGTCTGTGCTTCTGCGGCAGGCAACTGATCTGTAACTATTGTCAGGTGGTTAGTGGTGGTCAGAGATGCAAGATTGAGGGGCACAAATTAAATGGGGAGCCTCCCTACAATTGCAGAGCCTAATCTGGTGAATGTGAAGTTTCATTTGAGTGTCATATGTTAATGTTGGGGATTACTTTAGCCTCCACTGTGAATGCTTAGCTCCTGTTTTGTGGCTCTGCTTTGGCCGAAGTTTCGGCTTATGCCTATTCAATTATCTAGAATTTTATGGTGGACCAGTTTCACATCACATTTTTCAGAATCTGTTCTTTGCATTCGCCTATCTTATTCACTTTGCCTGCGAAGTTTCTCCAGAGGAAAAAATATTGAGTTGAAAAATCCAGCTCGTGTTCAGCTTGTTTATTAACGAGCCGAACACGAGCTGGTTCGTGAATAGTTTGCTTGATGGTCTCTATATTTCAAACAGAAGAGATCTTTATTCACGTGGGAAATTATTTTCTATACTTTTGAGGTAGATAGAAGGACCAAGAGATTATGGTGGTTCTAAGTTGTTGCTTTGTTTATTGATCAACTGTCCAACTTTCTGCAGATCAATATGTGTGGAAAAGGTGATTACAGAGGGTTCAGTGATAAGAGGTGTAAATGGAAATGTTTCTTATGGCTTTTTTGTTTGGCTGTTTTTTGGAGGGTTTGCGCATCAGTAGGCAACCATTTCTTGTAGCAGTAAGCTGGAGTTTGGGTGTCAAAATCTCGTGGCTTGTGAGCTTGCTCGAGCTCGGCTTGGTTTTGGGTCGGATTGAACTTTCCCAAATTTGAACTTTGGGTACTACTGCAATTGAGCAAAGCTTCAAGGGTGCAGTGGCTTCTCTCCCTTCTTCTTCCAAAAGGACTTTCTTATCTAAGCTTTGACTGTCTTCCTTCTCCCCACTTTGCTAGGGATGTCAATGGGTATGGATACTTGAGATTTTACCTGAACCAAACCCAAACCAGAATGGGGTTGCTTTAACGGATGCCTGCACCCAACCTGAATCCGACCCTGAACCTAAACCCGAACCGTACCCGAACCAGTTTATATTAATATCATAATATAAAAATTTAAATGTGTAATTTGAAAATTGAAATTTGAGTATGATATGTTTTGAAATTTGGTAAAGAGAAATGATTGCTTTCAGGTTCAGTTCCGCATTTTGGTTCTTTTGTTGGGTTAGGTAGATAGCCCTCAATACCGAACGGGCTGCAATTGAAAGCAAGATAGCCTAGTCAGCTAGTTCAGAATAATAATTGGATATAATGTTTTATCTGAATTAGTGTAACTGTTACTGTTGTTTTTAGCTGCTTTCAGAGATTTAGTGTTGTAATCTCATTCATAGTTCTGTTTGCAAAGGATATGATGATAGCCTAGGGTGGATGTTCTAGAGCTCTTCATTCATCAGACTGAACACAGCTTGACAACCTTTGGAAGGCTTGCTGTTTGGCAAGAAACCATTTTGTTGCTGTCTTTGAAGTATAGTTGAAATGGCAGATCTGAGCCTGTGCCTTTAGTATTTTCTATTACATTTGGAAACTTCATTTGTTTTTACTATGTATACTCTTGTTTAAAGCATCTTCGTACCTTTAATCACCTCGTGGCAACAAAGTTGCTTAAAATTTCTTGTAACAGAAATTTTCTATTGTATTTGGTCATGTCAGAGTAAATTTTTTTACTTGAGAATTCGTAGTAATTGTCACTTGTATCCTTGATATAATGATTTCCTCATTCTTTAACAAACGATTTTCTAGTTGTAGTTACTATATATTTTATAATGCATTCATGATTCATGAAAGGATCCTGATATTTTTGTTATATTTTGGTTCAACTATACTGTATTTTGTTTCTTTGAGCATCAGACTGAATGTAGCTTTGCACCCTTTGGAAGGCTTGCTCTTCTGCTGGCAACCATTGTGCAGTTGGTTGTGTAGTTTAGTGCAAACTTTGATAAAAATGGTAGACTTGAGTCTCCTTTGATTATTATTATTATTATTATTTTTCCTTTAACATTATCCTTTCTTCACCCATCCTAGTACTTTTCTAGCTCAAGCATGCTTAACTGGGGAGTTCTTATGAGATCTGGTGCTTTAGTGTTGGTATGATCTGTTCCTTTTGTTTTTTTGTCATTTTCTTCATCTCAACATTTGGTATGTTGCTCATTTCTTTTTCATTCTTCTCTGGTTGATATGTTTTCCTAATTTTACGTAAATAGGATGTCTTGCCCTATTTTCTTTTGATAATCTCTCTTTTTCACTATGAAACTGCCTTTGCAAGTGCTATTTTATTTTTCTAAAGAACCTTTGTCTGCTAAACCGCCTCATGGCTACGAAGAAGAAATACAATCAGGGAAAGAATATTTCTATCATCTTTAGCCAGCTCATTATAGAACATTCTGAATTTGTTTTTTATTTTTTTCTTTGGTTTTTTTGGGGTAAACTTTTATTTGCCCCTCCGTGGTTTAGTGCATTTTCACTTTGCCTCCCTGTGGTTTAAAAGTAGCACTTTACTACCCTGTGTTTTCCTCTTCTTTTCACTCTAGGATTTAGTGTTAACCAGGGTAGCTAAGTGGTACATTTTACAAACCACAGGGCATTAAACCAGACATCCTATTGCTACTGCACAGATTTAGCAATGGCGAGGTAACCCTGGATGGCCAGTTATTTACAGATGTTGGCAGCTGGGTTGTTGCCATTGCTTGGTGTTGGCTGTCAAGCATTGGCCTTGGGCTGTATACTAGTTCTTTCTCTTATTCATTTTCTGGCCATTAAAAGGTTCAATTACAAAAAATCCCTTGCACTTTTGTGTGCTTCTCAATTAAGCCTCGCATAATAATAGGAGCAATATTAACCCTGCACTCCACTTTCTAACAATAGACTCGTACTCTTATTTTGAGCAGCCATGTGCTGGAATTTATTCTCAGTTCATCAACTAGATATGTGCCTACTCATATGAAGGGCAATCCTTAGTGTAAAAGAAAATGATGAATCTGGGCCTGCTTTTCTTTATCAGAGGCGTATTTTACATGTTTCTTTGTGAGGAGGCCATGATGATGGCCAACTGTGGATGCACCCAAGCGATTCGAACATCATACTGGACTTTGGATGCACATAGCTTGGCAAGATATAGAAGGCTTGCTGTTCAACAAGCAACTATTTTGCAGCTCTTTGTGCAGGTTTGGTGCAAATTCCAGATTGGATTGGCTGGTCTGGGCCCCTCTCTTCATTTTGTTTGCTAGTATTCTCTTTTCTTTTCAGCTTTTTTGAGCTTCATTTGCTTTATGGTGCAATGAAAGTTGCTCTGATTTTGATACTTCATAGTTTTGCCATTGATAGTAAAGACATCCTCTGAATCATTTGCATGTTTATAGCACTTCGTAGTTATACCTTTGTTAGAATTATATTAAATAATTCTCGTTGACATAGATGGTGTCCAGTCAATTTGAATTAGCTTATTCTCTCATGTCTTATATATTTCATAGCTCTTATGTCATTGATTAATCATGTCATGGTAGTATGGTGTTGATAGACACTTTTTTCTGCCTTTGCCTCATGGTTATTTACCTATGAGCAAACATGTCTTATTTATAATGGTGCACTCCTTGTTCTGATTTTCTTTGTTGTTTCTGAATTTTTGAGGGATTTTTTTCTCTTGAACTTCTTTGATAGTAGAACTATTTCTCTGAGTGGTGGGTGTTTTCTATTCACATCTGGGTGGTTCTTATTTTCTCCGTCTTGATAGTTCTTCATCTGATGCATCACGAGGACTTACCCTTCTCTCCACATCTGGCACTTCCCCATTTAGCAATGCTGAGCCAACCTTGTTAAGTAGGTGACGGCTAAATCGGAGTGGAGTGTGTATAGAAGAGTTCGGCTGAGCCTCCAGTTTTGAAAATTCGGGTTTGTGGACCGGGAGATCTTTGACTCAAGTGGTATGCTTTTTCTTATTCTTTCTTTTTTCTCCAAATAAAAACCAAGGGTTTGTGTCCTTCCTGTTTTCTGAATATGAGCAGTGGTATTTACTGTTTAGAAGAGTTACTGCTCCCTTCTTTGAGCGGTTCATACCTTGAACTTTCCCTAGCCTCGCTGCTGCAGTTCAACTCTATGTTTTCCGAAAGGCTTAATTACACTTTACTCCATGAACTTCTGCTGCTGAGTTAGTACACTGGTGACAGTCTGTAATTTCTCTCAAGCTCAGGCAAGGGGCTTTTAAATATTGATGTCCTTGCTGACATATCTATTACATTTTTACCTCTGTAAAATCTGAACTTTCTTGTATGCTCTTAAAATTCAGTTTTTACGGAAAATTGGATTTGAGCTAGCATGTAATCTTGGATGGTCTGTTCAACTGCAGAAACCAACTTTTATTGCAGCCTTATGCTGGAGTTTTTCAGTAATTTGCTATTTTTACTGAGATTAATAATGCTACATGTACGTCTGAAGGTGTCTGGAATATTGCAATCTTTATTATTCTTTTGCCTTATTCCCTGCAGTGACCAATATTCACCTTTTTTGACCTCAACAGTTATAATACTTGTTTGTTCTTGGAAGAAATTCATTTTATCCTTTTTATCAAACTTGCTACAAACTTAGCTATGAATTGATTATATTCATGCATTTCATTATCCATTCATACACAGATTTTTCTTTTTGATATCATGGTTATAGTCATTGCTATACTTTATCATGCTAGATGGTGTTGATAATTAAACATCTGAGAATTTCGTGATTTTTCTTTTTTTTATTCATTTTATTTTATGTGTGTGGATTTTAAAGTCAGTTATAATATTTCCTGAACTTAATTGCTTTTTGTGAAATTTGTGAAGTTCCAAAATTGCCTTCTATAATAGTTCTTCCTGATCATCATACTCGTGACCATTTCTTATGTTGGTTTAGGGTTCCTTGTTTACAAGATTTAGGGGGGGTTTGTCCTAGTTTTTAGAAATGATTTTATAACCAAAAGCTCCTTTTCCTTCAATGCCTATATAGCATTATTTGTCCCTCAAAGTTATTAGTTATCAAATTTATCTCTTTAAATTTAAAAAATTTGCAAGCACGTCCCTTTGTGTCAGTCTATGTATCGTGAATACTTTTGTAAGTCTTGTATGTCTATGTCGGGCATGCGCGTGTTCGTGTCGGACTCTTGTCCGACGCGGACACACCATGGACGCTGGTTCGATGCGGATCTATAGCGCATCCCATTGAAAAATTATATATATTTTTTATTTTATTTTTTTTATGGACATATATAATGTAAGATAATAAATATTTTGGCTTTTTAATAAATACATTCAATTTTTTTTTGAACTATACAAATAAATTATGTGTGTTGCGATATTTCTGCACTTGAAATATATGAACTATCAATGAAAATTTTATTTACTTTCATTCATATGAAAATATATAACAATATTTTAGCAAAATTAATATTATATATATATATATATATATATATATATATATATATTAGCGTAGGGCTACTATACTCTTATGAGTATAAACCCCTTTATACTCATAACTTTTTTACCTTTGGATGAAGGAATGTGCGGTTTGGATGATAGTGGTCCCCCTAGGGTTTACTAGGTTGTTGGAGAAATAGTATAAATTCTAGGTACTACTATAATCCTAACCGCACATTCTTTCATCCAAGTGATGAAAACTTATTAGTACAAAAGAATTTTACTCGTAAGAGTATAGTAGCCAGACCCTATATATTATATTAATAATACTATATCTTATTAGCGGTGTTCATGCCGTGTTCGTGTCTTAACTTTTTGTAAGTCGTTGTGTCTGAGTCATGCCATGTCCCGTGTCCCATGTCCATATCCGTGACGCCTAGGTGTCAGTTGACTCTTTAAACTAACTTTTCTTGTTAAAATGACCATTTCTAACTTTGTTATTAATTGTTATGCCATTTTAAATGAAACCCTATTTTCTAAATTTTTTCAAATATTCTTGGAAATATTATTCTTTTTAGAGCATAACAGTTATAACAATGAAAGCTTAGCAGTCAACTGGCAGTTGTCGATAGGCAGGGGCAAATTTGCACTTCTAAAATTTAGAGGATTGGATAACAAAAAATTTAGGGGGACAAATATGTAATTTCACTTCCTTGTAAGGATATGTGGGCAATTTTCCCTGAACAGTTGGCCTTCCCTTCTCTCCTGTCTCTCTTCTCCATTCCTCAAATAAATGAGAGGAGCATATTATGAAAGTGCTGTTTGGAGAGGATGCATGGTCAGTTTAGCAATGGCAGGGCAGCTCTAGATGGCCTTTCTTTCTGCAGGCAACCTAGCTGCAGCCTTATTCTGTAGTGGAGGTGGTGGTGGCGGTGGCGGTGGCGGTGGCGCTGATGATAACCATGAAAGGAGCTGGATGTTTGATTGCGGTATTGGTAGTACACTCTCTTGATCCAAGCTTCAGTAACAGATATCTTTCATCATATTCTTTTACTTCTTCATTCCTCATCCTTAATGTGTTTCAGTATTTAAGGCTGGCTGTGCTGAACGCCTGCTGGAGATGCAAATTATGGGCTTGTTTCTTTAGTCAAGCCCCAACCATGATGAACTGGTGACTAGGGGTGTTCAATCTGTAATGAGAAAACCAAATACTCAACCATATCGATTGAAAATCGGACTGAAAAACTTAAGCGAACTGACAGAATTAGTATCCGTTTTAACGTAAGGGCCTTCCTTTGAACAGGGTATTAAAGTGATTACAAACCACAGGGTGGTTAACTGCAAATTATAGGCTAGTAAAATTTTATATTTTGTCACCTTAAAATGCATTAGTTTAGTACCATGTGGTTTGTAAATTATTACATTTTGGTATCCTACTTAACATTAGGTTCTTGCAGTGATATAAAGATATAATACTAAGTAGTCAAGTGAAACTTTTTAAACCACAGGGTCGCAAATTGAAACTTCCCCTAACTTTTTTATTTCACTCATCTTACCTTATATCGTACTGCGGGTCTTTCACTAGTACTAAAAATGAAGTATGAGAAGCAGTGGTGGGCGGTGCACCAGGTGTGTGTAATTGCCCTACAAGCATAAGATCAATCACAACTTAGCAATCTTGGAAGGCTTGCTATTCTGCAGGCTACCATTTTGCTGCTGCTCGTGTAGCTTTACTGCAAATTTTGATAAACAAATTGTAGATCTGAGCCTTACTTTTGAGTTTCTCTCCTTAATATGATTATCATTTTTCTCAGGGTAAATGACTAAAAAAATCCCCCTTTTGCACCATAATCTCCCTGCATAAAAGAATGCGGCAAGGCTGAAGACCCGGTCCCCTAGGTTGTAGTGGTGGTTTCTCTAGGGTTTAGTGGTAGTTGGTGGAATAGTATTGATCCAACGGTAGAAATAATCAAAAGCAGAAAACTTGATTGCACCAAGGCAAGGATTTAAGAGTCGTGGCACGGGGGTCGTGCCGAAAACTTGCCGGCACAGCACGGCATGGTGTGTGTCGCGCCTTACCGATGTGTGCCGATGACAAAAAATACATGTGTGCGGACACATAATGGCATGAAATATGTATTTTCTTTAGCAACAAAATATTCTAATTGTTAATTATGTATCTTTTTCAAACCTTTTGAACTTTAATTAGAAAACTACTTACTAAATAAAAAAAAGGGAGTTTTGAGTTGTGCCATCGGTACGAGGGTTGTATCGTGCTGATATCTTGCTGATACGATACGGCACGATATATACGGCCCGTGCCTTTGAGCACTTAAATTCTTGCACCAAGCGCTTGGTGCTATTAGAAGCATGCCAGTCTCTCTCTCTCTCTCTCTCTCTCTCTCTCTCTCTCTCTCTCTCTCTCTCTCTCTCTATATATATATATATATATATATATATATATATATATATATATATGTGTGTGTGTGTGTGTGTGTGTGTGTGTGTGTGTGTGTGCGCGCGCGCGCACGAGCACGCAGGTTACTTTACACAATTGTAAATTCAAATCTAGAAGACCTAAACATGAGATCTGAACCATCAAATGTGATCAGTTATATTTAAAATGCATAATTATATAGTTTCACGGATTTTCAAAATTGATTTCAAATGCATCTAGTGGTGCTAAAATCAACAATCCAAAATTTTTGAGACAGGACAATATTGAAAACTCACAATATAAGTTTCTAAAAATTATGATTTTTTGTATATAGGGTTTTTTTTATATTTTAAATCACTTTCAATGGTTTAGATCTTCCTTTTGAAACTTCTACAAATAGAGTTTGGTTTGTGTAAGAAGTGTGTGATTTGATCCCTACTTTCTATATAATGCAAATCCCCTACCCCCCTCCGGAAATGCAGTTTCTCTTGGAAACTTGTTCCTCCTGCACGCAATGCAATCTTGAATGGCTAGCTTAGATGCAGGCAACCAAGATTTGCATCCATATGCGGGAGTTCAATCCCCAGTTTGCCATTTTGAAGTAATAAGTGACGGATTGTACCTTATGTGAATGTATGTGAAGTGTTCTTTGAGGAACGGCTATGATGATCGCCTGGATGCACCAGAACTCGAGTGTTTGACTAAATGTAGCATGGTAATCTTTGGAAGGCTTGCAATTCTGTGAGCAACCATTGTGCAGCGGTTTGTGTAGTTCTGATGACAAAGACAGATTTGTGCCACCTCCCTTCAACATAATCCTTCTTCATAGGCTAAAATTACGGAAAGCTTTCTTGCACTTCATCTTCTGTCACAATTATCTAACTGCTTGAGAAGGACAGTTAGACTGTAGACAACTGTCTGCATGTATACATCTTAAGACTATGGTAGCTGATTGCGACATGTTTGTTGGATAAACAAAAGAAATATGCTGAACAAGATGGTCATGTCTCAAAACAGGCTCTAAATTTGCACTTTTGTTGTGCCTCGGAAATGATCTGTGCTGCTGTTTAAATATGCATTTTTACCTCTTTCTATGTCGTGGCTGTGATGATTGCCATGTATGGAAGCACCAAAGCCCCACAACATTAGACTGAACTTTGATCCATACAGCTCGGCAACCTTCGGAAGGCTTGTTCTGCAAGCATCCATTTTGCATCTGTATGTGTAGTTCACAAATGCTCATAAAAATGTCAGATCTGAGCCACAGCAGCTAAAGATATCCTTTTCATTGTTTTACAGCTACATTTTTGTTGGCTTTTGTTTAAGGAATTTGGATTTGCTAAATTGCCTCTTCAAGCAAAGGTGGTTAGTTGAAAAGAGGAAAAATGTTTATTTAGCTCATTATATATTTTTGAAGTTTGGTAGCGATAACTACACCATACTTTGAGGGTATCTGGCATATTTTTCTCTTCATTTATAGCCTTCAAGAAAGTGTAGTTTCTAACAGAGCATTATTGGACCTGCCTGGCGGCAACTGTGGATGGCCTGCTCATATGCTGGCAACCAGTTTTTGCTGCTGTAAGCTGGTGTTTATACCCAGCTTCTTACTGTTATTATTGAGCATTTCTTTGTAACATTTGTTATTAGTGTTGAGTATTGCATTGTAACTTTTGTTGTTGTATGGAGCAGGAGAATTGTTCGTTTGCATTCCTTCTCCCTTAATAGGTAATCGAACTATCAGGCAAATAACTAAATGTGAGTTTCAAATCTCATTTCTTTCAAGTTTATTCTCAAGCCATTTTACTAGTCTAAGTAAAATGAAGGCAAAAATGTATAGAGACCCTCTGAATTTTAGCTCCATAGTAAATATGTGCTTCAACTTTTAATTTTGGGAATTACGCCTTCTAAATTTTATTAAATAGTTTAATAGGCCCTTCTCCTCTAGTAAACTTATTATTTACACAACTGTTTTGATTAGATGCTGTGCACGTAATCCTGTATGACTTCGAAGTATAAAGATATATATTTTTTCTCTAATTTTGATAATTAAGCATGATGTTGGAAGGATAGGCTGAATCAAACTTTAATGGCTATTTATTTTACATGTAGAATACAATTTTTTTTTATTCTTTTGTGTTTTGAAGCTTATAAAACAATATGTAGTACATATGACTGACAATTGTGTTAATGAGGCAGGTGGCATTTGGTCCTCAAACTTTAATTTGTTGTAATTTCTTGCTCGTGGTGTCTCCCATCTCATAGTTTGAGGACCAAATGTACAATTTACCTTTAATAATTTTAATTGAAGAGGTGTTTGTTGAATCATTTGATAAAGATTATGAGGTCTAATTGTCAAAATTAATAGTTTAGACATCTATGCCAAAATTGTTAAAAGTTCAGAGGTTTTTCGTACATTTTTTTCTAGTATAAAATAAATGTATGTTGGAGAGGGGTTCTTTTTGTATTTGTTCTACTTAGATTTGGAGAGGCAAAATACTGTTCAGCCCTCTGATGAGAGATGAGACAGATGGACGGGTGCACCGCTGAGGTGATACGATGGAAATACATGGCGTGCTCGCTTTTTCCTATGGGACCCTTCGTTTTAAAAGGAGAAATGTGATTGGCCGGAAAAGATGATGTGGTGTGGCTCCTCTTAACTCTCTTCCACCCAATAAATAAATAAATAAATAAATAAATAAGCATTTCTGTGCTCTCCCGTCTCTTCCTTTTCCCATCGAGTATTTAGGTTGAGAATCTAGTAATGGCGGGGTAGCTCTATGTGGTTTGCTCTTCTGTAGGCTACCGAGCTGCAGCCGTAAGTCCAGAAATGTGGCGGCAGTAGCGGTGGCGGCGGCAGTGATCATTTATCATGACGATGAGGATGATGATGATTGTGATGATGTTCAATGGGGCTTCGGCTTTATCAGAGGATGCATTCTCTGTCGATGGCATTGCATTATCATCTTCTTGCTGGCTAAAGTAACTATCATCAATTTTTTTTATTCTAGTTCTCCATGTGTTTTATTGATGCCCTCTTCTTGTTGTTATTTGTCATTATTGTGATAGGTAGTGGTGGCGGCGGCGGAGGTGGGTCTACCGTATTCCCGCCCCTTCCTGGAAGGGAAAACACACAAAATTTTACTTGTCGGGATTGCCCAAGCTTTCATTCTTGGTTATATATATATATATATATATATATATATATATATATATATATATAGAACTAGGCTACTGTACTATTAATAGTACAAAGTGATTGGTGCTATTAGGTTTTTGACCCTTAGATAAAGGGATATGCGGTTAGGATAATAGTGGGCCCCTAGGGTTTAGTGGGTTGTTGGGGAAATAGTATGATCTAAGCGGCGGAAATGATCAAAGGGGTAGATCTAACGGCAAAAAACTTGGTAGCACCAAGTGCTTGCTGCTATCGATAGCATAGTAGCCGAACTCTCTCTCTCTCTCTCTCTCTCTCTCTCTCTCTCTCTCTCTCTCTCTCTCTCTCTCTCTCTCTTTATATATATATATATATATATATATATATATATATATATATATATATATATATATATATATATATATATATATATATATATATATATATATATATATATATATATATATATATATATAACCGGCTACAGGTTATGGTGCTTTTAAAAACACCAAGCTCTTGGTACTTGTAAGTTTTACACCGTTAGATCTATCTCTTTAATCAATTCCACTCCTAAAGAAAGAGAAAGAGAAAGTACAATAGCACGGATCTCAATACAAATCCAATGGTAAAAAAATTACAAGTATAGTTGGGTTTGTGCTTTTAAAAGTATATATAAGCTCTACTCTCTCTCTCTCTCTCTATATATATATGTATGTATACACACAGTAATTTTCCTATCTTGGCTACCTGTAGCTGCACTCAATTGGAAGGTCTGCTATTTTGCAGGCAACCTTGTTCTGCTGTTTGTCTTTAAAGTGCATAAGACTACATAATGCCTCTTGATATGATCGGACGGGGAGGTCGGAGCCTCTCTGTCTTTCTACTTTGTTTTCAGCTATTAATATTTCTCATGCTGACTGTCGATGTCCTCATGTTGACTGTATCCTTCAATCAGACAGGCTCTTAATGTTTCATGGAATGTTAAGGGAGCGTCTCTCCTCCATTTTACTTTTCTAAGGGGGTGTGATGATTGGCAGTTGGAAAGGCACGTCAACTTAGTTTTTCTTGGCTTTTGATTCTCATTGGAGTGCAGAAGCTGATTGAATACTGGATGTAAGAGGCAGTTTAGCCAACCATAAAAACTGCACTTTTGCATTTTTTTTCCCTTTCATTAATACCTGTAGAAACGTATGGTCTGCACTTTTGCATGAAACTGAGCTGTTACCTGCCGTATTTTGTGGTTTGCACTTTTAAGCTGTTTCTTTACGACATCATTTGCCTTGTGATCAAGTGGTGCAAATACATCGTATATTAGCCATTAAAATTGCTGATTTCTGGACCACTTGACTACTTAGCAAATGATATCAACGAATTATGAGGTTTGAAGCCTAGAAAGTTGAAATGTCCTAGATCATGTGTGGCGGTGCTGATCGTCTATCCGGATGCCCCATTCTTGGAAATGACACGGAAGTAAGCAGCATTGTTTACTTCTCTCTCTCCTCTCTCTCTCTCTCTCAGCTCTCTCTCTCTCTCTCTCTCTCTCTTCTCTCACTCTCTCTCTCTCAACTTCTAGGTTGAAATATAGAGAAAAAGTTGGTGTGGCACTATTATGGATCAATAGGCTCTAGGTTCACTTCTTGAAGTACCTAAAACCTTCAACGTTAGACCTATACTTTGATCTGCACAGCTTGCAACTTTCGGACGGCTTGTTTAGCAAGCATCCATTTTGCGGTTGTATGTGTAGTTCGCAAATGCTCATAATAATGGGGTAAAAAGGTAGGGAAGTTATCTGAACTATAGACCGTTTCGAGAGAGATAGTGTAGACAACCGTCCGCTTGTAGACCTCTTAGACTCTATGGTTAACAATTGGGGCATATTTGTTGGGTAAATAAAAGAAATATGTTGAATACAATGGTCGTGTGTCAAAACAAGCTATAAAGTTGCACTTTTGTTTTGCGCCAGAAATGAGGGGTGCTCCCGTTGAAAAATACACTGTTACCTCTTTCTATGTGGTGGTTGTGATGATTGCCACGTATGGATGCACCAAATCCCTACAACATTTGAGTAAACTTTGATCCGCGCAGCTCGGCAACCTTCGGAAGGCTTGTTCAGCAAGCAATTCATTTTGCTTTGTATGTGTAGGTTTGCAAATGCTCATAAAAATGGCAGATCTGAGCCACAGCGTAAATATCTCCTTTTCGTTGCTTAGAACTGACATTTTTTTTACGCCTAGCTTGCTCTTGTTTATAAAATTTCTGTTTGCTAAATCGCCTCTTGCAGCAAGGTGGTTAGTTGATATGAGGAAAGATGTTCCTTTTGAGTCAATATATGTTTTTGAGGTTTGGTGGTGATAATTATACCTTAGTTCGAGGGGGTTTGGCATATTTTTATCTTTAAATATGGCCCACTGGAAGTGTTGTTTTTTACAGAACATTAGACCTGCCCGGCAGCAACTTTGGACGGCCTTCTCATATGCTGGCAACTAATTTTTGCTGCTGTAAGCTGGTGTTTGTACCCGGGTTTCTATTATTAGTGTTGAGCATTGCGATGTAACATTTTGTAGTCATACAGAGCCAAAGAATTGCTCTTTTGCATTCCTTCTCCCTTAGTTGGTAATCGAAATTTCCATAAAATGTGAACTTCAAATCTCACTTCTTCCAATTTTATTCCCAAACCGTTTTACTATGAAAATTAACTGAACATGAGACTTCTGCAATGTTGGGGGATCTCATAGGGTTGACACTGTCAAATATGGTCGGATTTTTGACGAAATCATATTTGTATTCATATTCTTTTTTGTATGCTAATTTGGATACGATGGTGTTGGATTCGATCGGCTTTTATCCTAACCACTTTCACCCAAGGATTTAAGTGCCGTGGCACGGGGTCGTGCCGAAAACTTGCTGGCACGGTGCGTGCCGGGCCGTGCCGATGAGTGCCGGTCACAAAAAATACATGCGTGCTGAGACATAATGGCATGAAATATTTATTTTCTTTAGCAACAAAATTTTGTAATTGTTTATTATGTATCTTTATCAAATATTTTGAGTTTTATTGAGAAAATTACTTAATAATTTTTTAAAAAAAGGGTTTTGAGTTGTGCCATCGGCACGGGGGCTGTATCGTGCCGATATCTTGTTGGCACGATACGGCACAGTGAATACGGCCCGTGCAGATGAGTACTTAAATCCTTGCTTTCACCTCTACTTTTGGTACATTTTTTTAGAGGCAAAATACTCTGAAGCCTCCAAGGTGGGATGGACGATGGATGGATGGTGGATGGGTACATTGCTAAGGCGATACGGAAGAAGAGACTCTGTGTTGGGGACAAGCATAAGTGTAGGTATGCTCCCTTCTTCCTGTAAGCCCCTCCATCTCTACCCTCTTCCACCACAAAAAAAGGAAAAAAAAGAAAAAGAAAGTCATTTCTCTCGGTTCC
>CM055060.1:3168605-3238512 GCA_029204045.2 Tillandsia leiboldiana
GAACTATTGAGAACCATCTGCTTGTAGACATCTTTGACTCTGTGGTAAACAATTGCGACATGTTTGTTGGTTAAATGAAAGAAATTTGTTGAACGGGATCGTCACGTGTCGAAAGAGGCTCTAAATTTGCACAGTTGTTGTGCAAGGGGTTTAGGCATGTTTTGCTCTTCATATATAGCTCCGAAGAAAGTGTAGTTTCTTACAGAGCATTGGACATGCCTGGCAACAACTTTGGACGGCCCGCTCTTAATGCTGGCCGCCAATTTTTCCTGCTGTGAGCTGGAATTTATACCTATCTTTGTATCATCAGTGTTGAGCATTGTATTGTAAATTTTGTAGTTGTACGGGGCCGACAAATGCTCTTTTTCATTCCTAAGGAGTAATCGAATTTTGAGCAATTAATCAAACTGTGATCTTCAAATCTCATTTCTTTCAAGCTTATTTTCAAACCATTTTTCTAGGAAAATAAACTGAACGTGGGACTTCGGCAAGCTATTGGCATGGTATCACATGGAATGCGGATCCAATTCCTGTCCAACTTGGATTCAGATGGTAAATTATCTGTCATGTATGTATATTCAGATTTGATCAGAAACTTGTCAATTTTTCAGATTTTGTTTAGGACTAAATATAAATAAAGATTTGGATGCTTGGTATATTTACTTGTATGCTGATTCAAATATGGATATACAACATGTCTACATACATGTGTAGTTGCATTACTTTATACAAAACATACATCTCTCTCGCACACTTACTTGCCACTGGTAATCCAGTTCTAGTAAATTTGGATCTGGTCGATGTGAAATTTCTATTTATTTATTGTATACTATTTGGTAAAGTTTGGTTATTCTTATTTACTTGTTTTTTTTAAAATTTTAATTTTTTATAAAATTTTAAAATTATTATAAAACCTTTTTAATTTATAGATATTTGAATAAATTTTATTTTTTTAGCTAACAGTTTGGCTGAAAGAAAAACATTTTTAAATTTTTTTTGAAAAATATTTTATATTATTTAAGAAAATAATTATAATAATAAAGTGTCGGTCCGGAGCACGGCCCACATTACACCCTTAGTAACATCTGAGAAACTTTGTGGTGCTCCCTGCTTCCTATGACCTATGAAGCTTCCTGTCTCCACACACACTCCCAAACAACCGAGAAAAAAAAAAGAAAAAAAAAGGAGGAGAAAACACTGTTCTCCATTTCCAGAACCCAAACAGCCCATCACAGAATCTGGCAATGGCGGGGCAGCGCTGGATGGTCTGCTCTTCTGTAGGCTACCGAGCTGCAGCCATTAACTCCAGAAATGTGGCTGCGGCGGTGGCTGTCATTCACAATGTGATGATGATGATGATGATGATGATGATGATGGCGCCTTCTCCCATGTAGATGGCATTCCATCGTCGTCTTTTTGATGCCTCTCATATTTCTTGATCCTGGCTGAAGTAACTATCTTCAATTTTTTTTTTTTTTCCCTGTACTACATTTCTCTTCTTGATGCCTCCTCCATGTTGTTGTTGTTGTTGTTGTTGTTGTTGTTGGTGGACCCACAAAACTTTTCTTTTTGGGTAAAATTGTATAAAACTTATCTCAACCATCATCCTTTTGGATATGACTACCTAACCTTTAGAAAATTTGATTTTTGCCAATTAGTTTCTTTTTAACTTCATGCAATTTTCGCAACTATAAATTTATTAAAATAAGTAATTAGCTTAAAACTTGAAGTCAAAGTATTGTTGACCGGCTCAAATCGAACAAAATGAGGTATCGAGGAGTTAGCAGTATGTGCTTGGCATGGTAATCTTGGAAGGCTCTGCTCTTCTGCAGGCAACCATTTTTCCATTCGATGTCTTGTGGTGTACAAGAAGGTATGTCTTCTTCTTTTCTCATGTAATACTCTGCTTGGTACCAAATCTTCTGTGTGGGCTTTTTTGGAGCGGAAATGAGCTGTGCTTCCATTGAAAAATGCATTGTTACCTCTTTCTATGTGGTGGCTGTGATGATTGCCACGTATGGATGCACCAAATCCTACAACATTTGAGTAAACTTTGATCTGCGCAGCTCAGCAACCTTCGGAAGGCTTGTTCTGCAAGCATCCATTTTGCTTTGTATGTGTAGGTTTGCAAATGCTCATAAAAATGGCAGATCTGAGCCACAGCGTAAATATCTTCTTTTTTCGTTGCTTAGAACAGACAATTTTTTTATGCCTTGCTTGCTCTTGTTTATAAAATTTCTGTTTGCTAAATCGCCGCTTGCAGCAAGGTGGTTAGTTGATATGAGGAAAGATGTTCCTTTTGAGTCAATATATGTTTTTGAGGTTTGGTGGTGATAATTATATCTTAGTTTGAGAGGATTTGGCATATTTTTATGTTTAAATATGGCCCGCCGGAAGTGTTGGTTTTTACAGAACATTAGACCTGCCCTGCAACAACCTTGGACGGCCTGCTCATATGCTGGCAACCAATTTTTGTTGCTGTAAGCTGGTGTTTGTACCTGGGTTTCTATTATTAGTGTTGAGCATTGCGATGTAACTGTTTGTAGTCATACAGAGCCAAAGAATTGATCTTTTGCATTCGTTCTCCCTTCGTTGGTAATCGAAATTTCCATAAAATGTGAACTTCAAATCTCACTTCTTCCAAGTTTATTCTCATAAAGTCATTTCTCTCGTTTCCTGTCTCTTCCTTTCCTCATAGAAAGTGTTTTTTGGGCTAGACATAGAATCTAGTAATGGCGGGGCAGTTCTGGATGGTCTGCTCTTCTGCAGGCTACTGAGCTGCAGCCATTACTCCAGAACTTTGTTGCCTCCGCTCGCCATCGGAACCCCCGGCCCGCGTGCCGCTCGTCATCTTCCTCGCCACCACCAGTTTGTGAGTTGTGCTTTTGTAAATTTGTGTATTAATTCATAGTTTTGGTGACTGGTGAGTGAAATTAATATTTGCTCTCAATTAATCTAATTTTTCTCTTTTATCTACCAACTAGTTTCTTTCTAAATTTTCAACCATTGGCCAATTTTTTTGTTCTTTGTAAGGAGTCTCTTAGAATTGTGTTTTCATTATTTTTTTTTTCTCTTTTTCCTGAATGGGTATTTCTTTTATTTCTAAAGTAGGTTGATTAAATTATCCTCCCTCTACATAATGCTTTGTGGTTTGTTTCTCACTTAAAATATTTTTGTTGCTGCCTAATCAAAGATGAGCCTATGAAAGCATACAAAGCGGACCATCTACTGATAAACCTAAAGTACAAGAAGGATATGCTTTAGATATCTGTGTCTAGTAAATGAAGGTAATTGAATGCGTAGTTACAGAAATTTCAATAGTTACAGTGTCATTACTTATTTTATTCGTTGCGTCCCCTATTGTTATTTGTTACTTGTTGGTAGATGGTAGACTGATGAGAACCAAATGTTGCATCAAATTTGAATGCTTAATTTAATAGCCGAATTTTTTATCCCAAATTTTTAATTGGTGAACGTATAACTCCCGTATAAATTGTGGCAAACCTGTTTTTAAACCGAATTTTTCAACGAATTTAAAAATTATGATACGAATTTTATTCGTATTATAACTGTACCGAATTTTTGCCAAATCCAAATTAACTATGCTCCAGAAATGCTGTGGTGGTAATTCGTAATGATGATGGTGATGATGAGGATTATAAACTTTGAAGGGGCTTTAGCTTTGTATGAGAGGATGCTTCCTGTGTGTCAACGGCATTGGATCATCATCTTCTTGATACCTCACCTATTTCGTGATCCTCGTTTAAGCAGCTATCATTTTCTCCGACTTCCTTTCTTGATCCTTTATTGTTCTTGTTGTTGTTGTTGTTGTTGTTGTTATTGTTATCATCATCATCATCATCATTATTATTATTATTATTATTATTATTATTATTACTGTGGTGTTGGTGGTGGAGTCTACCGTCTCCCCGCCCCTTCGTAAAAGGGGAACCTTTTTCATTTCTCGGGGTTGGCCGAGCCCATATATATATATATATATATTGTGCCCACTTGATGCTCATGAGAACACTATCGGAAACATAAAATTTGAGATATTTCAAGTAGTATAGATCATGTTTAACGGTGCCGATCGTCTATTTGATGTCTGCATTATCGAAAACAAATCGATAGCAACGGAGCCCATTGGCTATTGATAGTATTCAAGCTCAACTCTCTCTCTCTCTCTCTCTCTCTCTCTCTCTCTCTCTCTCTCTCTCTCTCTCTCTCTCTCTCTCTCTCTTTATATATGTATATTTTTATATATATACTGTTTGTGCTTGAGGGTTGGAAAGGAATAAAAAAAACAGCAGGGATGATTCTAGGTGAGGCCTTAAGTTTCAGCAGAAGGTGCATGGCATGGTAATCTTGGATGGCTCTGGTCTTCTGCAGGCTCTAGCATTAAGATATGAGCAATGCTATATGTACACCCCCAAAGAGGGTGTACATCTTACACCCACCCATCTAAGGATGGGAGGGTCACTTCACAAATTGTGAAGTGACCCCTCACCACACCCCACCCATTGGATGGGTGGGGTGTGTGATGTACACCCCCTTTGGGGGTGTACAAGTAGCATTTTCCTTAAGATATATCTATTCCTTTCTCTCAGGTAATACTCTGTTTGGTGCCAAATCATTATAGAATTGAATATGTTGCAATTCTGTGGGGGCAATTTTGTAGCGGAAATTGAAAACTATGGCAAATCTAACCACAAACCAGTTGATTTTCTTTATTGGAAATCAATTTAAACGATGCCTGCTAATGTTTGATGGCGTTGGTCGTCTCTCCGGATGCCCCATTATCGGAAAGTATGCAGCATCGTTTACTTCTAGAAGTATTGTGGCCTCTCTCTCTCTCTCTCTCTCTCTCAACTTTCTAGGTTGAAATATAGAGCAAAAAGTTGGTGGGGGTAAGCTTTTCCATCGGGTTTGTGCCATCAATAACCGTTGAGGCCAAACTTCATTGACTCCGCGTGCACACTCACAGCACATCCTTCGAAGTCCGTTTTCGCGCCAAGTCTGTGCTGAGAACACTTGAATACACTCGAATCTTCGCCTGTACTTAAAAAGAAAAAAGAATGCGCTCGAATCGTCGCCTGGACTTAAATCTCAAAATGCTGTTTCTCGTGGAAACTTGCTCCTGCTCAGCATGCTGTCTTAAATGGCTGGCTTAGATGCAGGCAACCAAGATTTGCATCCATGCAGGGGATTTTAATCCTCAGTTTGCCATTTTGAAGCAAAAAGTGTCGGATTGTACCTTATTTGAATGTACATATTCTTTGAGGAACGGCTATGATGACTGCCTGGATGCACCAGAACTGAAACATTTGACTGAAACGTAGCTTGGCTATCTTTGGAAGGCTTGCAATTCCGTGAGCAACCATTATGCAGCTGTTTGTGTAGTTCTGTGAAGATTCTGATGGAAAGGCCAGATCTGAGCCACCTCCCTTTTCAACTTCATCATCCCTAATTTATGAAAAGCTTTCTTGCACTTTTTCCTCTGTCACAAATCACAATTATCTAGCCGCTCGAGAAAGATGGAGACATCTTCGACTCTATGGTAAACAATTGCAATATGTTTGTTCGGTAAATGAAAGAAATATGTTGAACAAGATGGCCATGGGTCGAAAGAGACTCTAAATTTGCACTTTTGTTGTGTGTCAGTAATGATCTGTGCTGCTCTTTATAGGTTCATTCTTACGTCTTTCTATGTGGCGGCTGTGATGATTGCCTAGTAGGGAAGCACCGAAACCCTTCAACATTTGACTATACTTTGATCTGCACAGCTTGGCAACTTTCGGACTGCTTGTTTAGCAAGCATCCATTTTGCAGTTGTATGTGTAGTTTGCAAATGCTCATAAAAATGGGATAAAAACGTACATAACTTATCTGAACTATAGACCACCATTTTGAGAAAGACAGTGTAGACAACCGTCCGCTTGTAGACATATTAGACTCTATGGTTAACAATTGCGGTATATTTATTGGGTAAATAGAGGATAAATAGAAGAAATATGTTAAATAAGATGCTCGTGTGTCCAAAGAGGATCTAAATTTGCACCTCTGTTCTGCCCCAGAAATGAGCTGCGCTGCTGTTGAAAGATGAATTGTTTCCTCTTTCTATGTGGTGGCTGTGATAATTGCCACGTATGGATGCACCAAATACCTACAACATTTGACTAAACTTTGATCTGCACAGCTCGGCAACCTTCGGAAGGCTCTCTCTGCAAGCATCCGTTTTGCTTTGTATGTGTAGGTTCGCAGATGCTCATAAAAATCGAAGATCTGTGCCACAGCATAAATATCTCCTTTTCGTTTCTTAGGACTAACAATTTTTTTACCCCTAGCTTGCTCTTGTTTATAGAATTTCTGTTTGCTAAATTGCCTCTTGCAGCGAGGTGGTTAGTTGATATGAGGAAAAATGTTCCTTGTAAGTCAATATATGTTTTTGATGTTTGGTGGTTATAATTATACCTTAGTTCGAGGGGGTTTGGCATATTTTTGTCTTTAAATATGGCCCGCAGGAAGTGTTGATTTTTACAGCGCATTAGACCTGCCCGCCAGTAACCTTGGATGGCCTGCTCATATGCTGGCAACCAATTTTTGCTGCTGTAAGCTGGAGTTTGTACTCAGGTTTGTATTATTAGTGTTGAGCATTGCAATGTAACTTCTTGTAGTCGTACGGAGCCAAAGAATTGCTCTTTTGCATTCCTTCTACCTTAGTGGGTAATTGAAATTTCCACAAAATCTGAACTTCAAATCTCACTTCTTTCAAGTTTATCCAAATACTGTTTTTCTATCAAAATAAACTGAACATGGCACTTGGGCAATGTTGGGGGGATCTCATAGGGGTGACATGGTCGAATACGGTCGGATTTTTGATGAAACCATATCTGTGTCCATTATTTTTTTGTATGCTAATTCAAGAGAACCCTGCGTTGGGTACAAGTGGAAGTGCAAGCCATGCTCCCTTCTTCCTGTAAGACCCTCTATCTCCTACTCCTTTCCACCCAATAAAAAGGCAAAAAAAAAAAAGGAAAAAAAGTCAGTCATTTCTTTCGTTTCCCGTCTATTCCTTTCTTCAAGGAAAGTGTTTTTCAGTTAGACAGAGAATCTGGTAATGGCGGGGCAGTTTTGGATGGCCTGCTCTTCTGCAGGCTATTGAGCTGCAGCCATTAGTCTAGAAATGCAGCGGCGGTTTTTCATAATGATGATGATGATGAGGAGGAGGATTATAACCTTTGAAGGGGCTTCAGCTTTGTTTGAGAGGTTGCTTCCTGTGTTGACGGCATTGGATCATCATCTTCTTAATTCTTCATCTATTTCTTGATCTTCGTTAAAGCAGCTATTATTTTCTCCTACTTCCTTTCTTGATGCCTTATTGTTGTTGTTATTGTTGTTATTGTTATTATTATTATTATTATTATTATTATTTTTACGGTGGTGGTGCTGGTGGAGCCTACTATCTCCCCGCCCCTTCGTAAAATGGGAAGCTTTTTCATTTTTCCGGGTGCCCCATTATCTTACTTCTAGAAGTATTGTGGCCTCTCTCTCTCTCTCTCTCTCTCTCTCTCAACTTTCTTGGTTGAAATATAGAGCAAAAAGTTGGTGGCGGCAAGCTTTTCCATTGGGTTTGCGCCATCAATAACAGTTGACGACGGATCCTTGTACTACCTTCCTCCGCGTGCTCTGTCCTTTAAGATCCCTAATGCATGAGCGCAGCACACTCTCCAAATTCCATTTTCGCGCTAAGTCTGCCTAAAACACTTGAAACTTTGCCTGGACTACAGGGATAGCTCCCGCGCCCCCAAAACTCAAAATGCAGTTTCTCGTGGAATCTTGCTCCTGCTCAGAATGCTATTTTGAATGGCTAGCTCAGATGCAGGCAGCTAAGATTTGCATGCATGCAGGGGATTTTAATAATCAGTTTGCCATTTTGAAGCAACCAGTGTCGGATTGTACCTTATCTGAATGTACATGTTCTCTGAATGTACATGTTCTTTGAGGAATGGCTATGATGACTGCTTGGATGCACAAGAACTGAAGCATTTGACTGAAACGTAGCTTGGCAATCTTTGGAAGGCTTGCAATTCCGTAAGCAACCATTATGCAGCTGTTTGTGTAGTTCTGTGTAGATTATGATGAAAAGGCCAGATCTGAGCCACCTCCCTTCTGAAGATCATCATCCCTAATTTTTGAAAAGCTTTCTTGCACTTTATCCTCTGTCACAATTATCTAGCTGCTCGAGAAAGGTGGACTGTAGACAACTGTCCGCTTGTACACATCTTTGACTCTATGGTAAACAATTGCGATATTTTTGTTGGGTAAATGAATGAAATATGCTGAACAAGATGGTCATGTGTCCAAAGAGACTCTAAATTTGCACTTTTGTTGTGCATCAGAAATGATCTGTGCTGCTGTTTAAAGGTGCATTGTTAAGTCTTTCTATGTGGCGGCTGTGATGATTGCCAAGTATGGTAGCACCAAAACCCTTCAACATTAGACTATACTTTGATGTGCACTGCTTGGCAACTTTCGGATGGCTTGTTTAGCAAGCATCCATTTTGCGGTTGTTTGTGTAGTTCGCAAATGCTAATAAAAATGGGGTAAAAATGTACATAACTTATCTGAACTATAGACCACCATTTCGAGAAAGACTGTGTAGACAACCGTCCGCTTGTAGACATATTGGACTCTATGGTTAACAATTGCGGTATATTTGTTGGGTAAATAAAAGATAAATAAAAGAAATATCTTGAATAAGATGGTCGTGTGTTGAAAGAGGGTCTAAATTTGCACTTTTGTTCTGCGCAAGAATTGAGCTGTGCTGCTGTTGAAAGATGCATTGTTACCTCTTTCTATGTGGTGGCTGTGATGATTGCCGCGTATGGATGTTTGATCTGCACAGCTCGGCGACCTTCGGAAGGCTCGCTCTGCAAGCATCCATTTTGATTTGTATGTGTAGGTTTGCAGATGCTCATAAAAATGGCAGATCTGTGCCACAGCATAAATAACTCCTTTTCGTTTCTTAGGACTAACAATTTTTTTACCCCTAGCTTGCTCTTGTTTATAGAATTTCTGTTTGCTAAATTGCCTCTTGCAGCAAGGTGGTTAGTTGATATGAGGAAAACTGTTCCTTGTAAGTCAATATATGTTTTTGATGTTTGGTGGTGATAATTATACCTTAATTTGAGGGGGTTTGGTATGTTTTTGTCTTTAAATATGGCCCGCAGGAAGTGTTGTTTTTTACAGAGCATTAGACCTGCCTGGCAGTAACCTTGGATGGCCTGCTCATATGCTGGCAACCAATTTTTGCTGCTGTAAGCTGGAGTTTGTACCCAGGTTTGTATTATTAGTGTTGAGCATTGCGATGTAACTTCTTGTAGTCGCACAGAGCCAATGAATTGCTCTTTTTCATTCCTTCTACCTTTGTGGGTAATTGAAATTTCCACAAAATCTGAACTTCAAATCTCACTTCTTTCAAGTTTATCCAAATACTGTTTTTCTATCAAAATAAACTGAACATGGGACTTGGGCAATGTTGGGGGGATCTCATAGGGGTGACATGGTCGAATACGGTCGGATTTTTGATGAAACCATATCTGTGTCCATTATTTTTTTGTATGCTAATTCGGATACAATGGTGTCAGATTCGATCGGATTTTATCCTAACAACTTTCACCCCTACTTGTGGTACATTTTTTTAGAGGCAAAATACTCTTAACCCTCCAATGAGGAATGGATGGGTACATCGCTATGGCGATACGAAAGAGAGAACCCTGTGTTGGGTACAAGTGGAAGTTCAAGCCATGCTCCCTTCTTCCTGTAAGACCCTCTATCTCCTACTCTTTTCCACCCCATAAAAAGGCAAAAAAAAAAAAAAAAAAGTCAGTCATTTCTTTCGTTTCCTGTCTCTTCCTTTCCTCAAGGAAAGTATTTTTCAGTTAGACAGAATCTGGTAATGGCGGGGCGGTTTTGGATGGCCTGCTCTTCTGCAGGCTACTGAGCTGCAGCCATTACTCTAGAAATGCAGCGGCGGTCATTCATAATGATGATGATGAGGAGGAGGAGGAGGATTATAACCTTTGAAGGGGCTTCAGCTTTGTTTGAGAGGATGCTTCCTGTGTTGACGGCATTGGATCATCATCTTCTTAATACTTCATCTATTTCTTGTTCTTCGTTAAAGCAGCTATCATTTTCTCCTACTTCCTTTCTTGATGCCTTATTGTTGTTGTTATTGTTGTCATTATTATTATTATTATTATTGTTATTACGGTGGTGGTGCTGGTGGAGCCTACTATCTCCCCGCCCCTTCGGGAAGCTTTTTTGTTTCTTGGGGTTGGCCGAGCCCATATATATGTGTGTGTGTGTGTCCACTTGATGCACTAAAGAACACTATCAGAAACATATAAAATTTGATTTCTAGATACTTAAAGTAGTATAGATCATGTTCAACGGTGTTGATCGTCGATTTGGAGGTTGCATCATCGAAAACAAATCGGTAGCAACGGAACCCGTTTACTACAGATTGCATTCTATCTCTATCTATCTATATATATATATATATATATATATATATATATATATATATATATATATATATATATATATATATGTATGGAATTGAGCTTTTGATTCTTGACAGAGTAAAGAAGCTGATTGAAAGACTGAATATGAGAGGAGATACAGTCAAGCTCAAACCAAAGATGTTTGTTGGGTTTTGACAATTCTGGTGGGATCTGAATCTGGTTTGGTGCTTTGCTTGGTCCTTTTACACCCATTGAGAGCCCTTTTCTTCGTTCATTTGGGTGGCTCTTTGCTGATATGATTCACTGGATGCTGACGATAAATTTTCCTTTCTAAGCAGCTATAAGGCCAACATTAGCTACCTGCAGCAGTACTTAAATTGGAAGGTCTGCTGTTTTGTAGGCAACCGTATGCTCTTATGCACCCCTCATAAGATCATTAAGTGGCATATCTGTGGCTCCATTTTCTTTTCCTACATTTTTGCTATTAAGATTTAGTGGTACATTCTTTTTTTTTTTTTTTCCCCTATGCCTTTTTGCGGCACGTACAATCTAGGATGTGCTGTTTCATATATTCCTTATCAAAATCCTGGAACCCTGCTTCATGCTGGTTGATGACAACCTGAGAGTTGTTCGGGGTTGTATTTCAAAATGGCCTATAGTTGTGGGGATCTTCATACTATTTATCCTTCTCAATATATTTGAGTGCTAACATATATTGATAGTGCCTGTGTTATCCCTATATTATCCCAATACTGTGGCTTAGTCTTTGAACATTTTCCGTAAACACTTGTCCCTTGTCTTTCAAATATTCTTGGAATTCATCCCTAGCCATCACTTTGCTCCATATGTTGCAGGCAAAATCTCTCGTTAGCACTCTACAGTTTAATTTAATCACTAGAGAGGATTGGTGCATGATTAGTAATTGGGGGCAAGAAGTACAGGGCATGCTCCCTCCTTTGTATAAGCCCCTCTGTCTCCTTTCTCTTGCACCACAAAAAGCAGAAAAAAAAAGAAAACACTTTAATGATGATGAGGGATGATGAGAATACTTTAAGAGGCTTCTGTTTCATCTGAGGATGCCTCCTATGTAGATGAAATTGGATCGTCATCTTCTTAATTCCTCTCATATTTCTTGACTAGATTCTGGCTAAAGCAACTATTATCATTTTTTTTATTACTTCTCCATTTCTTTTCCTGATGCCTTCTATTTTTCTTCTTCTTGTCTTGTTATTGCTGTTGTTATTGTTAATATTACTACAGTGATGGTGGTGGTGGGCGGAGTCTATCGTCTCCTCAGCCCCTCCCGAAAGTGAAAACCCACAAAAGTTCGCTTTTTGGGGTTGACCAAGCCTTCATTCTTGGATTTGGCTGTATATATATATGTATATATAGTGTTTACGGTCAACTTTTTACTCGGATTTCAGCTGTAGCTGCATGGCATGGAAATCTTGGAAGGCACTGCTCTTCTACAGGCAACCGTTTTTTCATTTGAGGTTTTGCAATGTACAAGAAAATATATCTACTCCTTTTCTAATGTAATACTCTGTTTGGTACCAAATCGTTATAGAAGTGAGTATATTTGCAATTCTGTGAGGGTATTTTTGGAGCAAAAAATGGAAATTATGGTAGATCCGACCAACAAACCAGTGGATCTGCCTAGAATTGCTGAAATCATTTGAAACAATCAGAAATCAATTCAACCCACGCCTGCTTATGTTTCCAAGGATTAACAAGTTAATGTTTGCAATTTCATCCAAATCATTGATTTAGATGATTCTAAACAGGGTGCAAAGGTGGCTGTGATGGTTGCCAGGTGCAAAGGTGGCTGTGATGGTTGCCAACCTGGGTGCCAACGGTTTGTCCAAGCCATTTCTTCTTTACTGAGCGTACAGCGTAAACAGCTCTTTTAATATATGTTCCCCTCTGGTAAATTGGATGGTCTGCAATGGTTGAGAACAAACTAATTGAAGCTTTTGGTGGGTCTCTTGGAATGTCATCAACCACAATACTGCCACATTACTGCTACATCTGTGAGACATCACCATTCACTCAACTAAATTGGCCTGTGAGACTTTGATTGCAGCAATCAAGAAAGTTTGAGCCAGAAATTGCAGCAATTGTAGTTTCAGTACCAAAAGTGTCACCCGCCTCATAGTTTGAGAACCAAAAGTGTAATTTAGCCTTTATTTTAGCTAACAAACCACCGAGGGTGAAAAGATAGCATTTTTCTTAGAAAAGCTTTCACTGGCTCATGTGATGCACCAGGCGCAGACAATAATTTTCCTATCTATGCTACATGCGGCAGCGCTCAATTGGAAGGTCTGCTGTTTGGCAGGCAACCTTGTTCTGTCATGTCTTTAAGGTGCATAAGACTACATGATGCCTCTTGATATGTTCAAATAGCAGGTCAGAGCCTCTTTTTCTTTCTTTCTTTCTTTTCAGCTAAAATATTTCTCTTGTTGACTGTCCATATGTCCTCATGCTGACTGTATGCTTCAATCGGACAGGCCCTTAATGTCTTACGCAATGGTAAGGAAATGCTTCTCCTTGATTTTACTTTCCAAAGAAGGCTTTGATGATTGGCAATTGGGAATGGATTTCAACTTATTTTATCATGTCGTTTTACTCTCAGCAGAGTGTAAACGCTGATTGAAATATTATATTTAAAAGGCTATATAGTCAGGTCAAACCGAAGATCTTGATTGGGTGTTGATAATTCGAGTGAGATTTGAATCTGGTTTGTTGGTTAGCTTGGCCCTTTTACGCCCTTTCAGAGCCCTTCACACACTTGTGTGCTGATTCAGATGTGGATATCCAACATACGTATGTATACACAGATGCATTGCATACATCTCTGCCTCTCTCTTTCACGCTCAGCTTCCTAAGAGGGTTCCTAGAACTACTCAGGCCCTAGGCTTGCTCAACCTTCTAAACTTCTTGGGCCTAGCCACCGTCCAAAATGCTATAACTAGATTAAAAGGCTTAGTCTTATTATATCTTAGAGATAATTGCCTTTGTACCCCTGAAATCTGAAGAAATATCTGATTTACCCCTCTTATTTTTTTCTTTCCAATATTTCCACCGTTATTAAAAATACCCCTACCGTTTCCCTTTGTTAAGTTAACTAGGGTTAAACTAGAGTTAAATAATAATCGGAGTTGAAAACTATCAGATATACCTATTTTGTCCCTATTTACCAAAACTATTGTAACGACCCGGCCCACTAGCAATAATAACTCGTTAGGCCCAAATCATAACCCAAAATGCTTAAGCCCGGTTATTATTACTAATGTCCAAGTCTCATATAAACCCAATCACAAATCCATCCACATCCGATGTGGGACTATTGGGGGCGTCACAGACTCCCCCCGTTTAGGCCTGACGTCCTCGTCAGCCCAAACACACACACACAGCAGCCCAAGATCATCAGGCGATGTGAGACTTGTCTTGCTAGCCCTATCATCTAGACCCAGGCTCAACTGAGACTCGCTGCACACTTTCGGCTGGTTATTGGCTCTGATACCAAATGTAACGACCCGGCCCACTAGCAATAATAACTCGTTAGGCCCAAATCATAACCCAAAATGCTTAAGCCCGGTTATTATTACTAATGTCCAAGTCTCATATAAACCCAATCACAAATCCATCCACATCCGATGTGGGACTATTGGGGGCGTCACAACTATTGAAAATTTTAAGGCTACATAAGAAAAGTTGGTTATGGTAGAAGGGTATATTTGAAAGGGCAAAATAGTAATTTCACACAGATAACGGCAGCTCCAAACGGTACACTAACAGAGTTTAACTTCAGGGGTATTTTAGAAAGAAGTTAGAACGTAAGAAGGATAGTTTTAATATTAGCCTTCTAAGAGGGGTAAATCTGAAAACAAGAAAATTTTTAGGGGTATATAGGAAATTGCCCCTATATCTTATATATAGGATTATTCTAAGTCCTAAGGGTCCCACATTTTCTTCTCTCCCTCCTTAAGCCCTGACGTCCTCATTCGGCTCAAGCATACTTACAAGCATTAGGCAATGTGAGATTCATCTCCCTTGCCTTAGCCGACTTTGTGTGCAGCCGCCGTCCACCAACAACAGTCGTCAGCTGGAGTGTCGTGCTCTTGCTTGTTGTGTGACCCTGGCTCAGTTTAGGCTCATTCATCTTTCATCTGGTGATTAGTGTCGTGCTCTTGCTTGTTGTGTGACCCTGGCTTTGTTGAGGCTCATTCATCTTTCATCTGGCGATTGGCTCCGATGTCAACTATGACGCCCCGCTTGCCAGAGGGGTCATTAATCCAAGAACTACTCTAGACTTGAGCTCACTCAACCTTCTTAACCTGTTGAAGGTGTCTCTCTCTCTTTTCTCCCTTCTCCTCCGCCTACCACCCCTGCCCCCCATTCTCTCATACCCTAATCTTCATTTATGATCATAATCTATTTCAAATGATTTTGGATTTGATCGATATCAGATTTTTTATTTATTATACAAAATTATATGCAAGGCATGTGATCAAAACGGTTGCTCAATTAGTAACTTCACTTGAGCAGAGGGGTTTATTAAACTATTTAATAAAGTTTAGGCAGTTTTGTTGCCAAAAAATTAAAGTTTAGGCGCTTGCTTGAAAAAGTGTTACAGTTCTCGGGGTCTTTGTACATTTTTGCCTATTGTTGATGTTTGTTTATCTAAAATCATTTGCTTAAAATGTATCTCGTAATGGCCAGGCAGCTCTAGACTGTCTGCTCTTATGCAAGCTACGGAGCTGCAGCCATTATTCCTGAAATGTTGTGGCAGTGGCGGCTGCAGTTGGTGATCATTTCACTACAAGAAAATCAACATTTAAGGACACTTTTTTTAATATTTAACGATTCTAAAAGCGTCTCAATATAGTCTAGTGTCACATTTGGAAGCGTCGGTTAAAGCGTGTGCAAATGAAGAGTCGCCACGTATATATAGACGCTTATGCCGAGCGTCGGTAAAACATATTTTGACGCTTCAAAGCACCAAAATTTTTTGAAATCCTTCAATAAATTAGTTTGATACAATAAAGTATTCATATGACGACATTCTTTGAAGCGTCAGTATTTGCTACATTATAGGGACATTTGGAGACGCTTTCCCCAAGCGTCGTCTAAAAAGTGTCCTTATATTAAAATTCTTTTGTAGTGTTTATAATGAAGATGAGGATGATGATTACAACCTTTAAAGACGCTTCGACTGCATCTGAGGATGTCACCTTTGTCAATGGCATCTGATTATCATCTTCTTGATACCTCTCATATTTCTCAATCCTGGCTAAAGTAACTATGTTCAATTTTTTCTTCTTCTACTTCTCCATTTCTCTTCTTGATGCCTTGTTGTTGTTGCTGCGGCTGCTTGTGTTATTGTCATTCTTGTAGTTGTTATTACTATTTTTGTTATTGTGGTCGTGTATTAGTGAGACATCACCATCCACTTAACCAAATTGGCCTGTGAGACTTTTATTGCAAAAACCAATAAAGTTCGGGCTAGAAATTGCAGCTATTATTGTTTGGGGAGCCAAAGTGTCACCTGCCTCATAGTTTGAGGACCAAAAGTGCAATTTAGCTTTATTTTATCTATCAACCCATGGAACAAGCATTAATTTTCCTATTTCAGTTACCTGTAGCAGCACTCTGTTGGAAGGTCTGCTGTTTTGCAGGCAACCTTGTTCTGTCATTTGTGATGCCTCTTGATATGATCGAATGGCAGGTCGGAGTCTCTCTGTCCTCCTACTCTCTTTTCACTGTTAATATTTCTCATTCTGACTGCCCACATGTCCTTATGCTTCGCGTATGCTTCGATCAGAAGGCCTTTACTGTTTCATGCAATTTTAGGGAAGTGTTTTTCCTTCATTTTACTTGTCGAAGGAGGCTGCGATGATTGCCGCTCGGGAATGCACCTCAACTTCTTTAATCATTGCTTTGGATTCTCGGCGGAGTGCAGAAGCTGAACAAAATACTGGGTATACGAGGCAATATAGTCAACTCAAACCTGAGAGCTTGGTTGGGTTTTGACAGTTCGGGTGGGTTTTGAATCTGATTTTATTTGGTTATTTTGGTCCTTCTACACCCCTTGAGAGGCCTTTGCGTGGTTCATTTGTGGGATAGACAGCATCTCAGCAGATGGCTTTTCGCTGACATGATCACCTGGTGCAGGATATAAGTTTTCCTGTCTAAGCAGCTCATATGATCAACATTAGTTACCTGTAGCAGGACTTAAATTGGAAGGTCTACTGTCTTGGATGCAACCTTTTGCTGTCGTGTCTTTAAGGTGCATAAGATTACAATATCCCTCATGAGATGATTAAGTGGCATATCTGAGCCTCCATTTTCTTCTCCTACTTTTTTAACTATTAGGATTCGGTGGTACATTCTTTTTTTTTTTCCCCTTTTTTTCATCCTCTGGCCTTCTTACTGCATGCAGAATCTAGGATGGGTTGTTTCAAATGTTCCTTATCAACTCCCTGAAAGGTGACACCCAACTTCATGCAGGTTGATGCTAAATCATTTATCCTGTATGTTTTCAGATCTGAAGCAACTTGTTAATCTTTCAGATTTTGAAAGAACTAAAAACGGATAAAGATTCGGATGTTTGCTTGTATGCTCATTCAATTGTGGGTATCCAGCATACATGTACATCTACTTCTCCATTTCTCTTCTTGATGCCTTGTTGTTGCTGCTGCTGCTGCTGCTGTTATTCTTGTTATTATTATTATTATTATTTTTGTTCTTGTTATTAGTAAGTAATTTTTATAATAAAGTTTAAAAAATTGATAAAAATATATAATAAACAATTAAAAAAATTTGTTGCCAAAAAAAATAAATATTTCATACTATTATATGTCGGAACACATGTATTTTTTTTTATTAGCACTCATCGGCACAGTTTGGAACGCACTGTGTCGGCAAGTTTTCGGCACGATCTTGTGCCACGGCCACGGTCACGTTATTTCTTTATTTTCCATGCCAAAGGAGGCTGTGATGATTGCCAGTTCAGAATGCACCTTAAATTTTTTGATGGCGCTTTTCAGTATGTTGGTGTGGATTTGAATCAGGTTGGCAGCATACTGTGCCCATTGACACTACTAAGAGGAATATCCCTCATTAATGTGGTTGATGAACGGCATTGCAGTGAGCGGTTCATGGCTGATGTGGTGGACTTGGTGCAGGCAATAATTTCTTCTTTATCCTTTTGGGGACTTTCTTGTTCTCTGAGTAGTGGCTGGCAATAATTGGAAGGTCTGCTTTTCTGCAGGCAACCATTTTGCTCCCATTTGTTCTTAAGGTGCATAGGACTTTATGATTCCTTCTGATTTTAGTGGCAGATCTGAGCCTCCCTTTTCTTCTTCTACTTCATTCTTGTTTTTTTTTTTTTTTTTCTTTTTTTGGTAAAAACATGCCGAACTTATCTAAACTATGGTTTATTTTGAGTTGACTATCTAACTTATCATAATTTTGATATTACTATCCAATCTTTAATTTATTTAATTTGAGTTAGTTAATTATACTTTGACTTAAAATTTTAAACGCGTCGTTTAAATTTTGAGAGAGAGAGAGAGAATACTATCTGCTTATGAACTCAGCGAGAAATGTAAAGCAACTAGGCTTTGAACATGTGACCTGGGTCCCAACCATTAAGATCTTAGCTAACTGCGCTAGGTACGGTAAGTTACTTCATTCTTGTTTAAACTTTTAAGGTTTCTTTTCTCTTCTTTTTTATTTTTCATGCTTTTCCATGTTGGCTGTTGAATGTAGGGGCAATTATTCTCGTTTGCCGTTGCTTGGCTACATCGAATTTTAGAAGTCGCGTGAAAATATTATCAATGTAGGGTTTAATATGTGAATTTCAAAATTTTCATGGATGTATGTGCAGACAAATGCAAGCACCTGCCACACGACTAAGTGGGTCAGAACTTCAAAATGGCAGCAGGAACAGGGAAGGACTAATGCAAAATTTCCTTGCACTTGTCAAATCTCGCCCTTCACGCCTCATGCAATTTAAAGTTTTTCTCTAAGTTTTTAACCTTTTTTTTATGTTAAAGTATGCCTAAATTTTTCTCCATGATTTTTTTCCTCAGATAAAGGAAAACGTACACTCTTAATCCACTGGAAAACCTAAAAAATCGGCTTCATATTTGATAATCCAAAGCTGATTAGAATCAGGTTGTTAATTTGTTGGATGCTTGGAAATTCATATTATGGGGCAGTGTATACTAACAGGGCGCACCGTGTGCAGGCAGTAGTAACTTCTCATATAACTTCTCTTTGAGGTCTGCTGTTTTGCAGAAAACCATTTTGCTTCTGTTTGCTGCTGTCTGCTTTTAGGGCATCTGCTGTGAAGATTCTCTTTTGTGATGACAAGATAGGAGTTTGATTCTACTCTGAAACTTACATTCAGTTTGGCTTGCCATAAACAAGAAGCCTCTTAAGATCACCAAACTGGCTGGTGCTTCGCCCTATTTCATTATGCATGTTTTTCCGTTCTAAAGAACTGTTGTGATGAAGGTCAATCCTAAAAAATATAGAATTACTTGATATGGTATATTTTATTTATTTCCTATCTAGAATCCTAATCAGATTTTGATAGAAAGTCGATCTGAAATTTATATAAAGGAGTATTGATTCTGTCACCTATTTATGTGCATTCTGGTAAGATTATCTATTAAATTCACACCATACGGAAGAGTATGTGGAAGAGTATCTGAGAAAAGATTCTGGTAAGATTATCTATTAAATTTACACCATACGGACGAGTGTATGAGAAAAGAGGAGAAATTCAGTATTGCAATCGGATTTTTTGTTTTTGCTGTTTAATCAAAAAAAATTTCTCTATGTCGTTATATTTTTATTTATGATCCTGAATATTTGTATGATAGTGGGCGCAGTTGTGGCGACGATGATCACAAGATAGTGAGTTGATGCAAGGCTTTATCTGAGGCCCCCTTTTTTGTATTGTCGACTGGATATTGTTGTAATTTACAACAGCTCTCCAGGTTATAGCAGTGATTGTAGTTCCAGAAGGAATGATGGACATGCAGATTTTTGTCTCCAGTTTGTGTTCTTTCATTTTGCCTCAGATTGCAGGCTGTTTTCTGTGGCAGGAGGTTGGAGGTTGGCTGAAAATAGTTTTGAATAATGGACTGCTGTAACTTGGTTTATTATGTATTCACTACATACAAAACCTCATTAAAGTTTCAAAAAGGCAATATATTCATTAAAGCAACAAACAGAGAGTTGTAAGCAAAATATGCATGCACATCATAAAACTGGAGGAGAAGTTCATGTTCTAAAAGCAACAAGAAGAGCATCTTATACATCACTTTTATTTGTGTGGGACAAAGATATAACAAACTATTTGCCAAAGAGGGATTTGATCCACCAGAATCCCTTGTCACTGGAAGCCACTTCGCTCTCCGGCGGCGGCTCCGACTGCGGCGTCTTGCGCAGCTTGCTCACATCATACCCTTCTTCTTTGGCCCTCTCCACAAGCTGGCTGTACACCTCATCATCCATGTAAGTTTGCCTGCACAATATCTACAAAAGAATCCAAATTAAAAAAAAAAAAAAAAAAATGATGGCTAATGTTAGAATTTGATTAGATTTGTAGTTGAATTTTAGTTGAATTAAAATTAATATTTAAATTTTAAAGAGATAAATTTGTTAATATTTAAATATTAATTAGAATAAAAATTTATTTAGATTAGAATTTAGTTAGTTTTTTTTATGTAAGTTATAAATATAGTATAGATGCTATTATTTGAAGATTATGAATATATTTAAGACGGTGATTATACCCAAGATGGTGGTAATATCCATAAAGATAGTGGGGATTAAAATTTAGCCACACATCCATATAGTGGTATCCATACCAACGGTGGTGATAACACTTATGAAGATAAGATTAATATTAATATTTAATTTTTAAAGAGATAAATTTGGTAAGATTTAAATATTAATTAGAATAATATTCATTTAGTTGGATTAAGATTAATATTTAAATTTTAAAGAGATAAATTTGTTAAAATTTAAATATTAATTAGAATAAAAATTTATTTACATTAGAATTTAGTTAGTTTTTGATGTAAGTTATAAATATAATATAAGATGCTATTATTTGAAGATTATGAATATTTTTAAAACGGTGGTTATATCCATGGTGGTAATAATATCTATAAAGATGGTGGGGATTACAATTTAGCCACATCCATATAGTGGTATCCACACCAACCGTAGTGATAACACTTATAGTTCACATTCATAGTCTTCTAGATTTATATAAGACGAAAGAGAATGGTAAAAGAGATTCAGAAGGGCTCGAGTTAAAGTTAAAAAAAAAACTGTAATTTTTTTCTTTCTTGATTAATAAATTTTATTTCATCCGCATATTTTCTGTTTTGATTTTTTTTTTATTCCAATTTTATTAAGGAGACAAATTTTTTAATAAAAAAAAATTAATTTGACGTTTTCGCTACCGAAGCGAATTGCGATATCAAAACGAATTGTGGATTCACATAATCTGGTACCGAAACGAGTACCGAATTTTTTCAACAAATAATGACAAATAGTAGAGTGATATTACCCAGAGGTACTTGCGGGAGGGCCCTCCGATGAGGGCGTGCTGGTAGTCGTCGTCGAGGAAGAGGACCCAGTAGTCGCCGACGACGGGGAAGATGGGGAGGAAGGGCGGCAGGTAGAACTTGACCTTCAGCTTGGCCTCGTCGCTGGCCGGGTCGGCCTTGTACGCCGTTCCCTCGATGTAGCTACGCTTCCCCCCACTCCACGTCTCGTTCAGCACCCGCACAGTCTTCCCGTCCGCCTCCAGCGCGTACGTCGCCCGCGTGCACCGCCCGTCCTTCGGCTGGAACAAGGACGGGAAGGCCGCGATCTCGTACCACCGCCCCATGTACCGCTCCACGTCCAGCCCCCGCACCACCTTCATGCTCGTTCCGCCGCCGCCGCCGCCGCTACCGTCCTTCTTACTACTCTTCGCCTCATCCGCCATTTCAATTTCACTTTTTTCTTTTTTTATTTTTTTTTATTTTTTGATTGATAGGTGTTTGAGGGGAAATGAAGAGGTAATGAATTTATTTATTTATATATATATACATAAAATTCGGATAAGAGAGGAAATTCGGATAAGAGAGGAGGGAGACGTGGAGCGCGTAGAGCGACACGTTCGGCTTCTGTGGGCGGGGTTTTGAGGAGGTTCTAGAGTCGTGTTCGGTGCTGCTGGGTTTTGTTACAAACTTACAATGCGATGACGGTAGCAACGGTTACGATATTTAAAATTTTATTTCAATAAAACAAATTTATCTAATATTAAATAAATATAAATTTATTATATATATAAAAAATAAAAATTTGATAAATTTAAATTTAGATATAAATTTTAATTATATTCAATTCGAATCTGAATTGATTATATATATATATATATATATATATATATATATATATATATATATATATATATATAAAAGACTTTTATTTATCATTAAATTTTCTAACTAAAATTTAGTTAATGTAGATTTTTTATTAAAATTATAAATTATGATTTCGAAAAAATTTATAATTTAATTTTTAAATATTTTTAATAGTTTAAATTATATTTAATAATATTTATTATTAATTTAAAATTTTTATTATTGGTACCGATAGTAATTCAGCTCAGCTCTATTAATCGATGTTGTTGGTTCTTTAAAACATTTTTTGTATATGAATTTTGTTTCTTGAAACGGCCATCCACGTGTCAAATGTTTTGGACAAATTTGTATTTGGACTTTGTGGTTATGGGAACTGTTTAATTGTTCTCTTCCTATGCCATTATTAATGGGTTTTCATTGTGTCCAGGCTTTTTTTTTTTTTTTTTTTTTTGCATGGGAGAGAAATTATTGCTTGCAAAAGGAGGAATTATTAGTAATAGCAATTACTTGGGGAGGAAGCAAGCAATCTTGCAGGCAGTTTCCCAGAAAGTGCTGTTTTTTTTTTTTTTGGACATACTCCAAATTTTATTTGAATTTGAATTTAAAAAATATTTATTTGATGCTAAACGGAGGGATATAAAAATAAAAGTATGATAAATTTGGATTTGAATATGAATTTTATCTTTATCCAACTTTAACTTGAATTAATTTTACATTATATAATATATATATTTTTTTATATAAATATTTGATATTATATTTGAATTTATATTTTAAAAATTTAGATTTAATATAATATGGTTTGAAATATAGTAAAAAAAAATAATTGTTTTGAGATTAAGATTTTTAGTTTTGAATTTGATAGTCGAATTCAGATTCAATTTTTTGAAAACCCTAAGGTTGACATCCCTACCATCTACTTTATTTAGCTGGTCCTTTTTCAAAAAAGAAAACCTAAAAAAAGGTTTTGAAATCTTTAAAAACAAAACTCTTTAATTTTAGACCTAGTTTGTTTCTTGTATTTGTTAAATATTAAATCCATAGTTAATAGTCCAAATAATTTATTCAATAATAATTTATTCCATAAAAATTTTACCATATATGATTGGATGAGGCAACTTCATTTGTAGCATACTTCATTTGCAAGATAAAATGTATTATTTGAAAATTGTAACTTAAAAGAGAATTACAGCTCAATCTAGAAATTTGATTTCATACTCCACTTCTACCAAGTGCTATAAATGAAAAAGATATGGGTTATGTTTGAATGCATAAATAATTTTTTGATATATATTTTTAATTTACTCTAGGAAGTATACTTAATCCACAATCAATTAACTTATTCAAGTAAATGAAAATACTCACATTAGGTTGGATCTATGCTTCCTAAATATTAAAAGTAGATGTGACATTCTAATAGTCCCACGTCGAATGGAAATAGAGTTGTGATTGAATTTACAAGAAATATAGACGCCAGAAATAATAATTGTTCTTAAATGTTTTGAGCTATGATTTGGACCCAACGAGTTATTATTGCTAGTGAGACGGGTCGTTACATTTGGTATTAAAGCCGATCACCAACCGAAAGTGTGTAACGAGTCTAAAATATAAGGACTGGGTTTAAATATCTTTAGCTATGGTTTGGACTCAACGAGTTATTATTGTTATTAGGACACTAGAAATAATAACTGAATTTAAGTATTTTGAGACTCCAACGAGTTATTATTGCTAATGGGCCGGATCGTTACAGTAGACTAATTTAAAAATATGGTTGCATTAGATTTACCTATAAAACTTTTTGCATAAGCTGCACTAGCCAAACCTTGAGGCTGTGTTTGGTTCGGGTATAAAAAAAATTTAGTTATACCGGGGATATGTATAAGTTATGGTATTAGCAGGAACTAATGTTAATTTATATTTGGGTGGGTATAAGAGTTATACCGGGTATAAAGAAAATTGTATTTGGTAAATTAAAGAGGAATAAAAAGAATAGAGTGAATTAAATTTTTATAAAATAATGAAATAAATTTTAAATTTTATAAATTTAAATAACTTATAATTTAAAATAAAATTAATTAATTTTTTTTTAAAAAAAAAACTGTAGGTGGAACTTGAAACAGTTATTCTTCCCTAATCCCGGAATTAGGTGGAACAGCTATTTCAAGCAACTTTTTATTGTTTAGATACAAAAGGAAGAATATCCCCCTTATCCCCTAGTTCTTGTATCCAAAAGGGAGCCTGAGAGAAGTTATGTTTTTGTTCCCAATTAAGCTTTCCAGTTTGACATTAACTGTTTCTAAACTTTAAGGAGAGTTTCGCATTACACTTTATTCATATTTCTATTAGAGAGCGAATTATTGTATCTATATATATCTATGCACTATAGATTTATCAACTCCTTTTCCTCCTATATTTCTACGCCATTGTTGGCCATTACAATCTCTTTTCACTGTATAAAAATTGAACTTTTAAACTGAAAAATGCGAGTGTAAGTTGTGATCTTTTGGTAGTGCTGCAAGATACAAATCAGCAGGACCTTGCTCAAAGTAACTTAATTTTTTCAGAGTTGCCATATAATTTTGGCCCATGAGCTAGGCCCACCAAAATGACATGCCCCTGGATCAATATATATGAAATACCAATGACTAAGGCCATTTGGTATTTGGAAAATGCTATGTGTACACCCCTTTCGGGGTGTACATCATACACCCCACCTATCTAAGGGTGGGGGTGTGATGATGAGTCACTCGATGTGACCCGTAAAAAATATCGGCACCATTAAAATGGTGGAGGTGTATGATGTACACCCCTTCGGGGTGTACATGTAGCATTGCTCTTGGTATTTAGGGCTTGCTACGTCTGTTCTGCCGAAAAAATAAATAAATTATGTGAAATTATATGAAATAATTATTATTCTTTAAAAGTTTAAATTTGTAGAGGACGATATTTTTATATTTTTATATCAATTGCTTTTTCTTATGTCTAAGCTCGAAATATTTTAATAAGGCCAAGATTATCTCATGCTCTAATACTATCCATAGAATACATAAATTGAGTTCTTTTAATCCACGTACCACTTAACTAATCCCCCCCTTTGATCATTTTCACCAGTTCGATTTTACTATTTTTTCAACCATCCATTAAACCCAAGGGGCCCACTTGTTGGGTTATGTATAATTGGATCTAAATAGGAGAAAAAACACCTAGAGGGGGGTGAATAGGTGTAAACAATAAATACTCAAAAATCTTTGCGATATAAAACCCAATGCGGAAAAATAAATAATACGCAGAGATTTTTACGTGGAAAACTCCAAACCGGAGTAAAAAATCACGGGACCGATAACACGGTGAAATCTACTAGAATTAAACACGTACAAGGTGATATACCGTACTCACAGACGACTCAACCTTTTCCATACGCTCCTAGTTGATCTTCTCCGCTCGCTCCACGACGCTTCTCGAATCCACGATTTGCGTCCAACGCCGAATCCACGACGTCCGACCGAATCCACGGTCTTCACCCAGTAGCACGCTTCGAATCCACGAACGTACCTCGCTCCGAATCCACGAGAGCGGTAGCACCTTGAATCCACAAGGCCACGCGAGTCCACGCGCCGATTTTGGGAAAATCGTTGTTTTTTGGGTGGTGATGATCCGCCGAATACTTAGATTAGAAATAGATCGGAAATACCATCTAAGTATTCATTGATTTGATTCTACTCAAAATGTGAGTATGAAAACCTAGAATCAAATCAATCAATATAGATGAAGAAACATAAGATTTAATCTATTGATTTCCTTTCTTCTCTATTTGTGGATTTATATAATTCGGTCGTCTTTTTTCCTTTATCATGGGTTGCCCTAAAAGATGAATTAAAGGGTCTATATATAGGTTAGAAACCATTGGAAGAGGATAAGAATCAAAAACTAATATTTTCTGGAATTTTTCAGGACGGCGATCCGGATCGGACTTCGGCGATCCGGATTGCAGTAGCGAGACAGATAGTTTCCAGAAAAACCAAGGTTCGGGATCCGAATCGAAGTGCCTGATCCGGATCGTTCATACGATTTCACCAAACACCAACGTTCGGGATCCGGATTGCAAAGCCTGATCCGGATCGTTAATAAAACATGGTAAAATTAGTGTTCGGGATCCGGATCAAAGGAGGCTACGATCCGGATTGAACTGGTGTATGAACGAACACCCTTCGGGATCCGGATTGAAAAGTCTGATCCGGATCCTGAACATGTCCCATGTCCAGTTTTTGATTTTTATGCAATTAGAAATTCATCCAAGTATTTCTACACTATAAGAAGTATTCGGATCACCAAAAATAATTAGTTAAACATACCTGATCCTTTTGAATTCTTCTTTCTTGAGATTGAGTTAAATGATCCAACTTTCTTTATCTTCAATCTTCAAGACTTAACCGAATTCACGAAATACGCCAACTCAAAATCCGTAACAATCTCCCCCTTTGGCGGTTTCGTGACAAAACACAAATCCACTCAAGAAAATTCAAAAAGATATTTTTGTTGCTATCACCATACAACAAAAATTTACAATGGAGATCCAAAATAAAATAGATACATGAGTTAAACTCCTAAAACAGACTCTAGACTTAGACATCTGAACTCTCTGCAAAAGAAATCATTTTTGACAAAAGAAATCGTTAGATACCTCAAGAATTTTATATCATTCAAAAACCACATATAGAGATGAAGTTTATACTCATTTATACTTACCATGACATTTATACATTCAGATATGTAATTTGATCATAGTTAAAAACCAACATATCTCCTATGCAATCAAAATCCAAATGTCACAAAAATTGTTAGTGAATATCAACTTGTTAGTTATATTACATGCCCAAATAGTTAGTCGAGGCATGCATGCAATCACAAATGAAAACCAAAAGTTGAAGTTATACTTACCTTACTTACCTTCATGGTTCAACTGGACAATCAAGATTGTTTAAACTGTTCTAATACTCTCTCCCCATTTTTGTCACAAAGTTAGCCAAAATTACCAAAAAGGAGAGAAAAGTTAACAAGTTCAAGAACCAAAAGTTTGAGAATTAAAACTAAAAACTAAAACTTAAAAACCTGCACAAGAAAACGATTAAAAATCTGCACAAGAAAAAATCTGCACAAGAAAAAGAAATAAATGGAAGGAATCAGTCATCAGATTCAGAGTCTTCAGAGCTCGTGCAGCCCATCTTAGAGAACATCTTTTTCACCAGCTTGTTCATTGAATTGACCTTCTTAGTTATGGTAATATGAGCTGCCGTGATGAGCTCAAGCTCATTGGAAATTCTCTTCTGTGCCTTCGAAATCTGTTCCTGCTCAAAAGATAATCGTTGTTGTTCTTTGTAGATGGATGAGACTGATGCTTCATCCGCTGGTGTGGGTGCTGGTTGTGATGGTGATGCGGAAGTGCCGGTACTAGGTTTCGTTCCGCATGGAGGAACTGGAGTGACATGAGGCAATTTGTGAAGGGACTTGACAATGGTGGACTCATCGATCATGCCCAAGCAGTGATGATAAGTTGTTGAACTAATATCAACTTGAAATCTCTTTAAGATCCTCATTATAATCAATGGAAATGGGATCCTTTCAGTGGGATGAGGATTGTCAACATATCTCGTCATTCTATTCCAAATAATATATGGAATGTTGATATTTAATCCCATTGCCTCTGACGGATGTCCTAAGAGATACAAAAACAGCATTCGATCCCATCTCAAGACTTTCGTCTGCATATTTGGAAGGATATTGTAACAAGTGATGAAGTTTAGAAACCGGTACTCAAGACGAAGTTCTTTGGATTTGATAGACTTCTCCGTTGATTGAGTTCCCTCCAAACATATTCCCTTTATGACCATTTGCCACATCGTGTTTGTCAAAACCTTTCCCTTCAAGTAATTAACTCCTGTCTTGCTGGCCTGCATTCCCAATACCTCGCCAATTAACTGTGGAGTAATTTTAAACCTCGTGCCTTGGATATTCGTGTAAAACTCCATCGGACCATTTTCATTTTCTCGAAGGTGCCGTGCATTTGTATAGAAGGTCCTCACGTGATGCAGACAGTATCCAAGCATTTCTAGGAATCGGCATACTTGAATAAGGTTTGCTTGTTCAATCAGAACACCAAACTCGGGGGAGTGATCTCGTAGAGCCTCAATATTAACATGCCTCTCGCCAATGCACTCACGATTCTCAAATGCCCTTAGGCGATCCGCATTAACGAACACTTGTTCCTCACGAGGTGGAGAATCCGGAACTATTGGTTCGTTAATCTCGAGACCTCGTGCTCGTCCAAACCGTCGAGCCAGTCTTTTTCTTTTCATTGAGATAGAGGATGTCATTGGCGCTTTACCTTTTGACGTGTTGAAAGTCTTTTGCTTAGGTTGAACAGGCATTGATTCATCATCCGACAGTTTGTCCCAATCAACTTCTTGATTATCTGCTTCAGCCTCTGAGTCGCTGACCAGAAAAAACTCACCTTTCCGTTGAGTTTTCTTAACTCTTTTCAGTTTGTTTGTTGCTCGAGTGTGTACCATGGCAACTAGCAGGAAGATGATCCATGAAAACGTCATTGTTGCTATTTCTTGTGAAAAGAAAATCCTGTGAGCAACAACTCAAGAACACGAAAAAAATTATTAATTTTCAAAAATTTAAAAAATTGTACCCAAACAATCATTATCGTGTAGAGAGACTAAGAATCAAATTAGTTTTGCAAAAAGAATTTTAAAAATAGATCAATCGCATGATTTTGTAAAATTCCCATTATATGCCCTAAAACCGAAATTTTTGAAATCGAAGGCCAAAAATCCGTTTATCATTAGAATACCTAGCATATAATCAAAACTAATCTACCCAGAGTTCTTATTTCAAAAGAAATTTGATCAAAAACCATCCACAAACGAAAAAGATACGGAAATTCCATCACGTTTTGAAGAAAAATATGAAAAACTGTGAAATACCGAGATTTTGATCAATAAAACTTACTTGGAATCGAAGAACTTGAGTTTGAAAGCTTCCAAGATGGATGAATTCTAGAGAGAGAAGCTCTGGAGACTTTCGAACAAAAGATTGAGGTAAGAAGAAATCAAAACCCTTTTGTTCTATATAAAACCCTAGCCGCGATCCGGATCAGTTCGTGATTACGATCCGGATCGGCTACCCGCAGAGAATACCTGCGTTCGGGATCCGGATCGGCTTGTCCAATCCGGATCGGCTCCAACTTTTTCTTCAGAAAAATTCAGAAAAATTCTAGAAAATCCAGAAAAAGATTGTAAGCACTTTTGTGTATCAACTTTAAATGAAAATCATCGTTTCATACAACAAGAAATAGATTATGCCAAATCTATCAATAACATTCAACAAATGAAACGAAAATTTATAAAACTTAAATCCCTTAAAGTTGAACAACTTCAATTACATCTAACTTGATCTTATGAGTAATGCCTTTATCAAATCATCAATTCGGTAAAGAAAATGAAATACAAAGATCAATAGATGTCTGAAATCCCAGATAAGTTAGATAATATATCTAGTCAATTTATTAAAGAGAGTGGCTCTTTGAGCATCTTTCATTAAAATTCCCACCTTATACCAACCTTGAAATTTTGACAGAGTCAAGTATTTCAACATGCATTTTATTTAATCAAACTTGAAAAACCTTGCTTGGTATACATGTGGTAGCTGCACACAGTACTCGGACGACCGATATAGTAACCGAGAATTTTTTTAAAAAAATGTTTAAATAAATTTCTAGAATAATAAATAAATAAAGCCACAACAATATCGATTTTTGAGCGGGGTTTGATCTCAAAAATCCGAGATCACTGTTGCGACCGTCTCGTCGAAACATGAAAGTTTCATATACATATGTTTTCGATCCAACGGTCGAATCTTCCAGAAATTAGCAAAGAAGAAACGGGTCCCACAACTTAAGTTGTGAATAGTAATCCTTGTTTTAAATGGCCCTTTGATCACTAACGGCCGTTTCACTATCTGGAACCCTGACATAGGGGTATGAGTAGTCAAACCTAGCTAATTTCAACGTTCTGAGCGCAATGGCACTGATGGATTTCGTGTTTGGCGATCCGGGTGCATCGAAGTGTGTGCGTCGGATTGTGACTTACAGAACTAAATGGCCCGAGAATTCATTTGCGCACCAAATCAAGCAAATGAATAACCTATCTTGAAGGTCTCGACGAGCCGGACGTCGTGGCGAAGTCCATTTCGCATTTCGTCGAGCGGATTTTCTCGTATTGCGTGAAAAGCGCCGAATTATCACTTTTCCTTTAAGTTGTTGGGTGATCTTGGGCCAGAACTCTTGGGACTTGGTTCATTGGGCCTCTGCCAACTTGAGAAGCCCATGAGGGTGGTTGTGCAGAGCTCGGGCTGGGGGTTTTGTGTGAACCCGGTTTGGTGCAAGAATCTTGCAATAAGTGCAAGGTTGTCTCTTGAGCTACCCTGGACCAGAGCTCGAAGAGTTGGAGTAGAATCCGAAGCTCCAACCTCTCCTGACTTAGCCCCGAGTGCCAGGAAGCTAGGGGGACACCATTCCATAGTAAGACAAACCGGGGGAGAGAGTGAGAGAGAAAGGTTGGGACCAAACCTCACAAGAATTGGATTGAAAGATCCTGAAGAGTTCCTTGGCATCTCTGGAGCATTGCTGGAGTTTCCCGAGGCCGCGCGTGAAGAAGAACCCGAGAACCGGCTTCTTCCCCCTTCACCAACTCCGGCCAAGGTGAGAGCACCCTAACTCTTGGTTTCTAACACCCGGGACCCATAGCAGTATACTCCCCATGTCATAAGGATGCTTCCTGCACAAGCTCAAGTCCCCATGCAGTTTGGTTGGCCGGCGGGAGCAAGGTCTCGCCGGAAACCTAACCTAGCTCCGCCCCGGAAGAACTCGGCAACCGTTTGGCCAAAATGGTTCAAACTCGGGGTTCTTGGACTATAGGAGGAGGGGACCAACTCCACCAAATTTGGTGGAGTATGGTCAACCCGGTGAATTGCAGTTTGATGCCCTAGATTTTTGGAATATTGCATGTTGGCCGAGCTTGCTGCTCCGGCGCCGGCGCACCTCCTCGCCGCCGGGCACTTGTCCAGAAAGGTTGCTGGGACCAAGGGGAGTGCAACCATGCCTTTGCATGCGGCCCATGCAGCATCGGAGGGCGGCGGCCATTGTTGACCCGAGTTGAAGCTTAGTTGCGGCCGCCGGCGTTCCGGCCGACTCCGGTTGGGCTGGGTTGGTCGGGAAGCTTGGTATGGGCCAGATTAACATTTCCATCCATGTTGGAAAGCTTCAATGGGTTTCTGTAGAAATTCACCATTAGAGGTGAAGAAGCTCGAAGGGGAGCTTGGCCCCGCCGCGCCGCCGCCGTGCCCTGTCGCCGGGCACAGCCTCAGGAAGATTCACAAGGTGATTTGGCACCTGTTGGTGCATCTGGATGAAGCTCAGAAGCTCTGGGTTGATCATCACGAATTTCAAAGCATATGGTCATCTTCTTCCTCGAACCCGAGCTCAACCCGAGGCTTGTGGCCTGCTCCAAGTTGAGGGGAAATGATCTGGGAACTTAGTGGAGTAAATTGATCCAAGTTAGAAGGTCCCAGGTGCTCCCTTTGCTGAGAAAGAGCTTGGGTAATGGAAGCTTGCTGTTGCAAGGTTGGTGCCCACTAGGTGGTTGTGGAAATGCCACAAAGAAGAAAGAGGTTGATTTAGGCTTCAATGTAATAATGAAAGTTGCTCCAAATAGTCCCCTGAGCTTAGTGCTCACTTCAGACCAAGTTGGATCTGTGTGGACAGGTAATTGATGCATTGTGAACTTGTGTAAGAGCAGGGTTGTGGTTCTGGTTGAACCAGCAGGAATGGGCTGCAAATAAGGTGAGCCCCAGTGTCCTTGCAATGTTTAAAGGCATGTTTATATACAAAGTTTTGATATATGAGGTATAGATGCAAAGTTGTGTCATAATCAATCTCAAATGCAATAAATTCTTAAAAACAGTGTTAGGGTCTGTTTAAAAGTTGTAACAGTGTACTCCTAGCTATTTTGGGGTCACTGAACGCGATGCTCGCGTTTGTTTTGAGTTTTGGTGAGCCGAAGAAACGAAAATGCGTTTCGGCTAGGTTGGAGAAGTAATTTATGACCCGAAGTTTATTTTGGGTATCGTGCTGCCACAAATGGGTGAGCACGACGTTCAGCAAGTCGAATGTCACCTGCTGGAGGTGACGGCTCGTAAAAATGATTTACCGTTTGAGAGAACGAGCCAAAACAGTGGTTATTTAGTGTATAAAACACATTCTGGGTAAGCTTGAGGGCCTTGCTGCAATTGTAGCAGTATAGAAAAGCTAGATAAATGCTCTAAAAACATTGTTGACCTTTCGGTGGGTTTCCCGAGGTCCTTGAAAAGCTAAATATGCTTAATATTGCGTTAATCGACAAAATGGTCGATTCACGTTAGTTGTGCCGTGAGGATTTGGTAGATCCTGAGTTGTCATCTGGTATTATTGTAGGCCTCAATCGTCAGGAGCCAGCCCGTGATTCGTCTTGTGGCTATTGCGACCGTCTACCTTCTGGTGGAGTCGTTGTTCCTCCTATATACAGGTGGGTTATCTTCGGTCCGCGTTTTATCAGGTCGGCCCTATTGGGTGCCGTGGTAGGTCGGACCCCTGTTCTTGGTGTAGCCCTGAACCTATGCTTTAGCCTTACTATATGCTTTCATTCCAGCATTCAGTCATTTCAGCTATGTTTGCCTGATCTTACATATGAGCCTTTCGTTATACTCTATTCTTCACTGCATGTTTAGAATAGGAGTTCTGGTCTCAGTACCTGGCATGATTTGCATCAGTATCGATATCCCGATGGGGATTTCCTCGGCTTCTCGCCGACTGTCCGGTCTATTGACCGTGGATTGAGATTCAGCATTATGATTGCTATTGAGTTATACCTGCTCTTACTACTTGCTTGCATATCAGCACAAAATCCTTACATCTGCATAACCTTGATCCTACAGATGAGCTTTTATTATGCCTTGATTTCCAGCAGTAGTTATACATCATATTTATATTCCAGCAGTTGCTTGTTTATCATGTTGAGTTATATCATGATTTCTTCAGCAATTGATATGCATTTTCTGGACACATGCCATGCTTGATTGGTCACTAGCATAGTTCTATACCTGTCTCTATTCTTCACTGCATGTTTAGAATAGGTGAGATTACTTCAGCATGTGGCATGTTATACTAGTATCCCAGTGGGGATTTTCCTCGGCTTCTTGCCGTCTATATGGTCAGTGGACCATGGTTTGAGCATCAGCATTATGATCGCCATGTCGAGCCAGCTTTCAGTCGCGCACACCGACGGTTTGGCCACCGTCACGGTGTTCTTTACCGGTAGAGAGGTCTGATCGACCCGTGAGCCTTTGAGGTTATGATAGCTGCTGGGTGTCCAAAAGTGGTTGTTGCCTGAGGCCCCAAAGACCAAAAGTGGTTGTTGCCTGAGGTCCATGGCAGTTTAGCCTGAGGCCCTTGTGGCCAACAGTGGCATTTGATTGGGTATATTCGTGGTACTACCTTTGATGCACCTTCTTGATATTCCTGTTTGTTTGATTTCCTGCATTTTCATATCTGTTATAGATTTATCATGCATAGTATGATTGTGTTATATATGCATACCCTGTTCTATTGATCTATGTTTGATCATTTCCTGCTGGCCAGATTATCAGTTTTAGCATGATCATTTCCTGCTTGTCAGATTATCAGTTATAGTATGATCATCCTCTGCTCGCCAAATTATCAGTGATAGTATGACTATTTCTTGCTTGTCAGCTATAACATATATATTCATTCCTACTTGTCAGATTATCAGTTATAACATGATCAGCTTTATATATGATTACACTGCTCTGTTAATTAATCCATGATTAATGGTACTCTGCTTAGGTTATACATTTGAACTATACCTCTCAGTTTCAGTATATCCTACTTTTGTTATCCGCTTATTATTGTATCCAGTAGGTACGGCTTGCTATTTCCCGGCCCGTCGTGCCCACTGGGATACACTCCGGTGTGTCTCACACCCTCAGGTGACTGTTTTTCAGGTCCTTCGGGTGCGGGGACCTTTGGACGTTCTGTGTGAGGACGCGTGTTAGCTTGTCCCTGGTAGGAAGTACCCCTTTTGATTTAGCAAAACATTATACTGTTATTTCCATTTTGAGAACTGGATGTATTGAACTTATGAACCTTGTGGTTGTAATAGAGTAGAACTTATTTAGTTTAGCTATCTCGTATCTACTCTGATTGACTGTATCTGTTAGCCGAGCACATATAGGGAAGGCTCTGTTTGATGTACAGAGACTTTTCTATATGTGTGGCGGTCTGTTCACGCCTTGGAGAAGTCAAGTTTTTAAACTCTGATTTATAAAAAAAAAAAAATTAATTTAGACCCTCTTTTGAATCTCGGGGCGTGACAACCGAGGTGGTAGCTCTTTCCTCCATGTGGTGGTAGTTTTCACACTCCTCATTGGGATGTAACTCTTTCCACATCTTTTGAGCATAACACTTTTTCTTTGACTCCCCCCCAATTGGCTATCAATTATTTAAGATATAAAGTATTCAGCCAAATATTGATCTCGATTTCATACTCGACTAAACAGTCAAATAAGATAAAAACTATACCAAGAGATCATCGAGAGAGAAATTGACTTTGATCAAAACAAAGATGATTTAATTCACATAAATGATCATTGCATCAAATGAATTATTATGATATCCAAAGCATAATAAATTTCTTAAACATATAAAAGGATGCAGTTAAAGTCAATAAAAACTAATGCTCAATTAATGTTCTATGTCTAAGCATAGATAATGAACAAAAACACAAAAACAAAACCTAACCTAAACAAAAGTTTCAAAAAGAGGTTATTTCAAGGAAAGCATTCCAATTGCTTTACGCAAATGAATAAAACATTTTTGATCCAAAGGTTTTGTTAAAAAGTCAGCTAATTGATCTTCAGTTGAAATGTAGGAAATTTGAAGAATATTTGATTCAACTAGCTCTCTAAGAAAATGATATCTAAGTTCAATGTGTTTTGTTCTAGAGTGCAACACAGGGTTTTTTGAAATGTTTATAGCACTAGTGTTGTCACATAAAACAGTTACCGAAGTTGCTGAAATCCGGAAGTCGCTCAACACGCTTTTCATCCAAATGAGTTGAGTTGAACAACTACCCGCTGAGATGTATTCCGCTTCGGCAGTCGAGAGTGCAATGCAGTTTTGCTTTTTACTATGCCATGCAACAAGGCAATGGCCAAGATGAAAACATGCACCACTCGTACTTTTCCGATCATCCACAGAACCTGCCCAATCGGCATCTGAATATCCAATAATATCTAGACTTGTTCCCATAGGATACCAAATTCCGAAATTAATGGTTCCTTTGATGTACCGGATGATCCGTTTCACCGCTTTCAGGTGAACCTCCTTTGGTGCTGATTGATATCTCGTGCAAATCCCAACACTAAAGGATATATCCGGGCGACTAGCTGTGAGGTAAAGTAGACTTCCAATCATGCTGCGATAAAGTTTCTCGTCTACATTCTCACTAAGAGATTCACTTCCTAATCCCTTATTGCTAGTTCCCATAGGAGTAGGAAAATCTTTAGAATCTTCTAATCCGAATTTCTTTACCAACTCCTTTGCATACTTGGATTGACACAGATGGATGCCTTCACCATTTTGTTTCACTTGCAATCCAAGAAAGTATGTCAGTTCGCCCATCATAGACATCTCAAATTCGCTTTCCATGGTTTCTGCGAATTTAGAAGCATCATTATCCTTTGTTGCTCCAAATACAATGTCATCGACATAGATTTGTGCAACAATAAAGTTATTTTGATAATGCTTCACAAAGAGAGTCCTGTCTGCTCCCCCTCGAGTATAGCCCTTCTTCAAAAGGTGCTTTGTCAACCTTTCGTACCACGCTCGCGGTGCTTGTTTTAAACCGTAAAGAGCATTTTTCAAACGAAAAACATGGTTAGGTAGTTTACAGTCTACAAAACCTTTCGGTTGAGCCACATAAACTTCCTCATTTAAAAACCCATTTAAAAACGCGCTCTTAACGTCCATTTGAAAGAGTTTTATTTTAAAGTGACAAGCAATAGCGAATAAGATACGAATGGACTCGAGTCTAGCTACAGGGGCGAACGTTTCGTCAAAGTCTATACCTTCTATTTGAGAGTAGCCTTGAGCAACTAAACGTGCTTTATTCCTGATGATGGTACCATCCTCATTTTTCTTGTTCTTGAAAATCCATTTAGTACCGATCACATTGTGTTGCTTCGGAGGCGTCGTTAATTCCCAGACTTTGTTTCTGTCACGCCCCGGGGTCGAAACTGCGACCCGGCTCGCCAACAGATCCGCCACCTATGCCAAACCCGCATAGGCGAAGCGTCCTACCTGCAAGAAAAGTACTACGGCTAAACAGATATCAGAGCTATAAATAAAAATCTGCTGTATAACTAAATCAATCACTGTACAACTGGAAATACTACAACAATGTCCGTCTCCCAACAATGATAATCATACAGTATCCTCATATACAAACTCTGAACTCAACCGGGAGGTATCTCCAATAAATACATCAGTGTACAGGCTCTCAATACATAACAATCCTCACTACAACAGTCTCTCAAAGGAGGAAAATAAAATAACTAATCTACTGAAACTCTCCTCTGAAGGGGTACCGCTACACTCCAACGACGGGTAGGGAACTAGCTCGCGACTCCCTCGCCTCGGTCAGAAGGATCAGCAACAGGAACAACAGGAACTGGGGTAGAAGTTCCTGTGGGAAAAGACACCACGACGGGTGTGAGAACTACGTCCCAAGTAGTTCTCAGTGGGTGCCGCCAACAAGCCCGACGGTCTGCCCACTAAGTCCACTAGAGGCATAAAGTAACAAAAGCAGTGCTGTAAGGAAAGCTGGGAAAAGTAAACTCTACAGCTACTATGCCTCTATCTAGATGCTCAAAGAGTGGAACAAAAAGAACATGATGCCACAACTAACACTCATATCTGATCACCCAATCTGAACTGACTGCCTCCTCGGGTCCAGTCAAGCCTGCGCCAACCTACTGCCGTTACGTCCCGGAGGAGCGGACTTACGTAGGACGTCCATGACTGCCAACACAAGCACAGCCAGAGGGACAAATGCGATGACAAGCCGCAAAAGAAAAGCTCAAACTCTCATCGGTACAACAGCCCGGTCTCGCCTACTCCGGAGTGGCACTCGAGGGGAGCGACCCGCTCGAGTCAATAAGTAACCCATATCAAGTATCTCTGTAAAGTATCTCTGTCAAGCCAAATGTGGCTCATGCAGGCTATGATCCACGATCAAACAGATCGGTAGCTCCAAGCTCAAAACACAACTCAGTCGGAAAAAGAACCTCGACTCAAACAGCTAAGTCGGAGAACCCTCAAAGACTCAATCTGATAATGCACGACCATGGCTGAGTCGGGAAACCTCCACGACTCGATCTGCCAGAACCCCAAGATCCTCAAGGCTAAGTGGGAGAACCACCTCCACCACTAAATCAGGAAAAACAACCTCTAGATCACACTCTACCAACTCATAGCACAAAGTCGCATCCACTGCGAGAAACTGTCTCAACAGGCCAAACAGGCCAAACGTCGCATCTACTGCGAACAACTGCCTCAACAGGCCAACATCGCATCCACTACGAACAGCTGACTCAACAGGCCAAACAGGCCGAACATCTCAACCACTGACTCAATGAAGGGTCCGGGAACACCGAAAGACTAGAACCTACAACCCAAATCAAACAAGAACAGGCTCTAGGCATAGCCTCTCGTTGTTCTCGTCCCAAGAAGAAGGCAGACCTTAGAACCCAGACCACTCGAATCATCTCGGGTGGTTAATTTATAAGAAAAAGGTGACATTTCTTACTGAAGCCATCTGATCTGTAAGAAATCCATATTTAATGATTTTTAGTTCTTTTTAGGAAAACAGTTGAAACCAAGTTTTATATCCAAGCCTCGAAGGGCTAATGCCTTCGTCCAATCAAACAAGAACAGACTCCGGCGACCCTACGATGCTTGGAAGAAACCATTTGGTTGACAAAAATCATATGTGTGTCCAAAAAGGTTCTGGGTTTAAGGTCCTGCTAACACTGATCCACCGCTGCCACTAGCACAGCGGCGACAGATAAAACAAGAAAAATAAAACATCTCGGGACCGCCGTCTACCCAAACGGCTCCCGCTACAGATGAACAACCAACTACATCTACCAGACTCCACTCTGCTCCCAAGCACGAGTGTAACATGCATCCCGCACTAAAAGATAACTCCTGACCACTCGGCCCACTACCCGGGCGAGGAAGAACACCATGTCCAGGAAAGTAGAAGTGTGGATGTCTAAAGCAGAAATAACCCTAGCCCAAGTGAGGGTTTTCTACTAGTCTGGTTACACATGCAACATATGACGGGGTGCTAGGTCAAGTTCCAATAACTATAATTTACAGATGGTAGAAAGCAAGGAGATGACAATACCATCAGATAATACAAGGAATAGCAATCCCTACATTCTAACATGCTGCACAAGCATTTCACTATCATGCATAGTCCTACTATAGCAGATTTAAAGCACAGTCCGTCAATCTTGGAGACAAGGCCACCCACCTGAAAATGCTAACTGTCCGGAGTCGCACAGCTGAGACAGTCCAGAAACAGATATCTCTACACACCCACCAATCCAACAATACAGGAACAGTGATCAATACCTCCTGGGTACAAAAACACAACCCAAAGTTACACTTAATTCCATAAAATCCAAGCATCACAAATCTGCTGGGAACAGTCCCCTTAATGCGAAATTTTCACCTGTAAAACAAACTCCAAAAATTCCAATAAAAATACTGCTGCGATCCTCGCGTCGATACCTTCGAAACGGGTACCTGCACGCCCAATTCGGAGCCCCGTAGGCCAAGTTACAAATTCCACAGTACAGGTGCGCAAACACTCACAACCATACAACTGTAAACTCAAACACAGACAAGAGAGGAATAGTATACCTCCGGGAAGGTCTCGGAAAAATCCAAGAAAAATATGATAATAATCCTTGCGACGATTAGATCCAAAAAGTGTATAGGCTCATCTCGATCCGACACTCGGTTGCGGAGATAAAATTCCGGCAAGGGGCCGCTGTCCAAAAACTCCACCAGAAAACAGCGGCTTAGAAATGCCTCGAAAACCATGTCATAAACTCTGAATCCAGCAAGATGATCAACACGAAAATCGAAGACGTACCTCTCGTGATTCCAACGCCGCAGAAATCGTCCAAAAATACTGACGGAGTAGCTCTGTAGACCTCTCAGATCAAACTGCGACGATAACGGGCCTCCGATGAAAAATCGCCACACAGCGCTCCGATGCCGAAGTCGTCGATGCCGTGGCTTCCAAAAAATCCGGGCCTCCGCCAGATGATGCGCAGCACACAGATCTCCATCTTTGCTTAAGGGTGCGAGGGGAAGGGAGCTCGGGAAAGGGGGCAAAAAGCCCCAGCCAACCGCCTATTTATAGGCCCAGCCCAAAAAATCTGACTTTGGACTTTTGGGCCAAAGTTCCGGGCGCCCGGAACATTCGGGCCGCTACAGTGTTGGGCCCGGCCCAACACTGTGCGGGCCCGAAAGCCCGAGGGCCCGCCACGCGTCCCGCCGACGCCGCCTGCGCCCGGCGCACGCGCGCCCGCCAACTGCGCAGCGCCACGTGTCCCGACACGCGGGCGTGCGCAGCTGCACCCGACCAACCGCGGGGCGCCACGTGGCGCCCCCACGTCGCCCCCGACCGCGCCCACGCCGCGCCCACGTGCGCCCACGTGCGCGGCCGCGCTGCCCGCGGCCCCGTGCCGGGCACGCATCCCGAGGCAGCCCCTGCCGCTGCGTGGACCGCGCGCACCAGGACCCGCCAACCACCAGCCGCCACGTGTCGCCACTTGGTCCACCGTGCACCCGCGACGATCCCGTGGACCGCGCCTGCTGCGCCCGCCAACTGGGAGCCGCCACGTGGCCAGCCCCCGGGTGCACGCCTCCGCGGTGGACCGCGCGTCTCCGCCGCCGCCAGCCGCCGCGCTCCGCCGCCCGCCGCCGCCGCCGGCGCCCCTCTGGCGGCCGGAACAGTACCAAATCACCTCGAAATCCGTGCCGGGTCATCCGGGCTCCGAAAAATACAAGTAAATAGTCCATCTTGACCGTTTTCGCGCGCTGAATCCAAATCCGAAGTCCGATTTGCCAAATTCCACTTCTAAAATTTCTCAAAAATTCCTGGGAAAGCAAACTTGATCCATTTTTTATGCCGAGTCCAAATCTTGGGTCCAATATGCGCGCAAACACCTCTAGCACCCAACACGGGTCTCCAGAAGCCGCAGATCCAACAGTAATCCAAACGTGGGAATTTCCGCGTCCTCACATCCTCCCCCACTAAAAGAAAGTTTCGTCCTCGAAACAAACACGGCTCAAAAGGGAGTTCAAAGCCAAGGGTAAGCATCCAACAACACATTCTCCATCTCCCCAGTCGCTACTCACTCCCCGTGATTACTCCTCAACAAAATAATAATCAGTACGACATGGCCCGGTTGCGCAATTCTCTCATCACACGAGCCAGAATTCGCAACGGGCGTCCCTCGTACTCCCACACCCACAAATCTCAACTAGAGCGAGTCAATCACGGGCGAGGGGTCCAAAGCAAAACACCTCTGAGCTGAGACGCGGAAAACCTCAGGAACTCCAAAAAGCTGGGGACAAGGAAGATTAACCGAATCTACTCGTCCAAAGCACACGAAGAACGTCACCACAACCCAACAAGAAAAGGTAAGGGCCCCACCAGCAGGAAAGTCGTCAACCCTAACTCTCTGTTTATAAAAACAGCTGAAATTAACGAAAAGTCTGAAAATTCTGAAAGACCAGTGACTTCGCCCCAATCAAACAAGAACAGGTTCGGGCACCGTCTCCATTTCTGGAGCAGTCTTTTGAAGCTCTCGTCATGTTCGGAAATTTCAGTACAAGGCGAGGAAAGGGAGAGAAGTGTTGAAGCCGTTCCTGCTGTGGCTACAAAACAGAAGCTACGATCTAACCGTGACCCCTAGGAACACAACTCTAGTCCTAAACGTCACCTACGCTCAACAGGTAGCACCCAACCCAAAACCGCTGAAGCCACTGCTGCAGGAAGGATGCCACGGTGACCTGAGAAAATGATCTCCAGTTGTCCAACTCGCGGGAAGGTCACGGTTCTCAATCCACAATCAAACGTTGCGCGATACCGCACCAACTGGTCCATCCCGTGTGCTCAATCTGAGTCGTGGAGCTGTAACCCAACCGTCAACTGCCGGCAAAATTCCAAGTCTCAACAGCACAAGACATAATCCATAAGGCTTCCCCAAGTGCACAATACCAACAGGAACCTGTACCTCTAGTGCACGTGGTAACAACTCTACCTCCAGTCCAGACAGGAAAACCAAAAACACTCTATCTCAGACTGCTGTAAAGAAATCATGCTGGTGACAACCCAATCCGCTGCTGTGGCGCCCTCCAGCCGGGCGGCACCAATTCATCCGCTCGATGAAAGTGGTCGTCGCTCAGTTTGCCTGAAAATCAAGACTATCCATATAGGGAGCACGACCTCCGCCTCTACTCACACAGGGGTGACAAATGCGGTCCTCCGCAGATAGCCAATCCACGCTACCGCCGCGCCACTCTGACGTAGATGCTGATGCTGCTATCGGGACCCGCCCAAACTCTGGCATCTCGGGGACCCGTTATCCAGGAAAAGAAATCAGAAATGTCTCTGCCGTCCGATCTGTCCTCCATCACTCGGCGCGAAGCACCAAAATCCAGAACTCGCCTCTGGTGGCAGATCCCTATCCAAAGGAACTGCAGCGCCACGCTCCACACACCACGCCTACTCTATCGAAGTGTCAATAATCCAAAACGGAGGGACCAACTAAACTGAAAGGTGTCCTGGCGCCAACCATTCCCAGTCAAACATATCCTATGCGCCTCGTCCCTCGAAACCTGGAGCGTGCAGTTCAACAACTGTATAAACTCCCTAGCACAGTGAGGCTCTCAGATAGTCTCTCCATCACCACCAACCCCAATTCTGCCTACAAGGCTCCAACTCAAACCTATGAATCGGGATGGTTCAGACTGCCGGGACTGGCTCCATCGATCAATGATGTCCCTAAGCTCAGCTACTATCCACTATCCATCCTGCCTCGGTGCCTCGGCACTACTCATCGACACGGAGGGGCTGCTCGCTCAGTCGGTGCCACAAGTACAACTGAAGGTACCACTGTATAGGAAGAAAGTACTGGAGGACACTCAAGCGGTACTGCAACTAGCTGTGCTCTTTGCTCCAACAAGCGCATCAAACGTTCCATGGCTTTTTCCTGGCATCGGACAGCCTCCGACATCTGTGCCATCTGGATCCATAACTCCTGGGTCTCGCTCTGCTCTGATAGCTCTGCCTTCCGCTGCTCGGGTTACTCATCAGATGCGGAATGCGCATTCCTCACTGCACGACGTCTCAAAAGCATCGTAGGTCCACTGCACAATAACAAACATCAGGACACAACAATCATACGACCCAATCCAGCGAAAGTCTAAGGCATGTTACCAATTCCACAACATTATGTTGTCTGCAGCCAACATAATCGCTTAGGAGCATAAACATGCCAATCACTCATCCCGTCTCTTGGGAGAGGTACAAAACTCGATCAGGACTCTCGCTAAAAGTCACGACTCTCACGTAGTCATCCTAATGTCCAACCACAAGCCTAGGGTTTCTAAGTCCTCGATGACCTACAACCTAGGCTCTGATACCACTCTAATCTGTCACGCCCCGGGGTCGAAACTGCGACCCGGCTCGCCAACAGATCCGCCACCTATGCCAAACCCGCATAGGCGAAGCGTCCTACCTGCAAGAAAAGTACTACAGCTAAACAGATATCAGAGCTATAAATAAAAATCTGCTGTATAACTAAATCAATCACTGTACAACTGGAAATACTACAACAATGTCCGTCTCCCAACAATGATAATCATACAGTATCCTCATATACAAACTCTGAACTCAACCGGGAGGTATCTCCAATAAATACATCAGTGTATAGGCTCTCAATACATAACAATCCTCACTACAACAGTCTCTCAAAGGAGGAAAATAAAATAACTAATCTACTGAAGCTCTCCTCTGAAGGGGTACCGCTACACTCCAACGACGGGTAGGGAACTAGCTCGCGACTCCCTCGCCTCGGTCAGAAGGATCAGCAACAGGAACAACAGGAACTGGAGTAGAAGTTCCTGTGGGAAAAGACACCACGACGGGTGTGAGAACTACGTCCCAAGTAGTTCTCAGTGGGTGCCGCCAACAAGCCCGACGGTCTGCCCACTAAGTCCACTAGAGGCATAAAGTAACAAAAGCAGTGCTGTAAGGAAAGCTGGGAAAAGTAAACTCTACAGCTACTATGCCTCTATCTAGATGCTCAAAGAGTGGAACAGAAAGAACATGATGCCACAACTAACACTCATCTCTGATCACCCAATCTGAACTGACTGCCTCCTCGGGTCCAGTCAAGCCTGCGCCAACCTACTGCCGTTACGTCCCGGAGGAGCGGACTTACGTAGGACGTCCATGACTGCCAACACAAGCACAGCCAGAGGGACAAATGCGATGACAAGCCGCAAAAGAAAAGCTCAAACTCTCGCCGGTACAACAGCCCGGTCTCGCCTACTCCGGAGTGGCACTCGAGGGGAGCGACCCGCTCGAGTCAATAAGTAACCCATATCAAGTATCTCTGTAAAGTATCTCTGTCAAGCCAAATGTGGCTCATGCAGGCTATGATCCACGATCAAACAGATCGGTAGCTCCAAGCTCAAAACACAACTCAGTCGGAAAAAGAACCTCGACTCAAACAGCTAAGTCGGAGAACCCTCAAAGACTCAATCTGATAATGCACGACCATGGCTGAGTCGGGAAACCTCCACGACTCGATCTGCCAGAACCCCAAGATCCTCAAGGCTAAGTGGGAGAACCACCTCCACCACTAAATCAGGAAAAACAACCTCTAGATCACACTCTACCAACTCATAGCACAAAGTCGCATCCACTGCGAGAAACTGTCTCAACAGGCCAAACAGGCCAAACGTCGCATCTACTGCGAACAACTGCCTCAACAGGCCAACATCGCATCCACTACGAACAGCTGACTCAACAGGCCAAACAGGCCGAACATCTCAACCACTGACTCAATGAAGGGTCCGGGAACACCGAAAGACTAGAACCTACAACCCAAATCAAACAAGAACAGGCTCTAGGCATAGCCTCTCGTTGTTCTCGTCCCAAGAAGAAGGCAGACCTTAGAACCCAGACCACTCGAATCATCTCGGGTGGTTAATTTATAAGAAAAAGGTGACATTTCTTACTGAAGCCATCTGATCTGTAAGAAATCCATATTTAATGATTTTTAGTTCTTTTTAGGAAAACAGTTGAAACCAAGTTTTATATCAAAGCCTCGAAGGGCTAATGCCTTCGTCCAATCAAACAAGAACAGACTCCGGCGACCCTACGATGCTTGGAAGAAACCATTTGGTTGACAAAAATCATATGTGTGTCCAAAAAGGTTCTGGGTTTAAGGTCCTGCTAACACTGATCCACCGCTGCCACTAGCACAGCGGCGACAGATAAAACAAGAAAAATAAAACATCTCGGGACCGCCGTCTACCCAAACGGCTCCCGCTACAGATGAACAACCAACTACATCTACCAGACTCCACTCTGCTCCCAAGCACGAGTGTAACATGCATCCCGCACTAAAAGATAACTCCTGACCACTCGGCCCACTACCCGGGCGAGGAAGAACACTATGTCCAGGAAAGTAGAAGTGTGGATGTCTAAAGCAGAAATAACCCTAGCCCAAGTGAGGGTTTTCTACTAGTCTGGTTACACATGCAACATATGACGGGGTGCTAGGTCAAGTTCCAATAACTATAATTTACAGATGGTAGAAAGCAAGGAGATGACAATACCATCAGATAATACAAGGAATAGCAATTCCTACATTCTAACATGCTGCACAAGCATTTCACTATCATGCATATTCCTACTATAGCAGATTTAAAGCACAGTCCGTCAATCTTGGAGATAAGGCCACCCACCTGAAAATGCTAACTGTCCGGAGTCGCACAGCTGAGACAGTCCAGAAACAGATATCTCTACACACCCACCAATCCAACAATACAGGAACAGTGATCAATACCTCCTGGGTACAAAAACACAACCCAAAGTTACACTTAATTCCATAAAATCCAAGCATCACAAATCTGCTGGGAACAGTCCCCTTAATGCGAAATTTTCACCTGTAAAACGAACTCCAAAAATTCCAATAAAAATACTGCTGCGATCCTCGCGTCGATACCTTCGAAACGGGTACCTGCACGCCCAATTCGGAGCCCCGTAGGCCAAGTTACAAATTCCACAGTACAGGTGCGCAAACACTCACAACCATACAACTGTAAACTCAAACACAGACAAGAGAGGAATAGTATACCTCCGGGAAGGTCTCGGAAAAATCCAAGAAAAATATGATGATAATCCTTGCGACGAGTAGATCCAAAAAGTGTATAGGCTCATCTCGATCCGACACTCGGTTGCGGAGATAAAATTCCGGCAAGGGGCCGCTGTCCAAAAACTCCACCAGAAAACAGCGGCTTAGAAATGCCTCGAAAACCGTGTCATAAACTCTGAATCCAGCAAGATGATCAACACGAAAATCGAAGACGTACCTCTCGTGATTCCAACGCCGCAGAAATCGTCCAAAAATACTGACGGAGTAGCTCTGTAGACCTCTCAGATCAAACTGCGACGATAACGGGCCTCCGATGAAAAATCGCCACACAGCGCTCCGATGCCGAAGTCGTCGATGCCGCGGCTTCCAAAAAATCCGGGCCTCCGCCAGATGATGCGCAGCACACAGATCTCCATCTTTGCTTAAGGGTGCGAGGGGAAGGGAGCTCGGGAAAGGGGGCAAAAAGCCCCAGCCAACCGCCTATTTATAGGCCCAGCCCAAAAAATCCGACTTTGGACTTTTGGGCCAAAGTTCCGGGCGCCCGGAACATTCGGGCCGCTACAGTGTTGGGCCCGGCCCAACACTGTGCGCGCCCGAAAGCCCGAGGGCCCGCCACGCGTCCCGCCGACGCCGCCTGCGCCCGGCGCACGCGCGCCCGCCAACTGCGCAGCGCCACGTGTCCCGACACGCGGGCGTGCGCAGCTGCACCCGACCAACCGCGGGGCGCCACGTGGCGCCCCCACGTCGCCCCCGACCGCGCCCACGCCGCGCCCACGTGCGCCCACGTGCGCGGCCGCGCCGCCCGCGGCCCCGTGCCGGGCACGCATCCCGAGGCAGCCCCTGCCGCTGCGTGGACCGCGCGCACCAGGACCCGCCAACCACCAGCCGCCACGTGTCGCCACTTGGTCCACCGTGCACCCGCGACGATCCCGTGGACCGCGCCTGCTGCGCCCGCCAACTGGGAGCCGCCACGTGGCCAGCCCCCGGGTGCACGCCTCCGCGGTGGACCGCGCGTCTCCGCCGCCGCCAGCCGCCGCGCTCCGCCGCCCGCCGCCGCCGCCGGCGCCCCTCCGGCGGCCGGAACAGTACCAAATCACCTCGAAATCCGTGCCGAGTCATCCGGGCTCCGAAAAATACAAGTAAATAGTCCATCTTGACCGTTTTCGCGCGCTGAATCCAAATCCGAAGTCCGATTTGCCAAATTCCACTTCTAAAATTTCTCAAAAATTCCCGGGAAAGCAAACTTGATCCATTTTTTATGCCGAGTCCAAATCTTGGGTCCAATATGCGCGCAAACACCTCTAGCACCCAACACGGGTCTCCAGAAGCCGCAGATCCAACAGTAATCCAAACGTGGGAATTTCCGCGTCCTCACAGTTTCGTTCAAACTGATGGAGCTCTTCCTGCATTGCTTCAATCCAGTAGTCATCCTGAAGTGTTTCATCGACATTCTTTGGTTCGATCATGGAAACGTAACAAGCGAATCCACAAACCAACTGTCTCCGAGTTTTGACTCCTTCTTGTGGGTCTCCAATGATGTTTGATTCAGGATGATCCTTGGAGATGCGTAACGTTTGATGTAATGGAGTACTCGGAGGTATATGAGATGATTCCTGCACATCAGATAAACTTGGAGAACCATTAGATGCATCATTAATATTGGAAGTATTATCATGAGAAGATGCATTTACAGGAGTATCATCATCAGGAGAGATATCAGGGATAGATTTATCAGATGCAAAGTGGAAAGCTTCATCTACTTTAACATTTATGGATTCTACAATCATTTTAGATTCCAAGTTAAATACCCGATATGCTCTACTATTTGTAGAATAACCCATGAAAATCCCTTCGTCACTTCGAGAGTCAAATTTTCCAAGATTTTCGCGGTCACGTAAAATGTAACATCGACTCCCAAAGATGCGAAAATATTTGATGTTGGGTTTTCTACAACACCATAGTTCATATGGTGTGTTTAACGTCCCCGGGCGCAAATAAACTCGATTAATAACATAGATTGCAGTGTTCACAGCTTCAGCCCAAAAATGTAGCGGTAAATTCCGGCTGTGAAGCATAACACGTGCCATCTCTTGTACAACCCTGTTTTTGCGCTCGACTACACCATTCTGTTGAGGTGTATAGGGTGCTGAGAATTCATATTTAATGTCATTGGAAGTGCAAAAGTCAATGAATTTTGAATTTATGAATTCTCCACCTCTATCACTTCTAACACGAATGATCTTTTCATTCTTTTCAATCATAATACGAAGGCAAATCTCGTGAAAAGAATCAAAAGTATCAGCTTTCTCTTTTAAAAAATGCTACCCATGAGTATCTAGAGAAATCATCAACCAATAAGAAAATATACCATTTACCTCCCAAGGATGGTTGAAGAGTCGGCCCCATAAGATCCATATGCAATAATTCCAAGGGCCGTTTGGTACCGACGTGATTCAAGTTCTTGTGTGCAGTCCTAGATTGTTTTCCCTTTTGACAACCACCACACACAATGTTTTGTTTAAGTGAAAGTTTAGGAACCCCCTTGACCACGTCTTTGTTTGAAATTCTAGCAAGTTTCTTAAAATTTATGTGACCAAGCCTTTCATGCCAAAGTGTTTCATTATTCAAAGAGGCTAAGTTACAATTTTCAGAAAATTTATTGGGAACAACATAACAATTGTTTTCAGATCTAACCCCTTTTAAAAAGAAAACATGGTCCTTATCAGTTACAATGCATTCGACAGATGAAAAAATAACTGAAAAACCATTGTCACAAAGTTGACTGATACTTATGAGGTTAGTCTTAAGGCCATCAACAAATAACACATTATTTAGAATCGGCCCATCTGGAATAGCTACTGTTCCTTTTCCAATAATTTTGGAAGACTGACCGTCTCCGAAAACTACAAGTCCTCCGGAGATTTTCTCAAAATTTTGAAAACAGTTTTTGTCACCGGTCATGTGATGAGAACAACCGCTATCCAGATATCAAGATGAATTATCATAAGCATGTAAGGAAATATTTGTAACAAGACAAGGGAAAACTTCACCTTTGCGTACCCAAACCTTTCGAGTTTTGGTGTACGTCGGAAATGATTGTGAGGTTGATACCTTTGGTGAAAGCGTCTTGTTTGATCCGTCGCTTTTCCTTGACGTCGTCGTCTTGATTGATGAACTACCGAGGCTCTTTTCCTTTGAAGAATTTGTATTTGATTTCCGAGGAATCACCCTTTTGGTAGTCGTTGCAAGAAGTGCTTGAGTTGAGCGTTTGGCTCCCATCTTGCAATTTCTCCTTATGTGCCCTGCAATACCACAACGAAAACATACCTTGATGCTTGACGATTCCGAAGAGGGGGAAGTAGGTTTGTTGTCGTTGTTTGTCGTCAATTCCGGTGTCGGAGGAGGAGATACCGACTGGGGCACAAAGACTGTCCCAACCGAACTAAAATTGTCGTTAGTTCGATTGTATCCGAGGCCGAACTTGTTTGATTGACCAAGACCAAGAAGCTTATCCAACTTACTCTTTCCTGATGAAAATCGCTGTAAGTCATCCTTGAGTTGGAGAATGGTCTCTGTCATTTCCTATTTTTCCTGTCGAGCCTCGCCGTTGAGCTTCAAGAAGTAATTCGCTTTGTTCACCATATCTATATAATTCTTCTCGAGTTGCTCATTGGACTCTTGAAGGGAAACATTTATTTTATTCAGATCATCCCTTTCCACTTCAAGATCGGTCGAGAGAGAAGTTACCCTTTTTACTTCTTCTTCGAGATCCTGCAATCTCCCTCTCAACCCCTTGTTTTGCTTAGCCAGTTTCTTTGAATCCCTCAAAAGTCTGTGATAGACTAGAGCAAAATCTTCACCTTCCGAATCATCCGATTCATCGTCCGTTGCATTCTTTCCAACTTGGGAGGAGGACAATGACTCGGATGTACTAGCCATTAAGCACATGAAGGGTGAAGACGTGGACGCGTGGAACGCTGTTGCGTTATCTTCTTCATCACTTGAAGATGACTCATTTGACGATGAGGTGTCATCCCAAGTGACGGCTTGCATCGCTTTCTTCTTTGTCGGATTCTTATTAGGACACTCCGTTGAGATATGGCCGTACCCTCGGCACTTGAAGCATTGGACTTGTCCTTCTGAGCTTTTCTTATCCTTAGAAAAACCCTCTTGCTTTCTTGGTTTGAAACTTGAAGAACCTTTGCCTTTTTTCGACTTTACGAAGGATGGAGTTTTGCTTGAGTTACCCCTTCGAAAGTTTCGGCGAAATCTTCTTGTCAAGAGAGCAAGCTGCTTCTCAAAATCCTCCATAGATAGGTTTACGTCATCGTCTGAGGAGGATGAATCCGCGTCTTCTTCTTTTGTTGTTTTCAACGCATAACCTGAAGACTTAGAAGAGGATGCTTTTCCAGAAGAATAGTTAGTAGGAAATGTCATTTCATAAGTTTGTAATGAACCAACTAATTCTTCTACACGGATTTCGTCCGGGTGTTTAATAGTTTCAATGGCCGTAACCTTGGATCGAAATCTCTCAGGAAGAGTTCTTAATATTTTTCTTACAACTTTAAATTCTGGAATCTTCTCTCCCAAGTTAGCACATGAGTTTACGATGTCTTGCAATCGTGTGTAATAGTCTGTGAAAGATTCATTTTCTGCCATGAAAATGGAGTCAAACTTGCTCGTAAGCATTTGCAGTTTCTGAATCTTCACAAGGTTAGTTCCCTCATGCGTAACTTGAAGAACATCCCAGATTTCTTTCGCAGTCTCACATGCCGAGACGCGAGAGAACTCTGTTTGAGACAAAGCATTAAATAGAGCATTAATCCCTTTGCCATTGTAAGAAGAAAAATCTATCTCTTCCTTGGTCCATTTCGACCTAGGTTTGATGGTGCGAACATCAGCAATAATTTCAGTTGGATTAGTCCATCCTAATTCAATTGATTGCCACACCCGTTCGTCGATGGAAATTAAAAAGGCTTTCATCCGTACTTTCCAGTACGCATAATTTGTTCCATCGAAGAACGGAGGTCTGTTGATGTTTCCACCTTCAACCATTGTTTACAACCCTATTCCCTCTCTGATACCACTTGTTGGGTTATGTATAATTGGATCTAAATAGGGGAAAAAACACCTAGAGGGGGGTGAATAGGTGTAAACAATAAATACTCAAAAATCTTTGCGATATAAAACCCAATGCGGAAAAATAAATAATACGCAGAGATTTTTACGTGGAAAACTCCAAACCGGAGTAAAAAACCACGGGACCGATAACACGGTGAAATCCACTAGAATTAAACACGTACAAGGTGATATACCGTACTCACAGACGACTCAACCTTTTTCATACGCTCCTAGTTGATCTTCTCCGCTCGCTCCAGGACGCTTCTCGAATCCACGATTTGCGTCCAACGCCGAATCCACGACGTCCGACCGAATCCACGGTCTTCACCCAGTAGCACACTTTGAATCCACGAACGTACCTCGCTCCGAATCCACGAGAGCGGTAGCACCTTGAATCCACAAGGCCTCGCGAGTCCACGCGCCGATTTTGAGAAAATCGTTGTTTTTTGGGTGGTGATGATCCGCCGAATACTTAGATTAGAAATAGATCGGAAATACCATCTAAGTATTCATTGATTTGATTCTACTCAAAATGTGAGTATGAAAATCTAGAATCAAATCAATCAATATAGATGAAGAAACATAAGATTTAATCTATTGATTTCCTTTCTTCTCTATTTGTGGATCTATATAATTCGGTCGTCTTTTTCCCTTTATCGTGGGTTGCCCTAAAAGATGAATTAAAGGGTCTATATATAGGTTAGAAACCATTGGAAGAGGATAAGAATCAAAAACTAACCTTTTCTGGAATTTTTCAGGACGGCGATCCGGATCGGACTTCGGCGATCCGGATTGCAGTAGCGAGACAGATAGTTTCCAGAAAAACCAAGGTTCGGGATCCGGATCGAAGTGCCTGATCCGGATCGTTCATACGATTTCACCAAACACCAACGTTCAGGATCCGGATTGCAAAGCCTGATCCGGATCGTTCATAAAACATGGTAAAACCAGTGTTCGGGATCCGGATCAAAGGAGGCTACGATCCGGATTGAACTGGTGTATGAACGAACACCCTTCGGGATCCGGATTGGAAAGTCTGATCCGGATCCTGAACATGTCCCATGTCCAGTTTTTGATTTTTATGCAATTAGAAATTCATCCAAGTGTTTCTACACTATAAGAAGTATTCGGATCACCAAAAATAATTAGTTAAACATACCTGATCCTTTTGAATTCTTCTTTCTTGAGATTAAGTTAAATGATCCAACTTTCTTTATCTTCAATCTTCAAGACTTAACCGAATTCACGAAATACGCCAACTCAAAATCCGTAACACCACTATCATCTCAACCGCACATCTTTTAATTCAACGGTTAAAAACTTAATAGTACCAATGACTTGGTGCTATTAATAGCATTCCAGCCTAGCTCTATATATGTATAGAGTTCGGGTACTATGCTTGTACAAGTACCAAACAATTGGTGCTTGTAAGTTTTTTACCGTTAGATCTACCCCTTTGACTAATTTCATCTCTTAAAGCATTCTATTCCGCCAACCACTCACTTAACCCAATAGGTCCACTATCATCTTAACCATACATCTTTTTATAAGTACTATAAATTTACAAGCACCAATGACTTGATACTTTTAAAAGCATAGAAGCTCAATTATATATATATATATATATATATATATATATATATATATATATATATATATATATATATATATATATATATATATATATATAGTCCGGCTACTATACTACTTTTATGAGTAAAATCTTTTCGTACTCATAGGTTTTTATTCCTTGGATGAAAGAATGTGCGGTTAGGATTATAGTAACCCATAGGATTTATACTATTTCACCAACAATCCACTAAATCCTAGGGGGACCACTATCATCTTAACCGCACATTCCTTCATCCAAGGACGAAAAAATTATGAGTACAAAAGGGTTTATACTCATAAGAGCATAATAGCCCTACGCTATATATAGTAGGACTTGTGTGTTTTTAGAAGCATGGAGTTCTCCTTGCTCCTAAATTATTTTTAATGTTAGGACTTCTGAATGAACAATCGGCTCTGTTAGACTTGATATAGAATATAATATTTGAAGTATCTAGATACTAAATTTTACGATTTTTTGATATCATTTACTTAGTGATCGAAATAGCTCAAAATCAACTGCTGAAAATAAAAATATCACAAAATATGATGATATAATACTAAAATTTTAGATCATATATATATATATATATATATATATATATATATATATATATATATATATATATATATATATAGAGAGAGAGAGAGAGAGAGAGAGAGAGAGAGAGAGAGATAGGCATGTGTGCTTTTAAAAGCACGTAGACTTTCGAATGAATGATCGGCTCCGTTAAATTTGATCTAGAGTATTTAAAAGCCCTAGAAATTAAATTTCATGAATTTTCGATATCATTTGCCTAGTGATCAAAGTGGCTCAAAATCAATAATTTTAATGGTCATGGTCATGGTGAGCCGTTTGCATGTTTAACGGTGTAGAAATATTCAAATCATCTAAAATTTTGATAGAATTTTTTTTATACTATATAGAACAAGATCAATATTGTTGATTTAAAATTTTAATATCATATTATCACATTTTATGAGATTTTTATTTTCAGCCGTTGATTTTGAGCCATTTCGATCACTAGGTAAATGATATCAAAAAATCACAAAATTTATTTTCTAGATACTTCAAATATTCTAAATCAAGTCTAATGGAGCCGATCGTCCATTCGGAAGTCCCAACATTAAAAACAACTTGGGAGCACGGAGGGCTTCGTGCTTCTAAAAGCACACAAGTCCTTATATATATATATATATATATATATATATATATATATATATATATATATATATATATATATATATATATATATATATATATATATATATATATATATATAGTATCTTGACATGTCCATATGGCTGATATACGAGGGGTGGACGCTATACCGGCCTAGATATCCACCTCCTGGTGATTCCCCTAATACCACTGCATGTAGACAGCAGTAGCTCGTATAGGATCAGGATATGCATGGGGGTCCACCTCTACTATATCCATCAATCAATCATCCTAACGCTGAATATGTATAGCATGAAACGCCACCCCAATTCTCATTCGCTTTACCTCGTGAAGTGATGCGAGGTAGAACAACTACTGTGTCGGATATATGCTGTAGAAGTCCAAATTGCCGAAGCACCCGATCTGAAAAATGAAACTCAATAATATGGAAGCATACTAAGGTGATCCTAACTCGCCATACCAGTGATCCCGCCGGACAAAATGCTGGAAGTGACTATAGTACTCAATAATTTATTGTGAAAAACACCTATGATTAGTAACTCGTTTTAAAATAAAAGTTATATTTATGATATGATCGAATTATTTTCATTTATCTTGGACTCTAGCTGCTAATCCAGCTCATCACGATAAAACTCAATATCAGTCGTTCTGACATTATCTCGAGAAGCCAACCTAGTATTCTATCTGTTTCATTTACATCGTATTAGTAATGATAACATAAAATATTGAAAACTTAAAAAGAAAATATCTACCTGCAATCTAGTGGCATGCCAATAAGCTTAGGATGCGATCCGACTATCTCATGACGACCAATGTGCAGGTAGCCCCATGTCCATATCTATATAAAAAGCTACTTAGAAACTAAAATAAAATCTGTGAATAAAATTAGTAGTAAAAGAATGTACCTGAAGTAATGCCCCAAAACAACAACACTCCACTTTTTTTCTCATGCAAGTATCCGCTAATGCTCGACAGAGATGCGCTAGAGTCGCAGCGCCCCGTGCCAACTATCACCACAAGCGTCAAAATCCTCTAACAGTGGCAACCATGTCAAATGCACTCCATTTTTGCTTGGGTTTGGCATAAAACTACAACCTATCGGAAACATCATATATGCTAGTGTTGTAGCCCCTATTATAGCGGAAGGTATGCATCTAAGGCGATATCATGAAATTAATGATACAACTAATCAATCTTTATCTCTCCATCCCTACTATCTTTCGGAACCACCCCAAGAAGTAGCTCACACAACTGTGGCCATTGATACTAGGCGCCTCCGATCACAGCCTCACCATGGATGTAGAGTTCTGTGATAACAGCCACATCCATTAAAGTGATTATCATTTCCTCATGCCTCATGTGAAAAGTCTTCGTCTCCCTCCACCTCTCGACTAAAGATCCTAATAATGCAAGATCTAGCTGGACGCGTATTAATTGCGAAACATAATAGAATCCTGCCCGTCGCAGTAGCTCCAAAATTACAGGATACTTAATTTGCCAACGGTTCAATTTACGATCATACTCCCGTAAATTGAATGAGATAATAACCCTATAATATAATAAATGTCACATAATAATAGTTTACGAGACTTTTAAGAAAGAAAAAAATATTTAAAAATATTGTATGATATCATCTCTAATGCAAATACATCTATGATGGGGCTGCTCAGTCAGTATAGAGGTATCAATCGGTCCTGCCACCTCGTGATTGTCCATATGAAATAATACCAATAATAAAAAAAAAAGATATAATATGTGTGAAGTAGTGTAAATTAATCAAATACATTTACAACAATCAAAATATCAAACAGACAAGCTAAACGATGACGTCTGTCGGTCTTTCTTTGTTAATTTTCAAGACGTGCTCTAATAATGACTATATTGTTTACACATACAACACTTGCCCCTACTACTTCCCGCACTTTCATCCATAACATTGTGAATACGAGTAGATTTGGATCGTATTTTCTTTCTTCTCTTGCGTGGTGAAAGTAGGGTTGAGTCATATAACTCAACCCAATAACGTCGATCAGGAGTCGGATGGAACTGTGATTCATATGCCTTACGGTAGAACTCGGTAGTATATCAATGAGAGCATAAATTATAATAATCTATATTCATATATAAGGAACTACATCATGATAATATATGTGAATAAGAGATTTTTGTTAGTTGCAAACACAAATATGAACATGTAGAATCCCTTCCATTAATAATCACTTTGAATTGCAAATCCCTTATAGTAAGTACTTCAAACTCTTGATCTCCAAATCATCGACCTGTATGTGCTGTAGCAAATGTTATTCGACTATTGATGGTCTTATCAACAGTTGATACAAATTGAGTAGACATTGCTGCTTCCTCCTTCTAATATTTTTTTTAAAAAATTAACCACTCAATGAAATACTGCTATTACAAAAGCTGTAATTGGTAAGTTACGAATTCTCCTTAATACCTCATTTAAACTTTTCGAGCGATTTTTTGTCATAATGCCGAATTGTCGATCACCATCGAAAGTTTTAGCCCAATATGTCTTATCGGCGTGAAGTTTGTCGACCTATAGCCAATTATCTTCATCCATTGCCTTTAATTCTTCCTTTAACGTGTAATATTCTCGTTCTTCTGAAGCACTTCCGATAGCATAAAATTGTTTAAGTAGGTGTTTTTGCTTTAAAATGAACATTCATTTTAGCCTTTATATGTCACAAACACCATCAATGAGCATGATTTTCTGATGGTGGGAATACAAGTGCAACAAGATTCGCAAACCCTTTAAAACGATATGAAATTATTGTAATAATTCGAGATCGTGTTATATACCTTCGTAGGCAATTTGGAAATCATTCCTAACTTGAGCCATTCTTCCCCTCGCATATTGCGAATGCTAGCGGGTATAAACCACAATTGGCATTAATACCTGTGGCAATTAATGCATAGCCTCCGTATTTTCCGTACAAGGACGTAGCATTGATACCAAGTAATGTTCAGCAATACGTCAAACCATGAATCGAGGGTCCAAAAGCCCAAAAGGCTCTTGCAAACATTCTTGAAGTATTCGTCACTCTTATAAACTCAATCTTCGTAATAGTTTCGGGATTTGTTGCTTCTAATATTGAGAAATATCGAAGAAGGTCACAATATAATTATTCCCAACTACTGTATATAATTTGTAGTGCTTTATTCCGTATCCGCCAAGCCTTACCGTCTTATATGGTAACGTGGAACTCACTCCAAACTCGAGTTTGAATTTCTGTAGGATTCATAGCAAGTCTTGCTTTCATTATAGGTAGTATATGTTGACATATAAAAAAAATATACAATTCCGATACGTTGTATTCAAAATAGGAATCATGCATGTACATGTGTGCGGTCCTACATTAGTCCTGTTTTAAAATATGAACAACTTTTGGGTCGAGAGGCATGTAATCTCCATGAGTAAGAATTGACCACACATCTCACAGTGTATCTAGTTGTATTTGATTTAACAACTCTAAGATGCATATTATGTTCAATGTGCAATCGATTCAAAGCATTCACCAAGGACGACTTGCTAGAAAATACCCGATTAATCCATGGCTCATCACTTGGAGGACCCTGATAAATGATTTGTTCATTGTATGCATCAACAACAGATGAATTAATTCATTACACATGAGAAAACGTTGTCGTTCATCTTCAAATTCTTCGAATTCTACTGGTTCCTCCACATCATCGTTGTTGGCTATGAATTTTTAATCCATTCAACATCTTCATATAGAATGACGCATGTGAGAGAATTCAAACCGCCATTATGATTAGAATCCATAGATTGTGGAACATCATCTCTATCGTCATCTGTGGAGTCAATATTGGTTTCACTTACATACTTTTCGTCACTGCCAATTATTTGCTCATAATCACTTTCAATTATATTCTCATAATCATTTGCAATTTTTACTTTCCAATCAGTACATTCTTGAACACTAGATGATGGATCTTCAAATTGATTATGATACATAGTTGGCCTGCAAAGGTATTTAGGATTAACTATTCGTATCGATTCAGATTTCATATAACTAAATTATACAATCACTTATCACTCATCAAGTCCACCAAATGAAGATCGATTCACAATATTATATGGCAATGATGTACTCACTGGCACACATGGGACTTCAAATACTCTGTAACACTTAAAAGTCTAAATTATTAATTTTTCGCACCTAAACTAAAGGAGAAAGAATGAAACACAATTTTAATGATCAGTATTTTATATCTTGATGTACGAATTTGTGCGAGATCAACATAATTTATTTGGTAATCATTATTGCGCATTCTCATGGAGTAAATAGAGGTTGGACGGTCTTTTGTCGTCAACAGTTACTTCTACACATATTTTTTTATGCAACCATGAAATGGGAAAAAGCTCATCACGCCTATAATTCCATTGTCACTTGATATGACAAGTAATTTTTATTCATTAGTTCTTATTGGACATCGAACTGCTATGCTGAGACAGATTTCTGCTCGACCATAATTAGTGACCTTATATATTTCTGTTTCAAAATCCCAAAATGTGATATCGCGTCGGATGCCGATCAATTTTTTATGGCCACCAATGTATTGTGGTATATTATCGGTCACGACTAAATTTTTGTCCCAATCGATACAAAAGAAAACACATTCATTAGACATAATGATTTACTATAAACAATATTATACAATATGACAATGCATCTATAAAATTGACTATTATGTGAAAAATAAATATACCGATTTGCGGATAGCGTCGGCGCGAGTTTTGTGTCGATAGAGGGCTCTGGAAGGGGGTGATGACAACGAGTCACTGAGAGAGAGACAAAGGGCTCTAGAGGTGGGGTGATAGGAGAGAGAGTGTGGCTCTCAGAAAGAGAGAGAGAGAGAGAGAGAGAGAGAGAGAGAGAGAGAGAAAGAGCCTCACTTTCTCAGTAAGACAGAGAGAGATAGAGAGAGAGAGAGAGAGAGAGAGAGAGAGAGCTTTCTCAGTGTGTGTGTGTGTGGGGGGGGGGGAGAGAGAGATAGATAGACAAAGAGAGCTCTCAGAGAGAGAGAGAGAGAGAGAGAGAGAGAGAGAGAGAGAGAGAGAGAGAGAGAGTGCGAGTGTGTTAGAGAGAGAAATACAATGCCGGGCGGCGCGGGGGGAGGGGTATGATTAAAATTCGGGAAGGAATGAGAAGGTCGGGAGTGTATAGTGTGAGGAACACAGTGAACCATTAGCCGTGTCTAAATGAGGTTATACGTTTACCGTGCCCAAATACGGTAAATTATAATTTACCGTATTTGGACACGGTAAATTGTTTATTGTGTTTAAAAATTTATCATATTTAGACACGGTAAATTGTTTATTGTGTTTAAACACAGTGAACTACTATTCACGGTGAATGGTTCGCCGTATTCAAATTAACTATCTCACTGGTTTTGTTGCTCGCATGGTATTCATGTGGCGCATGCATGACAAACATATGATCATTTTTATAATTATAAATTTAAAAAAAATATGTATAAATAAAATTTATTAGAGAACTATGAAAAAAAAAGAAAAAGAAGCACGTAATTAAGCTGTCCCTTCTCAATTATTTCAATGTTGGATCGGTCGTACTCCACTACCAGTGGCGGGCCCACTCACTCACGCACTAACTCACTCTCCATTCTTCGCATAAAAAAAAAAAAAAAAAAAAAAAAAAAAAAAAAACTTCCACTCGGCAGCAGCAGCAGTAGCCCCGGCCCTCTCCTCGTCGCAAACAGAAGAAGAAGAAGAGAGATGTCCGGCGGCGGCGGTGGGTGGCGACGGTCGGGGGCGTGCGCGCGGTGCTGTCTGGTGGTGTTCGCGGTGGCTTCGGCGCTCTGCGTGTCGGCGCCCGCCCTCTACTGGCGCTACAAGAAGAGCTTCCTCACCACCGCCGGCAGCACCACCGCCTCCTCTTCCTCCTCCTCCGCGGCGGCAGTCTGCCCTCCCTGCGTCTGCGACTGCCCCCCTCCCCTCTCCCTCCTCCACATCGCCCCCGGTACCAAATCCAAATCCAAATCCAAATCCATCCCCTCTCTTGTTTTTTTTTTTTTTGGCCCATTCGGATCAGACATTTTAATCTTTGAAATTTTTTTTTACAAAATTTAAGTACGTTCGATTAGTAAAAAAAATTAAAATTTGAAAAAGTTCTTTCTTTCTTTTCCCCTTTTAATGCCTTTAATTTTGGGAGTTTAATTGTCTTATCTATATATATATATTTTTAATTTTTCCTTTTTTGTTTAGTATTATTGTGTGTGTGGGCTAAACCAATTCTTGCTTGTGGTAGATTTAGATGTTAAACAAGGAATTCCCATTTGTGATCTCTCTCTCTCATCCTGATCATCTCTTGTTTCATTCTCTGCAAACCAACATTTCCATGCCCTTTTATTTCAGAGCTGTGCATTAATCTTAAATGTTCAATCCGCCAATCTGCAACATCATACTTCGCGCGCCTGCAATCCACAAGTGAAATTGGAGATAATGGAGACTACTAATAATAACTGAGCTTAAGCATTTTGAGCCGGTAGTTTGGATCCAACGAGTTATTGTTGCTAGCGGGTCGGGTTGCTACAATTGCGCTGTCGGAATGACTTAAGATGCTGTATATGCTCAAAAAAATATCTTTGTGCGGACACACTATACATTATACATCAATTTTCTTTGGCGCCAATATATTTTATTTATTATATATTTTTATTAAATTTTTTGCACTTTATTGAGATAACTAATTATTAATTTTATAAAAAATAAGGTTTTGAACCATGCCATCGGTGCGAGGGTTGTATCATACCTTATCGGCACGGTACAATAGTGGGCTCGGCCCGTGTCAATGGGTGGTTAAATCCAACATAGTGTTAGGATTCAAGGAAAATTGATATGTCTTTGCGCTCTTTGAATGATAATTACTTTAATCTCGAACTTTAGTGCTTTTGCATGATATCGGTTCCTAACAAATTTTTCGTGCATCTTTCGCAGGATTGGTTAACCTCTCCATTGCAGGTATGAGCTCGTTTTTTGAGTCGTAAGCTTTTCTTTTTATCTTCTTCATTATAATTCCATTTGGCTTAATATGATGGACTAATTCATTAGATGAAATCACTGGCCAATATATTTTTCTCCTCCAGGAAATAAAGCCACCTGGCTGGAAAAAAGCTTTTTTGACGAAAAGCATGTTTTCTGCTGATGTATTGTTTTAATTTGCTATTTTTTCTTTCTAATTTTAATTGGATATGAATAGATTAACTTTGGTAGAAAATTCACCATCTTCTACATGCTTGAGCCTGAATTTTTCTGTGCAAATATATGTTGCATCTGCAATCGCTCTGTAGTGAAGTGTCTGTTCAAGTTTCTTGGCTGTTGTACTGCTCTTGTTGTGTGCGCTTTCATCTCTATCATCCTACAAAAAAAGTTTCTGGAGAGCAAGATGAATCAGATTTGTACTGACTTATCCACTGAATGAAGTTGTATTCTGTTGGAAAAATTCATAAAAAATTTGGAATTTCAGAAAGGTAAAAGGTGATTTTGTTGTTGCTATTCCTGGAGATGTTTATATGTTTCTCCCTAGATGTTATTTTGTTTGTCGTATGAAATAGTTTCAGATCAAATTGGTGCATATCTGTTTTGGAAAGTAAAAGGTGATCTTTGTCACTGTTTTTAATGATTCTGTAAACTATTTTGTATAGGTAGAAAGAGCAGATCTTTGTTTCAATACAATGCAAATCCAGTGAAGTTGAAAGAATGAAATAGTTTCTATTTGTTGATATTTGAATTCAAACTAACATGCAGAAAACTGAATGTGTTCAGATGATATATCCAATAATCCACAAAAGGTCCTCATCCGGGTCCCGTCCCTGCCAACAGGGGGAAAAATCCTCACCGTACACATGGGAGTACCCATCCCCACGGGGACACCGTAATTTTTTTTAAAAATATACTAAATTATTTTTTTAAAAAAAATTAAATTAAAATTTAATTTTAATTAGTTTAAATTTCATCCAGTCATTAAGTTTATTTTTTTTGTTTGTTGTCAAATTATTAAGTATAACACATCAAATTACTGAAAATTTATAGCAATCAAGTAATATTTAACTAATATATTGTATAAAAATTAAATATATTAAAAGTATTTAAATACATTAGAAATATACTAAAGGCATCAAAGTTTGCGATCTATATTTATAGATAAATTAAGAACTATAAAATAATATATTGTATATTTTGCAGGGATCTGAGATTTTGTGAGGTGGGGAGTAGTATCCCTGTCACAACCCTATACCCCCGCAAGCGAGGTGAATTCGTCCTCTGTCGCCATCCTTGCGGGGGCCAGATACTACCCATCCCCGCCCCAATCGGGTGGATCACCGCAGGGACTCGAGTCTTTTGAAAAAATTGTCATTCCTAGCCTATTGAGTCAAAAAAAAAGAGAAAGAAAAGAAATACAACTCTAACTTTCAACCGGATTTTATGCGTCATCACAAACCATTCTTTTGCTTAATTTTGCTTTATTGATTGTTTAATATGAAATTCGACAACATAAAAATTAGGTCGATAGCTACTCGTCAAATCTTGCCAATTCTTTGGTAGGCTATTCTTGTCTTGAGTCGCGACCATTCAGAATTTACTGACCTCATCTTTTTGAGAAGTCTTGGAGGCTGGTAATTACCTTTTTTTTGACTGGTAGACCTGCTCAGGGACATAACATAGCACCAAATAAACTGCAATACTAAAATTTGTTCTGTTAACTTTGTATCTAGATGAACCTCTTAATTTTATGGGACCTTCAACAATGCAAGTAAAATGTCTTCTGGATTTTGAAATTTCACCTTCTTCAGACATTCATGTTTGTAATGGTTTCGAAAACATTAGTAGACGGACTTAGTTGATGCCCATGCTGGATGGAAAGATCTAAAGGAAATTACTAACTTGCTGATACATAGTTTAATTGGTCCTTTGTCGCTTATTCGTAATGAACCTGCATTTTTCTTCTTTTTTTTTTTTGTATCAATTGAAGCTTCAGAGACAAAGCTGAGAACAAGGGTTATTAAATTTATGAATTCAAATAATGATGTCTCTTGAATTCTTATTAAGCGACAATGATGACTGAATATTTTCATGACAGATTGCGGCAAAGATGACCCCGAGCTCAGCGAGGAGATGCAGAAACAGTTTGCGGATCTACTCACAGAGGAATTAAAGCTTCAGGAGGCTGTAACAAAGGAGCACACCCATCACATGAACGTCACCATCGTGGAAGCGAGGAGATTGGCTTCTCAGTACCAGAGGGAGGCTGAGAAGTGCAATGCCGCGACCGAGACCTGCGAAGAGGCGAGGGAGCGGGCCGAGGCCGCCCTCACTAAGGAGAAGAGGATCACTGCAATCTGGCAACGGCGGGCTCACCAGTTGGGTTGGCTGGGCTCATAAATTCGCGAGTTGGATAGTTCTACTGAATGCTCCTTGTGACCAAGTAAAGCATTTCTTTGAGCTATTCATCCCAACTGATAATTTCTGTACTCTTGCCTTATATTATGATCTAAGAATGCAAAATGTAGTCCAACTTTGCAATTTTGGTTTCTTTATATGGAAAAAAGTAATTTACGCCCTTCCTAATCTGATATGCCGGTTCATCTTCAAACTGTAAGTGCCAATAGACTCGTATTAGAGTTCTTTTACTTACTAAGTAGCATCAGTTAATCTGAGCTCGACGAACACACACAATTTAGACTTTGCTTTTACATGTCACAATATAGCAGTCTGCATGGGTATATCGCAGTTGTGAGAGTGACATGCATGCATATTGGGAACTTGCAATGGAGTATTGAACAGTGTTATGTATAGCTGGAACTTGCAATAAAGTATTGAAATAGAGTGAAACACACTATCAGGTTAGGTTTGGTGCATTTTCATTTACTCTTTCGCAGTTTCGTTTTCTTCTGCTGCTGCTTTTTGTTTACTCTGTCAATCCAATAATTCTCCCTAAACATCATGAAACATTCTTGGGTCTGCTGAAATGCTGCAGTAGTCTTTTTTTTTAGATTTCTTTTATACTTGATGGTGCCATTTCCCTGTACATCTTTCTCTTATTTATATTTTCTAGTAATATACCAACATGCCTGATTATTATGTGGATTTTTGGCTGCATTTTTAGGACACTTCTACAATATTGTGCTATACTTTCAACTAGATATCAATCAATTTGTGGTTCTTGCTCTGTTGTAGCTAGTTAATACTCAGCCCCTTACAGGGTATTATATGCTTCTTTTGGAAATTATGGTCATGTTTGGATGCTAGAACATTTGAATTGATATATTTCTTTGAGTTATCTAAGAAACATGTAGTATTTAGTGTCTTCGATTTATCCAAGAAACATGTAGTATTTAGTCGATAAAGAGTGTAATCAAATATCTAGAATGGGTATTGTATTTGGCATTAAGTAAATTTTTCAGAATAAGATATATTATTTTGTAAGTTAAATATGCTATTTCACTAAATCATATATTCTAAAGATGTGTTGAGAAGTAAAAGTCAAATTCTTGCCTTCCAACCGCATAAAAAAATTGTAGGATAAATTACACATTTGGTCCTCAAATTATGAGGTGGGTGCACACTTTGTTTCTCAAACTTTAATTTATTATAATTTTTTATTCAAATTTTCGTAATTATTTGCAATTAAGTCTTATAACTTAATTTAGTTAACTAAATATTAATATGTTGCTGACATAGAAGGGATGTAATAATGCTGTGATTGATGAAACACCAATAATTAAGATGCTTTATTATTTTTACATCAGTAATGCATTAATATTTAATCAACTAAATTAGATTGTGGGACTTAATTGTAATAATTTTAAAAATTTGAGCTAAAAATTACAACAACTTAAAATTTGAGTACTAAATTGTCACCGCCTCATAGTTTGAGTACCAAACATGTAATTTATCCAAAAAATTTGTAACAATAAATAAGTTATTATTGGATAAATAAGTTTTTTATAAGCACGGATGCATCTGTGCTTATAAGTTATTTTTGATGTTAGGACTTTCGAATCGATTATCGGCTCCATTAGACTTGATCTAGAGTATTTAAAATTTTTAGAAAATAAATTTTATGATGTTTCGATATCATTTGCCTAGTGATCGAATTGAAAGGGCTCAAAATTAATGGCTGAAAATAAAAATTTTACAAAATATGATGATATGACACTAAAATTTTAGATAAAAAATATTGATCTTATTTATATAGTATAAAAAATAATTTATCAAAATTTTACGTGATTTGGATATTTCTACACCGTTAAACGTCCATCACGACCATCCAAATTATTGATTTTAAGCCCCTTTGATCATTAGGCAAATGATATCGAAAAAAACGCAAAATTTATTTTCTAGATGTCTCAAATACTCTAGATCAAGTATAGTGGAGCCGATTGTCGATTCGAAAGTCTCAACATAAAAAATAACTTATAAGCACGATGCACTTCGTGCTTCCATAAGCATACTAGCCTAATATATATATATATATATATATATATATATATATATATATATATATAGTCCGGCTACTATACTATTAATAGTACCAAGTTATTAGTGCTATCAAGTTTTCTACCCTTAGATCAACTCCTTTGATAATTTTCATCCGTTAGATTTTACTATTTTTTCAACCACCTATTAAACCCAAAGGGTCTACTAACATCTCAACCACACATCTTTTAATCCAAAGGTTAAAAACTTAATAGTACCAATGACTTGATACTAGTAATATTATTCCAGCCTGAATATATATATATATATATATATATATATATAGTTATGAAAAAAATGTAAAGATCTAATTCGTTGAGCGTGAAAATATCAAAAAAATAATTAAGAAACAAGAAGAAAAATAAAACGTACACATATTTACGTGGTTTGGTCACTAGCCTATGTTTACGTGCAAAAATGGAATGGAGGCTTTCATTACAATCAAAGTGATATACAAAATATGCATCCCTTATAAATTTCTAACTCTAAATATAGATTCATACTTTTTCTCGTCTGCTGCGCCAAATCAATGGAATAAAGGTATATTTATATTAGTGGTTAAATTCTAATACAATTAGGAATACAAATCTACTAATACTAGAAATTATCTCAATAATATTAGGCATAATCTAAACTTAATTTTATAGAATAACTAAAACAGAATAGAATTAGAAAGCCTTTCAGTTCCAAAATTCGAGACATATCTAATAATCTCCAACTTGGCTTGAATTTTTGTCTTCGCCAAAATCCCAAAAGCTCATGAAGTGCTGCTGCACATACAAATAAAATTACAAAATTCTTGAATTTGGTACCTGAAAGAGACTTAATGAGTAAATCCGTGGGATTCTCTGAAGTGAAGTGTCAATCTTCTCATTTTCTAGTTACACATTTTACAACTTCTGCTGCATCAAAACGACAACTTGCCTAGAGCGAAACTGCTGGAGCGATCAAATTTCTCAATCTCAAATTTCGCCAATGTTTTAAACACCAAAACGAACAATCCGGCTATGATATCAATTTGTTACGACAAAAGGCGAAAATATCTAATTCGTTGAGCACGGAAAACCCAAAAAAAGAATCGAGAAAGAGAGACGAAAAATAAAATATATAAATATTTACGTGGTTCGGTCATTGGTCTACGTTCATGGACAAAAACGGAGCAAAGAGTTTTATTATAATCAAAATGCTATACAAAATATACATTTCTTATAAAATCCTAGTTCTAAAAATATACTCATACTCTTTCTCTTCTGTCGTGCCAAACTAATCAATAAAATAAAGGTATATTTTTATTAGTAGCTAAATTTTAATACAATTAGAAATATAAATATACTAAGACTAGAAATTATCTCAATAAAATGAGTAGAGCTTATATACTTTCAAAAGCACAAACTTATTCATATTTGTGAATTTTTTATCATAAAATTTGTATTGAGATTTATACAATTGTACTTTTTTTCTCTTTCTTCTTAAATGCATTTACAATAATACGAATCCAAATACAAATCTTATGGTAAAAAAATCACAAGTATGAATTTTTTGTGAATTTTTTATCATAAAATTTGTATTGAGATTTATACAATTATATTTTTTTTCTCTCTTCTTAAATGCCTTTACAATAATACGAATCCAAATACAAATCTTATGGTAAAAAATTCACAAGTATGAATGAGCTTATACTTTTAAAAGTATATAAGCTCTACTCTAATAAAATTAGGTATAATTTAAATTTAATTTAATATAATAATTAAAATAAAATATAATTAGAAAAATTTTAGATTTTAAAATTCAAGGCATATCTAACCCATATAAATACACATCAATCGGCATATGTGATATTAAGTCACAAGGGAAACATGCACCATGCATGCATCCTAATGTTCAAACATATATATGTATGAGATTCTAATTATTTGTCCCACAAGTTTTTGGCCTTAGCCCCATCTTTGAGAGACAACTAGCAAGTAACACACACATACAAATATATATATATATATACTACTACTACTATTACTTCAATCACAATGCAGCTAAGAAATAGTGAGAGAAAGCAGCCACATGCTTCTGATGCAGACCAATTCTCACATCCACTCCTCCGGGCTGAACCGGGCTCTGCATGAAGTAAGCCACCTGCTGGAAAGGCGGAACCAATGGCGACGCATAAATCGCCTCCCCAAGCCCGAAGTCGACCTTGTGATACGGCGTCCTAGACCAGTCGGAGACCATCGTGAGCTCAGGCAGTCCGGGCAGCGAACTCTGCGGCGCGTCGAGCGCCTCCAAGTACGCTTGGACGTAATCGTCGTTCACCGACCGCTTGGCCTCTTTGATCTTCTCTACAATGATGGAAAGGGTGCGCTGTTCGAGTTCTTCGGCAGTGCATGAGATGGAGGAGAGAACAAATGCATTTCCTGTGAACCCTTTGGGTAGGGGTGGATCCATCCTGGACCTTGTGTCCACTGTGAATTGGAGGCATACTATTCTGTTCTTTGCTATTCCAAGAGCTTTAGTCCTTGCCTGCATTAGTTACAAGAGAGAAGAACACTACTTAATTTTTAACTCGCAGAAAAAAAAGAGTGAGTAAATAATTAATGTTTAATACTTACATTATCCCACGAATTATGATTAGTAGATGGTTCAGTACATCTATTTTGTTTATTTAAGAGTTTTATAGCAATATGATAGATGAAGAGTATATATGATTAGATATTTACAACAGCGCAATAGCATTGAGTATACTTCCTTTTGGTTATTAATTTCTATAGAATAAGATAAATCATGCATGACCTCGTAAGTGATCATTATTCTTAAGAATGATGACTATGAGGGCCTTGCAATAGCAATAAATACAATTAAAGCAAATTTGTATGCATATATATATATATATATATATATATATATATATAGTTGTCACATGATAAAATGTTCTAACATATCCAATCAGGCCCTAGAGTTCTGAGAGCTGAGATATATAGATCATACTCCTCCTAGCCTCTCTTCATAGCATGCATCTTAGACTCAAGTAATTAAGCCATAACTGAAACTAGCTTTTGTGTCACCTTAGGGATCTAGCAAAAAGAAAAAAAAGGGGAAAGGAAAAAGGATTTGGGCTTCACTAGACCAGTACAGGAAGAATATATTCTCCTATGAGAATATATATATATATATATACTTCATCCTAATGTTTCTAAAAGTTGAGGCAGCTGCAGTTCCATTGCTCAAGTAGATAGACACATTATGCTATTGAATCTGTACCTTGTGATGCGGCCGTGTCTCGCTTTATAAAGAAATTGATCAGTTAAAAGTTCATACTAAAAGCTAGAAAATCTTACTTGGAAACAGAAACATATATTCTTCAAGTATTATATATAAAAATTCTTCACTTGTAGGGTCCACACACAATTCTTTACATGAGGATATATAAGGCACAATTTATAGTTCATCATACAAACATACATACATGCTAGCAAATGAGATTTACTAAAAATCACATCTAACACATCGTATCTCAAATGAAACTATATAAGAACCTATAAATACAGTAAACAAGATTCGCGCGAATGAAACTTCAAAGAGCGAGGAGTGGGCTTTGTTTTTTGAATTTGAGGATCATATTGTTATTATCAAGTGATTGCTATGAAGTAACATGCCCTTAGTGTTAGATTGATGTATCTTGGTTGAATAGCTCTGCATGCCCTTCTAATCAATCATCCAAATGCTTGAATTCACATGCTTAAAGAAAATTTAAATTTACTTATAAGAGAAAAATTGAACACAACACATAGATAAATATGCACCATGCATGTACAAGTTATTAAGACAGGTATGGACCAAGAATACTAGTCCTTAGGAATCCTAACCATATAATATGCAAAGGGTACGTATCTCAAAAGTAAGAGAGAGGTGCCAATAGGTGTTTTCATGTTGTCCATATAGGTTATGGATTCTAACATAAGCTTCAGTCACCCTAGGATAAAAAAATTAATTAAAAATAGTTCGAATTACTTAATTTGGAAGTCATGCATTGAGATAGATCTACAAGTTCAAGAGTTACAGGAAATGGTAAATGAAGATGACACTGAGATACTAGCTAGTCGGCATACTAGCTAGGCAATGAAATAGAAAGAAAAGGATGTCTTGTTAGAGGTGGTAAGGCAATTTTTGCCTTCAAAATAACAATGTATTGCGATAAATTTGATCATACTAGAGAAGTCAAAACACCAAAAGAACTATATATGTGTTTGAAAAGCTCTAGATCCGTTTGCAGTTTCTTGAAAATGAAATGCCAAAACTCACTCAAATGAGTATGTGCATTCCGGAGTACTTTCTAAATGTAAAGAACGAATGTCCCGATATCTCAAGTTTGGATCTAGACACTATAATAAAATTAGGCTATAGCGACACTTTTAAGTGTTTCTAAAATTTTAAAAAAGTGTCGCTGACAAAAATACCGACATTTATTATAAGTTTTGCTATATGTGCCGTCGTTAGGGTGTATAGCGACATATTTTTGTAATGTGTTTCAAAAATATATCCCTATAACCTAATTTTAGATATAGATGGAATATATATAGATAGGACACTTATATAAAAGTATCACAAACATGTGTCCCTATAATTTAATTTTATTATAGTGAAATGATCCTATTAGTGAAATAAGGTTCAGGTGCATGGTACATGATCTGAAAACTTCTGAAAGAATATAATTCGTTTGTATCACCTTTGCAAGGTTAAATAAAACGATTAACCTACATTGGTGGAACTCGGAAATTTGCTTAGCATCAAAAACGTATTAGCATAGCAATTGGCAGAATGTTCCAACTCTAGCAAAAAGGAG
>CM055060.1:3244083-3426583 GCA_029204045.2 Tillandsia leiboldiana
ATATATATATATATATATATATATATAGAGAGAGAGAGAGAGAGAGAGAGAGAGAGAGAGAGAGAGAGAGAGAGAGAGAGAGTCCGGCTACTATACTATTAATAGTACTAAGTTATTGGTGCTATCAAATTTTCTACTCTTAGATCAACCCCTTTGATCATTTTCATCCGTTAGATTTTACTATTTCCCAACCACCTATTAAACCCACACTACAACAAAATTAGGTTATAGGGACACATGTTTGTGACACTTTTGTATAAGTGTCCTATCAATATTCCATCTATATTCAAAATTAGGTTATAGGGATACATTTTTAGGACACATTACAAAAATGTGTCGCTATACACCATAACGACGGCACATATAGCAACACTTACAATAAATGTCGGCATTTTTGTCAGCGACACTTTTTTTATATTTTAGAAACACTTAAAAGTGTCGCTATAACCTAATTTTGTTGTAGTGGCCAAGAGGCCCATTATCATCTCAACCACATATCTTGTAATTCAAGGATTAAAAACTTAATAGTCGTAATGACTTGGTACTATTAATAGTGTTCCATTCCAGCCTAGCTCTCTATTTCTCTCTCTCTCTCTCTCTCTCTCTCTCTCTCTCTATATATATATATATATATATATATATATATATATATATATATATATATATATATATATATATATATATATACTGAATTAGACTGGAATACCAAATCGATAACACCAAGTCATTAGTGCTATCAATTTTTTAGGATGATAGTGGTCTTCTAGGATTTAGTCGGTGGTTGGTTGAATATACTATCGATAGCACTAGGTCGATAGAGCCAAGTCATTGGTGCCACCAATTTTGTAGGATGATAGTGGTCTCCTAGAATTTAGTCGGTGGTTGGTTGAATAGTAAAAATTCAAGGGGACTACTATAATTCCAACTGCATATTTTTTTATCCAAAAATTAAAAATTTTATAACACCAATTATTTAATACTATCGATAGTATTTTAGCGGGACTCTATATACTTACGTAGATATGCTTAATGCTCACGCATGCAAGTGAAACTAGTTTTACCGTTCAATTAATGATGGTGAGTTTATGGTCCATAGTGTATAGTGTTGTATCTATTTACTGTTAAATATATTTCTAAGTCTCAACATGTTCTCTATCAAATCGATATTTTGGGTTAATATTTAAGTGAATTGTATAAAGTACATACTAACTGGATTTAGAAAAATTAACAGTGCATTACAATTTTAAAGTCAAAATATCACCGACTGACTCAAATCAAACAAACTGAAAAATTAAATAGTTAATTCAAAATTTTAAAAAATTAAATAGCTGTCTCAAAATGACCATAATTTAGATAATTAAGTTTTGTAAATTTTATTTTAGATAAATCACATATATCAAATCATACATGGATATGCATGGATCAAGATCTTTTAAAAAATAAAATAAAATTCACACTACTTTTATTCCTAATAAAAAACTATATTCAATAATTCATTAATGAATAACTTATTCTGATATTCAACATACTTCGAGGTAAATAAAATTAAATTTTTATCAAAATTAAATGGCAAAGGCAAAAGCTTTCGGTGATATATATATATCCTTAGGTCCTAATTGGTTCGAGGATCACTACAACAAAATTAGGTTATAGGGATATATGTTTGTGACACTTTTGTGTAAGTGTCATATCTATATTCCACCTGTATTCAAAATTAGGTTATAGAGACATATTTTTGGGACACATTATAAAAATATGTTGCTATACACCCTAACGACGGCACATATAGCAACACTTACAATAAGTGTCGGTATTTTTGTCAGCGACATTTTTTTTAGATTTTAGAAATATTTAAAAGTGTCGCTATAGCCTAATTTTGTTGTAGTAACGAATATTGGGATAAATTTTTTTATCTCTGTAATAACTTATTATTCCGGAATATTCGGGAATAAAAATAAAATTATTTTTTGTTCGTAATGTTGTTATTTTCAAAAATAACTTAAATTGTATTTAGTTAATTTTATAGAATAATAGAGAATAGTGAAAAAAAAGTGACAGTTAAATTTAATATAAAATATAATTTAATAAAAATAATTTGCTATAAAAATAATTTATTGTAAAAATAATTTATTATAATATTTGATAAAAATAATTTATTATAAATTATAATTTAATAAAAATATTTTTATAAAAATATTTTTTTTTCGGCTTCTACTTAAACTTAAATTTAATAAAAATAATTCATTATAATATTTAAATATAATTTATTATAATATTTAAATAAAAATATTATGTATTAATATATATAATTATTAATTTTATAACAAAAATAATATATTACAATATATAATAAATTATGTCGACATAATTTAGTTTTAATTCAATTTATAATATTAATAAACTTAAAAATTACTCCTTAAATTGCACTACTCCTACTCCTACAAATTATCATTAAATAATCATTTAAACAAACTTCACTATAACAAAATTAGGTTATAGGAATACATGTTTGTGACATTTTTGTATAAGTGTCCTATTTATATTCCATCTATATCTAAAATTAGGTTATAGAGACACATTTTTAGGACATATTATAAAAATGTGCCGCTACACATCCTAGCGACGGCACATATAGCAACACTAATAATAAGTGTCGGTATTTTTATCAGCGACACTTTTTTTTAAAATTTTAAAAACACTTAAAAGTATTGCTATAGCATAATTTTGTTGTAGTGCTTTTCATATATTCACAGTAAACAACCTACCGTATATACTTCTAAAAAAAAAATAATATCTGTACATTTTATTTAGAATGTGCATTGTACATTTCATTTATTTTAGAATAGAATAAATTTTATTCATCAGTAATAAATAAAAAAAAAATTATTCTTAGATAAATAAAATATATATTTTATATTTCAAATTGGGTGTACTATATATTAGCACGAGCAATGCTATATGTACACCCCGAAGGGGTGTACATCATACACCTCCACCATTTTAATGGTACCGATATTTTTTACGGGTCACATCGAGTGATCCATCATCACACCCCCACCCTTAGATGGGTGGGGTGTATGATGTACACCCCGAAAGGGGTGTACACATAGCATTTTCCATATTAGCACTGCTCCTTTCTCAAATTGGGTGTACTAAGAATTTGGGGGTGGTGAGTTAAAAGGAATTGATCATTGAATAAATCAATAATAATTAATGGAGTTAAAAGGAATTGATCATGAACTCTATTTTGGGTTATGTAGAATATTGGTGCTTCTTTTTTAGGTCATAGCTAATTAAGTTAGCTAGGCTGCAATTGGGTCGATGTGAAATTATAGTTTAGTGCTGGGGAAAGAATTATATATAGAATCACTATAATAAAATTATATTATAGCGATATTTTTAATTATTTCTAAAATTTAAAAAAAATGTCGCAGATAAAAATACCGGCACTTATTATTAGTGTCGCTATATGTGCAGTCGCTAGGATGTATAACAACACATTATTGTAATGTATTCCAAAAATGTATCACTATAATATAATTTTGGATGCAGATAAAATATAGATAGGACACTTGTACAAAAATGTCACAAAAATATATCTCTATATGTGATACCTAAATAGTCCCACATCAGATAGAAATGTGGATGTGTTTGGGTATATATAAGATATGGACACTAGTAATAATAACTGGGCTTAAGCATTTGGGCTGTGGTTTGAACCCAACGAGTTATTATTGCTAGTGGGTTGGATCGTTACACTTGGTATCAGAGCCATTAACCAGTCGGAAGTGTGTGGCGAGTCTCGGTTGAGCCTGGGTCTAGATGACAGGGCTAGCGAGACAAGTCTCACATCGCCTCGCCTGGTGATCTTGGGCTGCTGTGTGTGTGTGGGCTGACGAGAACTTCAGGCCTAAACGGGGGAGTCTGTGACAACCTAATAGTCCTACATCGGATAGGAATGTGGAAGTGTTTGGGTATATATAAGACATGGACACTAGTAATAATAACTGAGCTTAAATATTTGGGCTGTGGTTTGGACCCAACGAGTTATTATTGCTAGTGGGTCGGATCGTTACACTATAATCTAATTTTGTTTTACTGAATCCATTCGACAGGACACACTTTTTAAAAGTTGTCACTAAATCTGACAATCTCAATTCGTATTTGTAGATATTCGCTAATTATTTACAAATATACTGATATAGATACTAACTTTTTTTATCCAAAAACTTATTACGAACATTTTGAATAATTCGTGAGTACCCCCAAGTACATGTATATATAACTCTTTAAAAAAATAAAAAATTAAAAAATAAATACTAATTTTGCAGTTTATTCGTCCTAGAGCCCTAACACTAATTTCTTCTGATGTCATTTTTTTTACTTTATTATTTGGTCTTATATATGTTGTAATGTTTTAAATAATAGGTTATATTTTGATCGGTTTTAAATAATATATATATTATTTGTATTTAAAAAGTATAAAAATAGAAGAAAAAAAAAAGGGTTTTTTTTTAAAAAAAAAGGCAAATTGTGGATAGCCTATATATCCACCCGCTGATCGACGAGCAGGAATAAGTAAGAATGATGACTATTTAAAAATTTATATGTAAATTTTATCTATGCTTATATAATCTGCGAGTATAATAACTCTGCTCAATTCGTCCTTTTGGCGGATCTAATAACTCTGCTCAATTCGTCCTTTTGGCGGATCTAATTGTCACTTTATTACTAAGTCTAATCGTCCCTTTATCCTACCGCACTTCATGTTTAATGGACAACCATGCATCACATCAAACATGTGGTTCTATAAGAGACACGTCTTTCGTGATTTTTATTGGATTTGATCAGTCGGGTTGGTTTAAGTCAATTAAACATAATTGTAATTTATGGTAACTGTGACATCCCCAATAGTCCCATATTGAATATGAATAGAATTATGATTGAATTTATATAAGACATAGACACTAATAATAATAATTGAATTTAAGTATTTTGGGCTGTAGTTTGAGCTCAATAAGTTATTATTGCTAGTGGGTCGGGTCGTTATATTTGGTATCTATCTTGAGCTGCTGTGTGTGTGTTTGGGCTGACGAGAACGTCAGGCTTAAACGGGGGGGCAAGAGAATTGTGATTTAGTCCTCGTCAAATCTAAACGGGGGGCAATGAAATTGTGCTGTGATTTGGGTCAAACGAGTTGGCTGTAATTTGGGCCCAACGAGTTATTATTGCTAGTGGACCGAATCGTTACAGTAACCTAAGAGGAACCCAATAACTCAACCCGTTTCTAACAAGCGCAACTTGATTGAGAAGCTAGCTCTTCAATATTGACTTTTTATTAAGATAGTTTGGCAAGTCCTAGAATTCTCCAATCTTAACACCATAGTGAACTATTGAACAAAACAACACCATGGTTGCCTTGTGACCAATTATTGTGTAGTGTTAACATATTATTGTTTGCTTGTTAATCGGTTACCAAGTCCTTAGGGTCTGTTACACTGATTTGTTATTCTGTTATCGAATCCTTAGGATTTGTTACACTGATCCTAGTCGTTAGGAAGCATGAGTCATTGGATTTATTGCTCTGTTTTTTTAAAGCTATCAGCCTATATAAAGGTATTGATATGCATTGAATAAATTTAATGTCAGCGTAGCTTCTTCTCTTCTATTGTTTACTCTCTTTAAAGGTTATTCAACCATTCTGGAGTAGCCTTCCGAAGTTTTCGTCCCGTTCGTAAGTTTCAGCATAAAGGCGAGAAAAATGGAGAGAAGTGTCGAAGCCGTTCCTGCTGTGGCTACAAAACGAAAGCTACGATCTAATCGTGACCTCTTGGGACACAACCTCTAGTCCTAATCGTCACATCTACTCAAGTGGGGGCGTCTGTCCACTACCGCTAAAGCCATCGCTGTGGGAAGGGTACTTCGACAACCTGTGAAAATAAACTTCTCCTGTCCAACTCGCGGAAGAGTCACTGTTCTCATTCCACAATCAATCGTTGCATGATATCGCGCCAACCAGTCCATCCCGTGTGTTCGGTCAGAGTCTTGGAGCTGCCACCAAACCGTCACGTCTGCCGGTATAACACGCGGTTTCACTGCACTGGACATGATCCACAAGCCTACTCCAAGTGCACAACACCAACAGGAACTTGTACCTCTAGTGCACGTGGTAACAACTCTACCTTTAGTCCATGCAGGAAAGCAAAATACTCTAACTCAGATTGCTGTAATGAAATCATACCTGCGACAACCCGATCCTCTACCGTGGTGCCCTCCAACCGGGTGGCACAGACTCATCCGCTCAATGCAGGTGGTCGTCGCTCAGTCTGCCTCGACGTCAAAGTCCAGTCGATCAGAAAATATCTAGACTATCCACATAGGAAGCACGGCCTCTGCCTCTGCTCACACTGGGACAACGAATGGGGCCCTCTGTAGATAACACATCCATGCTACCACCGCTACTGATACTGATACTGCTGTTGAGACTGCTGGTACTGCGGCTGCTGCTGGGGTCCACCAGATCTCTGGCACCTCTGAATCCCACGATCCTCAAGGCGAAATCGTGGAGGTCTCGAAGGCTCCTACCAACTCGTCTGTCCTCCGTCATCAGGTGCTGGGCGCTTCACACTCGAACTCCCACCTGGGGCTGTGTTCCACTCAGTCAAAATCACATTCCCTCGTTCCACATAAGGGCCTGCTCCATCGAGGAGTTCAAAGTCTGCAGTCTGCGCGAACGGACGAACTGATAAATATCCCGGCGCAAACCTCGCTCAAACATATAGATCCGATGCGCCTCGTCCCTGGCCGTGTGTGGTACACTGGCTAATAACCTGTTGAAATCCTCAATGTACTCTTGTACAGAACGGTCTCCCTGTTGGAGGTTCTTCGGATCCTCTTCCAGCTTCTGTCTGACACTCTTGGGAAAGAAAGCTCTAAGAAGAAGGTTGCGGAACTCCGCCCAAGTAAGCAGCTGGGTCCCCGGCGGACCAACAGGTCGCACTCGCCGCCGCCAAGCCTCGGCATTGTGCTCCAACAAGTTTGTCGCCAAAAGAACCTGAAACCTCTTCTTAATAAAAAGGCTCTTGAAAAGTCGCTCCATCGCCGTGATCCAAGACTCTGCCTCCCACTGTTCCCAAGCTCAATCCTGCGAATCGGGGTAGATCAGACTGCCGGGACTGGCTCCATTGATCGATAATGTCTCAAAGCTCATATACTATCAATTATCCACCCTGCCTCAGTGCCTCGGCACTACTCATCGACACGGAAGGGGCTGCTTGCTCAATCAGTGCCACTGGTATAGCTGGAGATGCCACTACATGGGAAGAAAGTGCTGGAAGACATTCAGGCGGTGCTATAACTGGCTGTGCTCTTTGCTCCGACAGGCGCATCAAACGTTCCATGGCCTCCTCCTGGCGTCGGACAGCCTCCGACATCTGTGCCATCGATCTGGGCCCCTAACTCCTGGGTCTCGCTTTGCTCTGATAGCTCTGCCTCCCGTTGCTCGGGTTCCTCATCTGATGCGGGATGTGCCCTCCTCACTGCACGACGTCTTAGGAGCATCGTAGTCCACTACACAATAACAAACATCAGGACACAACAACCATTCGACCCAATCCAACGAAAGTCTAAAATATGTCATCCATTCAACAGCATTATGTTGTCTGCAGCCAACATAATCGCTTAGGAGAATAAACATGCCAATCACTCATCCCGTCCCTTGGGAGAGGTATAAAACTCAATCAGGACTCTCGCTATAAATCACGACTCTCCGTAGTCATCCTAAGGTCCATCCACATGCCTAGGGTTTCTAAGTCCATAATGACCTACAACCTAGGCTCTGATACCACTCTAATCTGTCACGCCCCGGGGTCGAAACTACGACTCGGACCCGCCAACAGATCCACCGCCCATACGAAAAACTCCGTATAGACGAAGTGTCTAACCTGCAAAAAGAAGGATACTATAGCTATACAAATATCAGAGTTGAAAATTAAACTACTGAAATAAATATATACAACTCCTCAAATAGTGCATGTCAGGTCCTCACAAAACATAAGTCTCTCCAAAAACTAAAACTCTCAAAAGTAAAATATATATGATACAATCCCAAAATCACTGACAGTACTAGTACATCACCAAAAGGGGTACAACTACTCTATCTGGAAGAAGACTGGTAGGGATCTAGCTCGCGACTCTCTTACCTCGGTCAGCAGGATCAGCAACAGGAGCAGCAGGAACAGAAGAATAGGTCCCTGGGGAAAAATCACCACAGCGGGTGTGAGAACTATATCCCACAGTAGTTCTCAGTGGGTACCGCCCCCAAGCCCGACGGTCTGCCCACTAAGTCTACTAGAGGCATAAAGTAACAAATGCAATACTGAAAGGAAAAGGGCTAGAAAATAACTCTACAGCTACTATGCCTCTATCTAAATGCTCAAGGAGTGATACAGATGGAAACATGATGCATCTACTAACTCTCAAAATACAGTCACCCAATCTACACTGACTGCCACATGGGGTCCAGTCAAACCTGCGCCTACCTACTGCCATTACATCCACGGAGGATTGGACTTACGTAGGGCGTCCGTGACTGCCAAAACTGGCCCAGCTAGAGGGATTGCGTCGACAAGTCGCGATAGCAAAGTAACAGGCCCAACTCCGGAGTGGCACTAGAGGGGCGCGACCCCACCGAGGAAAGTATCTGCGTATCTCTGTCGAGCTCAATATGGCTCATGCAGGCTATAGTCCAATCCACGATCAACAAGATCGACAGTACCCAAATCACCTCTCTAACTCACTAACAGGAACCACTCGAACAGTCGGGACCGCTGTCAACCCAACGGCTCCCCAAATAGGAACATCAACTCAACAACCAAAATCACTAGCAGGGTATACCCCACAGCCGACAACAATGAAGGGTCCGGGAACCCCGAAAGACTAGAACCTACAACCCAAATCAAACAAGCACAGACTCTAGGCATAGCTTCTCGTTGTTCTCGACCAAAAGAAAAAGGCGGCCCTTAGAACTCAGACCACTCGAATCCTCTCGAGTGGGAAAGTTTACAGGAAAAATATGATATTTATTACTAAAAAATCATTTTTCACTCAACCCACGCGGGGTGAGGACTAAAAGTAGTTCCTTTTTGAAAAACCATCTTGATTTGAGGAAAACCCATTTTTAATGATTTTTAGTTCTTTTAGGAAAAACGGTTAGAAACAAGTTTTATTCCCAAATCCCGAAGGGCTAATGCCTTCGTCCAATCAAACAAGAATAGACTCCGGCGACCCTTCGATGTTTGGAAGAAAAATATTGGTTGACTAAAATCATGTGTGTCCAAAAAAGGTTCTGTGTTTAAGGTCCTGCTATCACTAGTATACAACTGCCACTAACACAGTGGCGACACATAAAATAGAGAAACAAGACATTCCGGGACCACCATTTACCCAAACGGCTCCCGCCACAGATATAAGACCAGCTACATCTACCAGACTCCACTCTGCCCCTAAGCACGAGTGTAACATGCATCCCACACTAAGAGAAATCCCGACCACTCAGCCCACTACCCGGGCAAGGAAAACACTATGTCCAGGGATAGGGAGTAAAGTGTGGATGTTTAAAACATAAAATAAACATAGTCCAAGTGAGAGTTTTCTACTAGTCTGGTTACACATGCAGTATATGACAGGGTGCTAGGTCAAGTTTCAATAGTAGTATTTAAGTTAACACAGATAGTAAGCATACATCAACATGATTATGATAACAATACGAGAACATCCTCTCTATATCTAACATACTTCCTAACACATCTAACAATCATGCATGATTTACTACACGATAGAATTAATGAATAGTCCACCGATTTTGGAGACGAAGCAACCCACCTGAAGCACGCGTCAAACCAAGATCCAAATGGCTGAAACTAAACGGGGATAATCCTCAGATTCCGATGATTTCAACGAGTCCAAGAATACCAGAAAACTCCTCCTGGGTACAAAGATACGGTCCAAACATCGCGATAAGCATCATTTTCTACAATCACAACACTGTTGTAAAATCAGTCCAGAAAATGCTTAAATACCACCTACGAGATGATCTCCAAAAATTCCAATAAAAATATGATGGTGATCCTCACGAAGAGTAGATGTCGATAGAATCCTCACATGTTGAAATCCGATACCTGAGCATAGAGATAAAAATCCGACAAGCCTCTACTGTCCAGAAAAACCACTAGCAGGAAAGGGGTTCAAAGATGTTCCAGAAATCCCAGTAAGAACCCAAAACTGAGAGGAGTAGAAAACACAAAAAACGAAGATCTACCTCTCGTAAAACCGATGCCGCAAAAATTCGCCAAAAACTCCCTCCCGTCAGCCCTGGGGAGCTCGCAGAAGAAGCGTCGACAAAAAAACTCGGTATCCATTACGCGTCGAAGCTTGCGATGTCGAGAAGAACGCAGATGGCACGACTCCCAAAAATTCCCGAGATCCCAAATATCGAAGAAGACTCGCAGATGACGCTCCCTGTCGAAAATGGGCCGAAGAGCTTGGAGGAAAAGCCCACAAACGAAACCCCAAATGGCTATTTATAGCCCAAGCCCACCAAGGAAGGGGTTCGGATTCGGGCGCCCTAATCTGGCCCAAGCCCGTTACTGTGCGCGCCCGAATCCCTCTCGGCGAGCCACATCACCCGCTCCGCGCCCCGCGCGCCCGCGAATCGCGGCGCGTCGTGTGGCGACGCGGTCCACGGCGGGGTGCACGCGCCGCGGTCCGCGTTGGGCCACCCGAGTCGCTGCGCCCGCTAATAGGCGAGCGCCACGTGGCCTGGCACGGTCCACGGTGCACCGCGCCCGGCGTGAGTCACGCCTCACGTCACGCCCGTTGACTGCCCAATCCGCGCGCGCCACATGTCCCGCCGAAGTCCGCTGGTCCCGGTGCACGCCTAAGTCTCGTGAACCGGCCTGCCCGCGCCTCGCACGTGCCTGCCCGCACTGCCCGCGCCTCGCACGCGCCTGCCCGCACTGCCCGCGCCTGCCCGCGGCCACGCCCTCGCCTGCCCTCCGCGCTCCGCCGCCTGCCCATGCTGCCAGTGGTGCCCGCCGGCCGCCGAAACAGTAACCATGCCTCGAAATGCGTGTTTTGGCATCCGGGCTCCGAAAAATATATGTAAATAGTCCATTTTTATCGTTTTCGCGCGCTGAGTCCAAATCTGATATCCGTTTTGCCAAATTCCACTTCTAAAATTTGTCGAAGGCATCCGGACAGGTATTTTTAATCCAAATTTCGCGCTGGGTCCAATTCTGAAGTCCGATTTGCGCGCAACCATCTCCAACACACATCGTAGGCCTCTAGAAGCCACAATTCACTCTGTAAGACCTTCGCGGAGGTCTGGGTTATCACAATTTTTATCAATCACTTACTAAACTCTAGAGTATCACTATTATCCTAACCGCATATCTCTTCATCCAAGAGCCGAAAATCTAATAGCATCAATAACTTAGTGTTATTAATAGTATGGCAACCTAGTTCATGTATATAAGTCCGACTACTATACTATCAAGGGCACCAAGCACTTGGTATATCAAGTTTTTTGCTGCTAGATTTGCCTCGTTGATCATTTTTATCCCTCAAATCATACTATTCCACCAACCACCCACTAAACTCTAGGGGACCACTATTATCCTAACCGCACATCCCCTCATCCAAGTGTAGAAAACCTAATAACACCAATAACTTGGTGTTATTAATAGCACAATAGCCTAGTTATATATATATATATATATATATATATATATATATATATATATAGAGAGAGAGAGAGAGAGAGAGAGAGAGAGAGAGAGAGAGAGAGCTAGGCTCCTATACTTTCGAAAGTACGGAGGCCTTTATACTTATAAGTTATTTTCGATGATAGGATATCTGATTCGGCGATCGATTTTGCTAGACTTGATCTATAATATTGGAACTATATAGAAAGTAAATTTCATAATTTTTTGACTTCATTCGCCTAGCAAATAAGTAGCTCCAAAATGAACGGTTGTAAATAAAAATTTTATAAAAAATAGTTATAAAAGACTTAAATTTCAAATCGGAAGTTTTGATCTCACTCATGATATTAAGTAAAATTTTTTATTAAAGTTTCAAATAATTTGGATTATTCTATACCGTTGAACTTACAAACGTACCACATTAGCCGTTAAAATAGTCAATTTTGAGATACTTTGATGATACGGTAAATGATGTCAAAAAATTATGAAATTTGGTTTCTAAATAGTTCTAATAACGTAAATCATGCTTAACTGAGTTGATCGTCGAATTTGATGTTCCATCATCGAAAATAATTTACAAACACGGAGGCCTCAATATATATATATATATATATATATATATATATATATATATATATATATATATATATATAAGAATTAGTCTAGAATACTATCGATAGCACCAAGTCATTGGTGCTATCAAGTTTTTAGCCTTTGAATTAAAAAATGTGTGGTTAAGATGATAGTGGTCGCCTAAGGTTTACTAGGTGGTTGGTTGAATAGTAAAAATCTTAGGGGACCACTATAATCCCATCCGCATATCTTTTCATCCAACGGCAGAAAAGTTGATAGCACAAATTGCTTGGTGCTATCGATAGTATTCTAGCCGGACTATATATATATATATATATATATATATATATATATATATATATATATAGAGAGAGAGAGAGAGAGAGAGAGAGAGAGAGTTCGGCTACTATATTATCGATAATACGAAATATTTAGTGCTATCAAGTTTTCTACCCTTAGATCAACCCCTTAGATCATTTTTATCCGTTAGATTTTACTATTTTCCCAACCACCTCTTAAACTCAATGGGCCCACTATCATCTCAACCACACATCTTTTAATCCAAGGATTAAAAACTTAATAGCACCAATGACTTGGTACTATTAATAGTATTCCAGCTTCTCTCTCTCTCTCTCTCTCTCTCTCTCTATATATATATATATATATATATATATATATATATATATATATAGAGAGAGAGAGAAAGAGAGAGAGAGAGAGGGGGGAGAAGAATGGGCTATTATTAGTAGTAAAACTCTATTATTACTACCGATTTTTTTTTTTATGATGGAGCTTCCAAATCGATAATCGGCACCGTTGAACATGATCTAGATTACTAAAACTATATAGAAATTAAATTTCATATTTTTTCGATATTTTTTTTTATCCATCAAGTGGAGATAAAAATAAATAACTAAAAATAAATATCCTTCAAAAAGCAATGATAGGAGTTTTGTAATCAAAATCGAGAGTATAGATCTTGTTTTAAATAGTTTAAAGAATTTTCTAAACAAAATTCAATCAATTCAATTTTCTTTACACAGTTAAATGAATAAACGTCTCATATCTACCATTAAAATTATAAATTTTGCAACTCTTTGATCATTAGGTCAATGATATCGAAAAGATTTGAAATTTGATTTGTAGATAGTTCCAGTTGTCTAAATCATGTTCAACGGTGTCGATCATTGATTCAAAAGCTCTATCATTGAAAGAAAATCAATAGTAATAATGAGGTTTTACTACCCATAGTAGTCCAGCCCAATTATATATATATATATATATATATATATATATATATATATATATATATATATATATATATATATATATATATATATATATATATATATATATATATATAATTTCACCTCTTAGATCATGCTATTCCACCAACCACCCACTAAACCTAAGAGACATACTAGCTATCATCCTAATCACGCATCCCTTCATCCAAAGGCTAAAAATCTACAAGCACCAATGAGTTAGTACTTTTAAAAGCATAGGAGCTCAATTCACACTATATATATATATAAAATTAGGTTTACTATCGATAGCATCAAATCATTAGTGTTATTAAGTTTTTAGTCTTTAGATTAAAGCATGTGTGGTTAGGATGATAGTGGTCCCATAGGGTTTATTGGATGGTTGGTTGAATAATAAGAATCTTGGAGGACCACTATAATCCCAACCGCACATCTTTTTATCCAAGGGCTGAAAACTTGATAGCACCAATTGCTTCGTGCTATCGATAGTATTCTAGCCGAACTCTATATATATATATATATATATATATATATATATATATATATATATATATATATATATATATATATATATATATATACATATATATATATATATATATATATATATATATATGTATATATATATATATATATATATATATATATATATATATATATGAATTGTACAAGTACCAAGTAATTCGTGCTTGTAAGTTTTCTACCGTTAGATCTACCTATTTGATTAATTTCATTCCTTAGATCATTCTATTCTACCAACTACTCACTACTTAATCCAAGGGGCTCACTGTCATTCTAACCACACATCTTTTCATCCAAGGGATAAAAACCTACAAAAGCACTAATGACTTCATACTTTTAAAAGCATAGGAGCTTAATTTTATATATATATATATATATATATATATATATATATATATATATATATATATATATATATATATATATATATATATATATATATATAGTAGAGCTTATATACTTTCAAAAGAACAAGCCAACTATACTTGTTAATTTTTTACTATTGGATTTGCATTGAGATTTGTGCTATTGTAAAATCAATTAAAGAAAGAGAAAGAGAAAGTATAATAGCAAAAATCTCAATGCAAATTCAATAGTAAAAATTTCGCAAATATAGTTACACTTATACTTTTAAAAGTATATAATCTCTACTATATATATATATATATATATATATATATATAGGGGGAGAGAGAGAAAGAGAGAGAGTAGGAGTAGTATGTTATTATAAGCACTGATGCCTCTGTGCTCTTAAACCGTTTTCGATGATAGAACATCTGAATCGATAATTAGCTCCATTAGACCATCAACTCCACTATCATCCTAACCACACATCTTTTCATCAAAGGGCTAAAAACTTACAAGCACCAATAACTTAATACTTTTAACAACATAGGAGTTCAATTATATATATATATATATATAAAGAGAGACAGAGGGAGAGAAATAGGCTTTCCGTGCTACCAATTTGTTTTCGATGTTGCGATTTTCGTGATATTTTTATTTTCAGCCATTGATTTTGAGTCATTTTGATTACTAAATAAATGATATCGAAAAATCATAAAATTTAGTTTCTAAATACTTCAAATATTCTAAATCAAGTCTAACGGAGCCGATCGTCCATTCGGAAGTCCCAACATTAAAAATAATTTAGGAACACGGAGGGTTCCATACTTATAAAAATACAAAAGTCCTACTATATATATATATATATATATATATATATATATATATATATATATATATATATATATATATATATATATATATATATATATATATATAATAATAATAATAATAATAATAATAATAATAGTCATGATTTATCTTAACCATTTATAGCCAAAGTGTATATCTTACACCTAGTTTTTAGATATACAAGTAGTGCTGGAAAATGTTATTTGTACACCCTCTATGGGGTGTACATTCGACACCTAGTTTTTAGATATGCAGAAAGGAAACATGCTTCTTATGCACTATAAAAGAAGTGTACATTTTACACCTCACCCATTCTGGAATGGAATGAATTTAATTGATCATTTCGAAGTGACCAGTAAAATATACCTCACCCTTGGATGGGCGGAGTGTGCATCACATCATACACTCCTTTAGGAATGTATGAGTAGCATTGCTTTAAAGAAAGTGTTGCAAAATGTTATTTGTACACCCCCTATATAAGGTGTAAATCTTATAGACATGAATACTTGTGTTTAAAATATTTTTTAAAAGTTTTAGTTATAAATAATAATAATAAGACTAGTGGATGTGTAGTGTGATAATGATATAACCCACAATATTAAGATGCTAACCATACTAATAAATAAATGTCATGTATCTAAATCACACACATCCAAAAAGTGCAAAATTTAGAATAAATAAAGTAGAAAAGAAAAATCCAAACATAACCACAATAGTACAAATTCATCCAAACTGAGCACATCCACAAGTATGAAGAGATCAAACCTATTATCAAATTAAGAAAATTACAAAATTTGGTTAGAAATTATCAATTTATTACAATAGACATGCAACCTACCAATTTAGAAAACCCTACTTACTGCATCTTTTTTGAAATATCTTTCCATTTCATGAATTCCGCTTCAAAGAACCTCTTAGAAGTCCTCCAAATCAGCTTTAAAAGTTTTGAATCAAGCAAGAAGAATAGCAAAGTTCCTTCACCAACTCTCTCTACACTTATCTTCTCTATTATGAAAAAAAAAAAAAAAAAAAAAAAAAAAAAAAAAAAAAAAAAAAAAAACCCTGGAGAGTAAAATAGAAGTCTTAAACTATATATATCCAATGAGAATCTTTCTTATAATCCCACTTTGCTCAATATACTAATGAATCAACTATAGTCCAAAATCCTCTACCAACTAACTCACTACTACCAAATCCAAAATGAACTAAATAGACTAATAAATGAATTTGATATTACTAAGTCCCATAGGATGGATCCTAACCAGACATACTGCAAGGATGTAAATCTTCCACCTAGATTTTAGGTATACAGTTTTTCTAAAAATTTAAATCGTCAAATATCAGTATCTTAATATTTTATATTCAATATTCTTTTTTGTTAGTATTTTTATTGAGAGATTGGTATTTTTAACATTTTATGTTCATACACCTTTTCTCACATTTGGGCTGAGGTATAAGATCAGTGCTTTTTTAACTTCACATTCAATGCTTCTCCTTTTAAGCTCAAGATTTTTTAATAAATCCAATAGGGCAATTTAGCTAAGCACCACAACAATGTTATCAGAGAAAACTATTGTTAATATTCTAAAAATTATAAAAATTTACAAAAATAAATTTAGTAAAAAAATAAAATAAGAACTCAGAAACAAAATGAGTTAATTCTGATAAGAAAAAATTCGGAAAAACAATGCATTACATTAATATCAAAATCAACTCATTTAAAATCCTAATTAAGAGAAAAACATGAAGAGTCTGTGTGAAAGAGTTTCTTGTAATTCAATTTTACTCCTTGTATTTTTGTGTCGTAGATTAATCGAACAACGCATTGATGTGGTCTTATCGGTGAACGTAAGTCGACACATAATTAATCGAACTACATAAATCTTGTATCCTTATATTTTTTTATTTATTTTATTTGCTTAGTTATTTTTGCTTGTTTTCTACGATCGTTCTTATTTACTTTCATCTACTAAAGATTCAGTTTTCGCTGCGCTCGTATATTGTGTGGATTGAGATGTGCTCGGTAACCGCACGACCGGTTTTCCCTAGATGACTTTTTATTCTTTTTCTCTCTTTTTTTTCAATTTTTATCTACTCATTCTTTAAGACTATTGTGCACATTATTGTTGCTCACCTAGTGGACACAATACAGTGTCAAGATGGAAAAGGTTAAAATGTATACACACCCCTTGACACCCCCCCTAAACATTTTTTTATTTAGTTTACACTCCCTGCACTTACTAACCATTTGATTTAGCTCATTATATTAGCAATTTTAAGAATTCAGTTTAAATCAAATGCCTACGAAAGATACACGCGATCCAATTCTTGATCATGCGCATCTCTAGTTGACGTTTATTTTGATTCTAACAGAACAACCAAAATTGCTACCAGATGGAGCTAAATCAAACGATCAGTAAGTAAAAAGAGTATAAATCGAATAAAAAAAAAAAAGTTCAAGCTAGGGGTCAATTTCAAAACAAGTTAAAGTGTAGGGAGGATAAGGAGCATTTTCTTTTAAATTTATCAAATATAACAAGCCAGGGAACACACCAAAAGACAAAACCATTACTATCACTACTAAAAAAGAGTCAAATTATTACTTCGAATCCACCCCTCGCGCTAAATAACAAAGTGAAAAATCAAACAAAGAGACACCGATCTTCGATCTTCGATACGACTCGTGTTAGTAGCTCTCAACCATCTATCTACTCTGTACAAACACTCAGATCAGTTCACTCCTCAGAAAGGAGAAAGATGAACAGAGACGGCAACTAACGGCCGAGCCCGACGTTACATGATGATACAAACTCTCTAAGTAAACAAGCACCGCAAATAAACCAATAAATAGGAGCCTTCAAATGCAAGCACCTAGAGGATAAAAGTCGCATCCGATGTCGCCATCCACGAACGCAAGGTCGTCCCTCTCCTGAGTGGCACAAAAGAGCGAGTTTAAGACGCGTGATGATGAATTTGCATTACTTTCATAAGCTATAACATACAACAATACGCAACGTGTAAACTGACCTAAAGATAGTTTTATGCCTGGCGAACTTTCTAAAGATTTGTCTCAGAAGTCGGAACTAAAAAAAAAAAGAGTGACAGAGTTGAAGCATGAGAAGATTTTGAATTTGAACAACCTCCGTATGATGCGCAGATGATTGTAGCGCAGAATATTTGTTCTTTTACCGATTGTTTAGATATCTCGTATTTACATAGCGAGAATTAGGTTTAGATTGCAGGATTGCTTAAACAGAAAATTCTGTACAGAACATTGAATTCTATTTGAATATAGGTAAAAGGAAAATAAGCAAAATGTAGTGAGATTTACAAATAATTTGAGAAGGGCGGAGAAAAAGGCCCACAGCCTCAAAGCAAGTTATCATTCAGTAACATCTGAATGAACATATTCCATTTGAGCTAAGTAGATAGTTTCCAATTTAATTCTTGCGAATACACAAAGATTATAACTTTAGGACACTTCAAAAATAGGTTGCTATTCTTAAAAATATGTCGCGAAGACCATATCAAGACACTATTTAGCACTTTGGACGCCTATTCGGAATGGATACTGGATATTATGCTTGTAAAGTTAGTCCGACTATCCCCAGTTTAGGAATTCTTGATTGAGAGAACCACCTGCTATAAAGTGTAGGCGAAAACTGCTTTGGAAGTCTGTAAAGAGAGTAGTAGAGAGAGCACAAATTTTGGCTCAAAAGTAGACTTCACTTGATTCGTCCACAACTTCCACATGAATCTTCAGAAATTAATTTTGTCGCAGTAGTCTTCAGAGTTGTGATATTGTGGCCGATATTACCTCCTTTACTACATCTTCTAAAAGCAAAGTCCCAACTACTCGGCTTCGACAATATATCTATCATATTGCTTCACACAACTCTTTTTAGATTCTTCGTCAAACCGAGTTCTATCATGATTGCAGTCAGTTCTCTCCCCTCAAAGCACCTTCTATATGAATAAAAGTACTCCTTATTAATGCACTATTTGGTGTCTAATTTCATATTACTTATCCTCTAGGAAAGCTAGACCTAATTTGCGACAAAGATGTATATGTTCATTTATTCAATCTTTGCAAAACTCCAAACAACCGCCTCAACATTAACATCAGCGATAATGCATTTCATATGAACTGTTTCCCAGTTGACTAACTATTATAATCCACAAAGCATGATGCTTCGTCAAATAGCTGTCCCCAAATGCCGATTTATTGTAAGAAGTAACAAACGTCTAGGCCGCATCACAATTTGGTTCGAATCCAAAATAATTTGAGACTTATTTAACAAATCTCCACCTTGGCTCGAATTCTCCATCTTCTCCACTGAAACCCCGAAGAAGTTCCTCAAGTGCTGCTTCACGCACCAACTACGTTCATTCACTGCTTGAACACCTCATTTTTGTTCTTCAACATAAACACCCAAACTTTTCTTAAATAATCATCGATAAAAGAAAGCATATACCGAGCGCTACCTTTCGACGGAACGCGTAAGGGCCCTAAACGCGTATGCCATAATTTCATGATTTCGGAATCTTAATCGGAAGATAAGGAAACAGGTGCAGAACCAGTGACGGTAGATCCTTGTAAGATATAAAGATTTTCAGACATCTTTGCTTTCGTCAGAACAAAAGCATATTTGCTAACTGTCATAAGTCCACCTTCAGCGGTGTAAATGACAAGTGTATGTTTAGTAGGCACTTCTTCCATTCCTAAGACTAGCCACTGTAACTGTTTATGGATCCTATATATAGGCTTCATCGCGATATCTTAAGCCCAAAAGTTCTCAATGAGCATAGGATAATTTGCAAAAAAATCTAAGAAAATTTGCAAAAGATCTAAGACATTTGCCATTTGTGAGCTTCATGATAGTGCATACTTAGGGGCCATTTGATTCAAGATTTGTAATATTCAGGGAATGTTGTATATTTTATTTTATATTTGGAATGATAAGTTTGTTACTACCTTATCAAGCCACTTGGGTTGGGAGGTTGTTAAAGATTAGTATATTCTTATTAATGAACTGCTAATGATTCCCATCAAGCATGGAAATGACAATACCTCCTAATCCATGATAATCTAGTATTCCTACCACTTAGGAATCTACAAAGATTTCGCAATTTCACTAACACCTTTTATAACTATCTAACTTGAGTTGACCGGTAATGATTTGAATATTTTAATAGAAAATATGGAGGATTATCGGAATATTACAAACCGTGAACTAAAGGGGCCCTTAGTATTAAGTTGATGGTCATCCTACTCACAAATTTTGCTCAAAAAATTAGTGGATTTTAAACATGAAGTTCTTCACGCAAACAGTAATATAGATGATCCTTGGAAATTGACCTTTTAAGAACAAGTAGCAGTCAAGGATAATCCACAAGCATGTCGAAAAGGACATCTTAATGCCTGAGGAAACCTACTGGGATGATGTGAACTCTACAGACTTTGTTTATGCTCAGCTGAAGTCACTGGCCTCTCTGATCCCGAGCTCAGCATAAACTTGAATCCTATCTGACTACTTATAGAGTAGTAAAACGATGACAAAAAGCAGTTACCAATTATAATCGTAAGTTTGAATTTCAAAGCCGTATAGTTAGTTATAATAAGAAAATGATATCACCTCCAAGAACAATAATTAACAACGCGTCACAAACAGGGTACATCTAAACAGCCTAATGACAGTATGACACGAAAGCTGCAAAAGGATGCAACCCACACTCGTGGCGTAATGTAAATCAGAAAATTTACCGTTTTCATCATCAACTGGTAAAATAAGAAAACAGCTGAGTAAGCTAGAACTCTTAATTAGTCTAAAGGACAAATAATTTATTATTTGCATCATTGATTCACAAAGAACTAAAGATCCAAAACTAGGAAAATTGTAACTCTCAGCATGTGGTTTTTTTTCTTTTTTTCTTGTCAGAAGCAGGATGTCGTTGGTGAGTTGTAAAAGTGGAAACATGCTTAGCAGTATGCAGATGCCAATAGATTGAGCATATGTTAAAAAGTCTTATCTACCACATCTACATTTGATAGTCATGTAGGCTCCTTGGTTAAGAATTGTTTAGCACTTTAAGAACAACTATTATTGCAGTTTAGATTTGCTAACATGTAGTGTTTGCTACAACTTCACATGTATCAGTAGTAATTCACACTTTGAGAAGTTTCACAGTGTCACTTATGACCATTTAGATAAAAATCTAAGAGCTCGCTCAAACACGAGAGAGCACCAAGAAAATGCAAAATAGTTTTCAGATGGTATCAACCTGGTTTTTAATTCTGTTAGTCCATTTTTTTTGGTCATTACCCATTCCGAAAATTTCACCCACTTTAATTTGAAATTGTATACCATCTACTAAGTAATCATAGGGTACTAGCAATCTTTAAGATTTTAAATTCAGTTGTTTATTCTCAAAATAAAATATTCAAAATAACAGGTCAGATTCACCACGCGAAGCAACGAACGACAACCAAAGACGCAAAAAAGAACAAGAAACACCAGGAGCAACAAAGAAAAGGATGTATTAGAACATTACCGGTTTGATCATGGAGCTAACCAAATCATCGAAGTTGCAAACGTTAGAAGTGAATCCACCCTGCAGCTTCGAGCTACCCAAAAGATACTCATCCTTGAAATTTAACTGACCATCTGTAGTTGGCTTATTATCAATCTTATACTTTGGCGGATGAGCTGGAGCACTAATGTTTGTCTGGCCAAAGAAGCCCATATCTGTAATTCCAATAATATTCGATTTTTCCAATCTGTTAACTGGATTAGGATCAATTATATGACTCGTGGGTTGTGACGAACCAGCAAAAGCGCTGAATACTGTATTCGCGTCATTCTTAAGCCCTTGGTTCAGCTCCTCCGTTTTCTGTTTGAAGCTGCCCTCTGCTGCAAAGTTCAAAATTTTCGGCTTTTCATCAATTGTTACATGATTAAGTATCGTATTTCCGCCAAGAAAGCTGGTGTCATTTTGTAAATTTCTTCCTGCCATAGAATCGTAAGGAGAACCTCCAAGCAAATTGGATGCCGATATGCTTATAGGGTTATTCTCTATTTGTGAGACCGTAGAGAAATTGGTTCCAATGTTAGATAAATTATCGTGGTTGAAAGACAGGTTAGATGAAGCAACTCTAAGAGTCCCCCGAGAAGATTCGGAATTTATCAGAGGAATCCCCATTGAAGAATGGGTTCCTAATCCTTTGGATTGGATAAGCTGCGTCTGCGACTGCGATAACAAAGGATTGTTTGTTGTATTGATGAAGGGTGAGCTGCAACAAGCACTAGCGAGTCCATTTCCAGAAAAGCCATTAGAAAAGCCATTATTTGCTTCTTGGGCCCTCTTGTTTTGTTGCAATTGGTCGAGTTCCAGTGTTGAGGGCACTCCCTGTAGCAAATTTCCATGTTGGTCTTCTGTTATGCATTGAAATTTACCAAGATTACCAAGACTGTCGATAGGATTGCTGATGGTGTTATTTTGAATGCACCCAACTTGGACAATTCCAGCAGGAGGAAGTCCCGGAAGTGCTAATCGGGACGGATTTGTTCTGTTTAGAAGGCCACTAGGTTGGAAGGATGTAAGGGCCGGGAGATGAGCAGAAGCCGGTGCCAACGGCTGGAAGTTTCTAAAGCCATCCAGTGCCCCCATATGTAGATAGGAGGGGTCTCTAACTCCGAAGGCGGCTACCATACTAGCTTGTTGACTTGCTACGGCACTTAGTCTTTTGAGGTACAACCTATACTTCTGCATAGCAACAAAAGCAACTAGTTAGAGCGAGGATTCAAGTAAGGTGGCAAAGGGTCCAGCCGAGAACTTGCCGGCATAGTACGACACAGTACGCGTCATGTCATGTTGTGTCGTGCCAATGTGTGCCGGTCAAAAAAATACCTATGTGCAGACACACTCGCATGAAATATTTATTTTCTTTGGTACCAATATATTCAAATTGCTTATTACATATCTTTATCAAATCTTTTGCAATTTATTAAAATAACTACTTGATAATTTTTTTTAAACAAAAAGAGAGGATTTTAAGCCGTGCCATCGGTAGAGGAGTCGCATCGTGCTGATATCTTATCTATACGGTATGACATGATGGGCACAGCTCATGCCGATGGGCACTTAAATCTTTGGTTGAAGCCTTTATTAAGAGACTTCTGCTTTAAATCTAGACCTTCTCATAGATCTGTAAACTTTTATTTTCATTTTTTGCAAAAGCAGATTTCTTTTCTTTTCTATTCCGCGACTCCAGCCACTTTTCAATTTGTAGGATAAATTGTCTCTCCACTACAGCTCCAAATGTATGCAGCTGTAGTTCAAAACGAACTGTGGATCGATCGCGATCACGATCACGATCACTCAAAATTATACGAAACCATTTTGAGAAATATTTAGTTAAGCAGTTCGGAAAAGAAATGATAAACGAGACAAGAATCGACCGGCGAAACGAAAAACATGCCTGTAAATGACTCGCAACATTCTCCCGCGTAAGTTTCTCAACATTCATAAGATCCAGTATTTTCTTAGGTACAGCCTCTGCAAAAGCATAAAAACAAGCCTTGTAAACATTATTCAATACAAGCGAACGAAAGGACCGCGCAACGCTAAAGAACTTACTATCTATTCCCAGCTGATTAACAGCAGCCACAAATTTGCGGTGCAGCTCGACAGACCAAACAACCCTCGGCTTCTTCTGCGCGGAGGGGTCTTGGTCTTCGCTCTCCTGAGCGTTTTCGTCGTTATTGTTATCGTCGTCCTCTTCATCATCCTGATCCTTCCTCTTTCTAGTGGACTTTCCGATAAGCTCGGCGGATCCATCAGTAACTTGGCACTGACCAATTGCGCAATTCGCACCTTGCGGCTTCTCATAATCTTCGTCAGCGTCAGCGTCAGCGTCAGCATCAGCGCAGCTATTGTGGTCGGCGCGATCCAACTTCCTGCGCCTAACTACATGCTGCCATATGTTCTTAAGTTCTTCGATTCTAACAGGCTTCAGAAGGTAGTCGCAAGCGCCGTGCGTAATCCCCTTCATCACGGCTTTGGTTTCGCCATTTGCCGACAACACTGCACAATCAAATTCTCTGAGCTTAGCAATCGATCGGATAGCGCGAGTTGCGGGGACGCAAGAGCGTCGGAAAACTTACTGATGACTGGCAGATCCATTTCCAGCCCCACAAGCTCCAGAAGCTTGAACCCATCCATGTCAGGCATGTGGACATCACTGATGACCAGATCAAACTCGTCCTTTTTCTCCCTCAGCAATTTTAGCGCCGTAATCGCCTGATTCGTCGTCGTAACTGCAAAACAAACAACAACGACGACGACGACGACGACGACGACGACGACGAACAAGAATGAATCATTGGATAATCTTGATAAATGAAAGCAGGAAATTCATGAGAGAGGGGGGGGGTCTGACCATGATACTTGCAGCGGAGGAGAAGAACCTGGAGCAATTTTAGGCAGGTGGGATCGTCGTCGACGGCGAGGACTCGCATGCCAATTGGGAACTGATCTCTAATCTCATCACCTTCTCTTCCCATTGCCCTCTTTCCCTCCTCAATTCTCATGGTTTTGATCCAGTAACAAGAAGACAACAGGAGAGAAAGGAGACCCCACCTTATAATAGGAGGAGAGAGGGGGAGCCTTTTTCACCTCTCATCAAAGAACACAAAACCCCCTCTCCCCCCTCCCTCCTCTTCAAGTAGAGCTCCAAAGAGAGAGAAGGGTTAGAGAGAGAAAGAAAGGGGTGGTTGAGATTTGGATGTCTGACTTCACCAAGACAGCTAGCAAGAAGGGGAGGAAGTGGGGGGGAAGACTTTGAAAGGAATCAAAAGAGAGAAGAAAGATGGGGGGGGGGGGGGGAGGGGAGGGGTGGTATGGCAGAAACAGAGATGGAAAGGGTGGATAGAAAGGAATGTTTTTATGAATGGAGAGGAGATGAGAGGAGAGTGGGGGTGGTGTGGGGGTTCAAATGGGGAAAAGGAGTAGCAGCAGCAACAACAATAATAACAATAACAATACCAGCAACAACTAATAAGAGCTTTGGGGATAAATTGAAGATGAGGGATGGGGACCTCCTCAACACACACCTCTCTCTCTTTCTCTCTCTCTCTAGAAAATATTTTTGTCCATTTAACAAGCATCTTTATTGTTCGCTACTTATTTATGAGTTAAAATAGACTCAATTTTCTGCCTCGTGACAATAGGTCCAGAAGACTAATAAGTTGAGTTGGGTGAGCCCAATAAATTAAATAGAGCTACGGTCCACAATAAGACATAACGGCAAGAGGTCCAACAATAAACCTAAAAGTTCAGATGGGTTGAGTCCGGTCGAGAACCGTAGACGCTGTGTCGGTACGCTTTAAGTGAATTGGCTGCGTATTTCTAATAGTTCAAACTTTTAAGATTAATGGCTAGCGCCAACGATCCGACATTTATCTCTCATACGCTACACTACTAAAACTAAATAATAAAAGCCTCAAAATTAGAAGTTAATTTAAATGTCTCATTTAGATAGAGAGAAGAAGAGAGTTGTATCTCTCAAGTCCAGCTACGATACTATCATCAGTACTAAATATTTTGTGCTATCAAATTTTTCGTCTTTCGATTTATTTTTTTTTAATCTTTTTCACTTTTTGGACTCATTAAATTTTAAAAGATCAATATCATCTTAACCGCATATTTTTTTATTAAATTATCAAAAATATATTAGCACTAATATGACTAGGTATTGTTAATAGTATTTTAGCCCAGCTCTTGTTTTTCTGCCTTTCTCTCCATCTTTATAAAAATGTATGCATTTTTCTTATTTCATTTCATTTTTTTTTTTTTCTTCGCAAATTTCAATCCAAATGAGAAAAAATATTTTTTGTTTCAAACTCTTTTTCTTTTTTTTTGTTCTCCTTTTCTATTTATCCAAATAAATTATCAAAAGAGCAATGCTACATGTACACCCCGAAGGGGTGTACATCTTACATCTCCACCATTTTAATGGTGGCGATATCTTTTACGGGTCACATCGATTGACCCATCATCACACCCCACCCATTGGATGAGTGGGGTGTGTGATATATACCCCAAATGGGGTGTACAAGTATCATTTCCCATATAAAAAATTGGAAAATACTATTTATACACCCGTAAGGGGTGTACATCTCACACCCCCACCCATCTAAGGGTGGGGGTGTGATGAGGGGTCACTTGATGTGACCCGTAAAAAACATCGCCACTATTAAAATGGTGGAGATGTAAGATGTACACCCCTTCGGGGTGTACATGTAGCATTGCTCTAAAAAATTATAGAATTTAGACATCTATTTTTTTATGAATCAGACAATATTTTTATCTAAACTGTACATTTTAGAAACTGTTTCATACATGAACAATAATTTTCTTAAAACTTAATAAAATTTTTCATACATAAGATAAAATCATATAAATCAAATTAGATTAACGTAATAACAATTAAACATTAACTGCAGTGTATGAGATGTGAAGATACATCAAATCCAAGCAATAGTTTCAAGTTTCATTTCTTTTCCTTTCTAGTTTTAATATATCTTTAATTTATTATCTAATTTATCATTATTATTAAAGCAATAATTTAGAGAGCTTAGGATCTAGCAAGCCATAGCCTTTACCTTATTAATATTTTTGGGATTGTTTCTGATGGGTATTTTTAAACTTTTATTAATTGCATTACTATTTTGATATAAAACCACATTTTATAAATCAATTTATGGTAAAATTAATGAGTGTAGGCTAATTCTATTTGTGGCCATGCATGGCTCTTAGGCAACCCTTTTTATGAAAGTAAATTTATGGAAAATATCAGGAAAATCCATGCCCTAATTAGTGACAAATTCTCCAAATATATATACATAATTAGCTTGAGCAATTAGGGGTTGTGTGAGCCATTAAGGATAAAATCATGCTGTTGAATATAAAATATATAAATATTATTCTCTAATAATTTAAAATTTTGAAGTATAATCGTTATTTCATATAATTTCATATGGTATCAGAATTCGAGTCCCGTCAGGTTTCTAGAGTTTTTAAATTTTTCGAGCCCAGACGTAAGGGAAAGTGTTGAGGAGGAGGTTCTGAGTTCAAGTCTCGCCAGATTTCTAGCGTTATTTATAAAATATATAAATATTATTCTCTAATAATTTAAATTTTTGAAGTATAACAGTTATTTCATATAATTTCATATGGTATCAGAATTCTAGTCTCGTCAGGTTTTTAACGTTTTTTAATTTTTCGAGCCCTAGACGTAAGGGGAAGTGTTGAGGAGGAGGTTCTGAGTTCAAGTCTCGCCAGATTTCTAGCGTTATTTATAAAATATATAAATATCATTCTCTAATAATTTAAAATTTTGAAGTATAACAGTTGTTTCATATAATTTCATATGGTATCAGAATTTGAGTCTCGTCAGGTTTCTAGCGTTTTTTAATTTTTCGAGCCAGACGTAAGGGGAATTGTTGAGGAGGAGGTTCTGAGTTCAAGTCTCGCCAGATTTCTAGCGTTATTTATAAAATATATAAATATCAGTCTCTAATAATTTAAAATTTTGAAGTATAACAGTTGTTTCATATAATTTCATATGGTATCAAAATTCGACTCCCGTCAGGTTTCTAGCGTTTTTTAATTTTTCGAGCCCGGACGTAAGGGGAAATGTTGAGGAGGAGGTTCTGAGTTCAAGTCATGCCAGATTTCTAGCGTTATTTATAAAATATATAAATATCATTCTCTAATAATTTAAAATTTTGAAGTATAACAGTTGTTTCATATAATTTCATATGGTATCAGAATTTGAGTCTCGTCAGGTTTCTAGCGTTTTTAAATTTTTCGAGCCAGACGTAAGGGGAAGTGTTGAGGAGGAGGTTCTGAGTTCAAGTCTCGCCAGATTTCTAGCGTTATTTATAAAATATATAAATATCATTCTCTAATAATTTAAATTTTTAAAATATAACAGTTGTTTTATATAATTTCATATGGTATCAGAATTCGAGTCCCGTCAGGTTTCTAGCGTTTTTTAATTTTTCAAGTCCAGACGTAAGGGGAAGTGTTGAGGAGGAGGTTATGAGTTCAAGTCTCGCCAGATTTCTAGCATTATTTAATTTCTCAAGTCCAGACATGAGTAAAAATATTAAATATAAAATATATAAATATCGTTCTTTAATAGAAGTATTGAATATAAAATATATAAATATTGTTATCTAATAACTTAAACTTTTAAAATACAACAATTATTTCATATATTTTCACAACTATAAAAAAATACCCATAAAGCACCTTAATATCAAGCTTAAGAGCCCATAAAATATTAAGGCATTTTAGTTCACTTTGTGATTGCAAAATATTTGAGTAACTAATTTTGATTCGATTATTTAATTTTTAAAATTTTAATTTTTGATACATCAGGTATTAACTTCTTTAATTTGATCCATTTTGCCACTCTTTTTAATAAAATTTGTGCATACTGTTTGTTTTAATAAAAAATTAGTAATGAACATCATGCATTTTTAAAAATTTGAAATTAAAATCAAATTAAATGAATTAAAAAAAGTTTGACAGTAAAATTATAATTTTTTAAAATTAAGTAATTATATGAAAACAGATCGACGATTAAATAAGTACCTTATATTTTTTACAGCAAAAGAAAATTAATTATTTCATAAGAAAAAAAAAATAATTTTTTTTTCTCCAAACAAGGATTAAATATGCAATATAAATATATAAAAGTCAAAAACTAAACTATAAGAAATTGCCTTAAAATTTCTAACTCATTTTGTAAAATCACTTTCAACATATTTTATATATAATCGCCATGTGATTAAAAGTTAGTGCTTACCTAATTATATAAGTTAATTATTTCATTAGTCATTGATGTTCTCATTTTTTTTATTTTTTTATTTTTTCTTTAGTAAGATTTATTGGATCCGCCACAAGTTGTGATTGATTGCGTTAGAAAATGGTGGTGTGCATGTAATAGCCACACTTTATTATTTTAATCCTAATCCTAATGTGCCAATTATTTTATGTTGCAATTATTATTTATTTTTATTTTTTTTGGTTAAATTGCACTTTTGGTCTTGGAGCCAACAGGTGCATGGCATTTTAGTTTATAAATTTAATTTAATATAATATTTAATTTAAATTTTTTTAGATTATTATAATAAAATTTTACAATGCAATAGAGGATTTATTTTCCGCGTCACACTTTTATAAGATTATTATAGTTGATTAGGATGCAAATATAATATGTTCTGAATCCGTTCTAATATGTAAAAAATAAAAAAGAAAAAAAAAAAGAAAAAAGAAAAAAGATTCGTTAAAAATTCGCTTATGCTGTAAATAGAATTATCAACTAGCCAAATACGAGCGAGCTCGAGACAGCTCATATTTACTTATTTAGTAACCGAGAGCTTGTTAAAAATATCAAGTTAAAAAATTCAGCTCATATTTAATTTATTTATTAATAAGCTAAATATGAGTTGGCTTGCGAACGACAAACTAAATTGTTAGCCCTATTACTAAATAAAAAATTAAAAAGAAAATTAATAAATTAAAATTTTAATCTAATAATTAAATTTTATAAAATATTGGTCTTTTTATATTTAGATCGATATAAAATTTAAATAGTAAAAATATAATAATATATATATTTAAGTTATGCTAATGCTAACCCTAGCCGTAAATGTGGTCAAAAATAAAGGATAGAAAAGTCAAATAAAGAAAAAAAATAAAAAAATGACAAAAATTAATACTAAAATATAAATTATATTTATAAAAAATAAAAAAGTCATTTTACCTCTTAGTTAACTGTGGTTAACTTTTTTAACTTATCATTATTTAAATTTTAATAAAAAATAAATATTTATAAATAAAATAATTTTTTAAAATATAAATTTAATAATTTAAATTTTATAAAAATATATTTACTATTTAATATTTTTATGAAAGTCATATACAATTATTCTTACTTTTAAATACATAAATTTGGACTTCTATTCCATTGGGCATCTTTGAGTAGGTCCCCATCTTTATGAACTACTTGGTAGGGGCATAACATTACAAAACCCTTTTCTACATAAATGTGTTCATGAGTTACTCTTTTCCCATTTTGTTGCTCTTGTGGGGTCCTTTTAAAATGACACCCATTAAATGCCATTGTACTTTGAATAAGAGATTATTAATGCTCTCCCAATTTTATATTATTTTTTATATTACTTAATTTATCAGCATGGTTTTTGCCAGCTAAGCTTTGATGCAATCCCTTAATCATAGTTAAGAGTTAGAAGGTCAAATTAGTAATTTTGACAATTTTATCTTGTGCTTCTCTTGTTGTGTAAATTTTTTAGTGGTGAAAGTGAATGTCTTTTTGAAATGTTCATTTGAATTGCTTATTTGCATTTCTGCATGTGATGCATTTGAAATTTTAAATAATTTAATATACAAATTATAATAAAATTAATTTTTTTTGATTCAGTTATAGCATTTTGTATGATGACTAAGTTCGAGAGATTTAAAAAGTTAAGCATGCTAGGATTATAATAGTCTTGAATGGGTAACTCCACGAGAGCGGGACGTCACAATTGGTATCTGAGCCAATGATCAAACAGAAGTGTGAAATGAGTTTCGGTTGAGTTAAAGTCCTTAGCAGGCAAAGCGTGGTTAGCTCCCGACAAAATTCACTAAGATTAGCGAGATGAGTCTAACATTACCTGAGACTTGTGAGTGTATTTAAGCTTGACGAAAGTATCGAGATTTAAACGGAGAAAAAAATATGACACTCATAGTGAAATAGTTTTATATATAAAATATAATATGATTAAATCTTCTTATCCGGCTATTTGATATTTTGAGCTGTGGGTAAATTCAAAAAATTAGGAAAGCTAATCGTGTTAGAATCAGAATACTTTTAGAATAGATAACATTCTGAAAAGTAGGGATCACAATGCATAGATTGATAAGAACAGTTTATGAAGCACAGTTCGAAGCCTAGTTGCTTCACATTTTCAGCTAAGTTTTAGAATGCATAGATTGATAAGAACAGTTTTAGTTGCTTCACATTTCCAGCTAATCGTGTTAGAATCAGAATAGTTTTAGAATAGATAACATTCTGAAAAGTAGGGGTCACAATGCATAGATTGGTAAGAACAGTTTATGAAGCACAGTTCGAAGCGTAGTTGCTTCACATTTCCAACTAAGTTTATTTTAAAAATAAACGAAACGGATAGCATGCTATCTTTCTCTGAAAAAAAAAAAAAAAAAAAACAGTCTAAGAAGCACACATATTTGGAAATTGCATTTTGAGGAGACAAGGAGGTGAATACATTGGCTTAGCTTGAATAATATATTGGCTTAGCCTGAATAATGCTTACTCATTAGCATTATAATAGCAAAATAACACCAGTGCCATCGTCAATCGTCCCTAGCGCAAATGGCAAAGGGTTTGAAAGTTTATACCCAAAATCTCAAGTTCTTTATTTGAAAATAAACGAAGCAGATACTACATTTCTCTCAAAAAAAATAAATAACACAAGTGCTCTTAGTTTCATTTATTTATCATATGCATTAAACTTATGTTTAAACTTTTACCGGTAATTAACGCGACCGTCAGGCGAATTGTTCATGAAAAAAAAGAGCTATATTAAAAAATTTTGCAACGACTTTTCTAGATAGTGGAAGCAAAATTTGGAAATTAGAACATGTGCTTCTAGAATTTCAAATTAGTTTACAACCGAAGCAGAAGATTTTGAATATTTTAATTTATCAAATGATATGCTGATATCTGCATCAAAAAAGGTATAAACAGAAGTAATATAAAAAAATGCTAAATAAATATTTTTATAATTATCTCCATCAGTTATTGTGGAAACTTTTGAGCAACTAATCATCCTAGACATAAAGAAAACCCAAGAATATATATGTGTGTCCCATGATTCTTGGACATATGATGTGTGCCTTAATAAAACTAATCATATCCAACCAGGAAACATGCATCTTTAAGCCCTTATTAATAAAGCTTCATTAATGGACCATGGATCTCATTTGTTTAGAAATTCATTGAATAAGTGCTTTTAGGAATTGCACTTACAAGTTATTAATTTGACTCAATCTATATAAATATTGCATAAGTTAGGCACTAAAAGGTATTACAAAAAATGGTTGGTCCATTTATTAATTAGAACATCCAAAGCAAGGAGCATGTGTTGCATTAAATACATTCTTACAGTTAATACTAGCTTATGTAATATATATATATTGTGTGTGTGTGTATATATGCATTAAATACATTCTTACAGTTAATACTAGCTTATGTAATATATATATTGTGTGTGTGTGTGTATATATATATATATATATATATATATATATATATATATATAGAGAAAGAGAGAGAGAGAGAGAGAGAGAGAGAGATAGAGATAAGTTGGAATACTATTAATAGTACTAAGTTATTGATGCTATTAAATTTTTAATCTTTTGATTAAAAGATGTGTGGTTGAGATGATAGTGGGCTTCTTGGGTTTAATAGATGGTTGGAGAAATAGTAAAATCTAACGGATAAAAATAATCAAAGGGGTTGATCTAAGGATAGAAAACTTGTTTCACCAAATATTTGGTGTTATCATATATATATATATATATATATATATATATATATATAGAAAGAGAGAGAGAGAGAGAGAGAGAGAGAGAGAGAGAGAGAGTCCGGTTGGAATACTATGGATAGTACCAAGCAATTGGTGCTATCAAGTTTCCAGCCGTTGGATGAAAGGATGTGCGGTTGGGATTATAGTGGTCCCCTAAAATTTTTACTATTCAACCAACCACCTACTAAACCCTAGAGGACCACTATCATCATAACCGCACATTTCTTAATCCAATGGCTAAAAAATTGATAGCACCAATGACTTAATACTATCTATAATGGTGGGGCCGAAAATGCGCCGCTGACCGTTGACCGGGTACGGTCCGCGATAGGCCTCTGAGTTGACCATCTGAGTGTGATGCGCCGTGTGCCAAACGATTGGGTCGAGGAAGGATCTGCTCGGTCGGATTCTTCTCAATCAAACTCTCGACAGAGTTCGGCCTAGAGAAGCTGAACCGAAATTTGGAAACAAAAATTGACACGGCCTGAACAGCCGATTAGAAATTGTATTGCTTAAGAAAAAGTTACAGGGTGACGATTACAATTAGGGCTACTCCTAGGAAAGATGTAGATGCGGGTATGAAAAGCTAGCTAGAAAAAGCGGTAAGTGAAAGCTGAAAATTTACCCTAGAAAAACTGTAAGGAAAGCGAAAAATGCCGATATGAAAGTCTAGTTTAGGAAAGCAGCAGATGCAGAAATTGAAAGTATTGAAAAGAATGGGTAGTCACTGGCTTACGAGATTGCAGGACGCATTTTTCTTTAATAGTTCATTTTTTTATACTCGTTCGAACCAGATGTATGGTCACTGTTTTGGGTAATCGGTGTAACTTAAGGAGAATCATCGCGTATCTCTCAGCTACTTCCTTTTGAGTTGATACTTCTCGGTTGGATAGTAGCTATTTTCCGTCCACATTCATCCCCAAGATTGATACGTCGAGACGTGATCCTCGGCGTTTCCCGATGCGGGGCGCAGCCTGCCATTTCAGCGTTAGTTGCGTGATTCGTGCCTCGAATCCCGTGCCTTCTGTTTTCAGAATTTTTCATTTTGCGGCTCGAGCAGCTGATAGTCGATCCTGGTTTCGCCTCTTGTTATCTTTCAGCTGAGATTGTCTGATGGTTCACCTTCAGCCGAGGTCGGTCTTGGTTAATATACGAGTTCCTTTTCGTCGGCTATTTTTTCTATTGGCTGCTAGTCACAATGCGTCTCACGTTGCGACATTTTTGATCTCAACAGATAATAAAATTTTTGAATCGACGATCGACTCCATTAGACTTGATATAACATATTTGAAATATTTAAAAAATAATTTTTATGATTTTTTTCATGATCATTTACCTAGTGATCGAAAAGACTAAAAATAAATTGCTAAAAATAAAAATTTTATAAAAAAATTTCGATTAGAGATATTAATCTTATTGTAGATACAATAAAAAAAAAAATTTATCAAAATTTCATCCAATTTAATTATTTTTACATCTTTAAACATATAAACGGCATACATCAACCGTTAACAATTGTTGATTTTGTGTTCTTTCGATCACGAGGTAAATGATAACAAAAAATCTCAAAATTTATTTTCTAAATATTTCAAATTTGCTAGATCAAATCTAACAGAGCCAATTATCGATTCAAAAATTTTATTATTAAAAGCAGCTTAAAAGTATAAAGGCCTCTGTGCTCCTTATAGCACTGAAGCTGATATATATATATATATATATATATATATATTTATGTACACACACAACAATCACTTTTTAGTGGGCATTTGTTAATGAGTGATTGATCATTGGTTTGATCATATTTTGGAATCATAGTTTCAATAATTTATCACACATAAGGGGGTCTTTTGCTTTGTATGTGCTCTCTTTTTGGGACATCATTTGTTAATTTAATTCGCATTAGACTTAATAAAAATAATAGTCCTATATTAGATCGATCAAATAAGAGCTCGGGGGTACATATAATATTTATCTTTTTTCAACTCTAATCCGTCTGGTTCAGCTTGATAGAATTGTGACTTTGCCAAATATATATAAATATGAGTTCCATATTAAATGTAAAATTAATATTCTTAAATTATATATATATATATATATATATATATATATATATATATATATATATATAGATAGAGAGAGAGAGAGAGAGAGAGAGAGAGTGGTTATTATAATCTTATGAGTAAAATTTTTTCGTACTCATAAATTTTTATCCCTTGGATGAAAGAATGTGCGGTTAGGATTATAATAGTTCCTAGGATTTATACTATTACCAACAACCTAATAAACCCTAGGGGGGACTACTATCATCTTAACGGCACATTCTTTTATCCAAAGGCGAAAAAGTTATGAGTACAATGAGTTTTATATATATAAATTCTCAATATCTATAACTGATTTTGCACATTCTACTCTTTTTTTTGAGATTTTTTTTTTTTTTTTTTTTTCACTAAACCGACCGACCCCTTTCCTATTCTCTTTCTCAACCTTCCCCCCAACTCCAACTTTCTTACTTTCTGAAGCGTCTTTTTCTCTCCCCCAACCCTCTAGCTCTCACACGACATTTAATTCTATTTTTTGTGAAACACTTTCTCTTCCTATCTCTTTTACTTTCTCCTCATGACATTTAATTCTATTTTTTGTGAAATATTTTCTCTCCCTATCTCTTTTACTTTCTCCTCTCTATCGAACCGACAACATGCGTATCTTTCTCTACTCCTCACCCTACATATGCAATGCTTCGTTGCTCACCTTCGCTTCAACGCCGACTCCTTCGCCTTTCGCTCCCCCCAAAAGTAGACTATTTTCGAGATCAGTCGCAATATATAGAGCCCATTTTTTGATCGTTTCCACCCTCTCCTCAACGATCCCGACTCCAATCCCACCAATTCTAACAATAATAATTTCACCTTTCGTGCTCGCGGCTCTTAAATTTGGTGTAGATTTTGATTTAATTTGATTGGATTTTGATTAATTTTAGAGAAAAAAAGGCATATTTTAAAGATTATTTAGATTTTTGTTTGGGTTTGATGTGATTACAAGATTAGTGCGACGGAAAAAGATAATGAAGATCATTATTTCTTTCTTCTCATCAGTTTGCAAATCGGTTCTACACTAGTAAATATATATAGTAGAATTGGTATGCTATTAGGAGCACAGAAACCTCTGTACTTCTAAATCGTTTTCGATGATGAAACTTTCAAGTTGACGATCCGCTTCGTTAGATTTGATGTATCATATTTGAAGTATCTAGATTTTTTTTTTTTGTGTGTTTTTTCATTATCATCTACCTAGTGATTGAAATGGTTAAAAATAGACAGCTAAAAATAAAAATATTATATTGTAGCATTAAAATTTTCGCAAAGAGATATTGATCTTATGGTAAATAGTATAAAAAAAAATTATTAAAATTTCATCTAATTTAAATACTTTTATACTGTTAAATATGTAAACGGCACATATCAATCTTTGAAAATTGTTAATTTTTAACGAAGTGGATCGTTAATTTGAACACTCTATGATCGAAAACGAGACTATAGTACCGGAGCTCCGGTACTATTGATAGTATAAGAGCCTAGGGACCACTATAATCCTAACCACATATTTCTTCATCCAAGGGCCGAAAACTAAGGAATACGAAGGGGTTTTACTCATAAGAGTATAGTCGTCGGACTCATATATAGCGCAGGGTTACTATACTCTTATGAGTATAAACTCCTTTGTACTCATGACTCTTTCGCCCTTGGATGAAGGGATGTGCGGTTACGATGATAGTGGTCCCCTTAGGGTTTAGTCGGTTGTTGGTGAAATATTATAAATCCTAAGGACCACTATAATCCTAACCGTACATTCCTTCATCCAAGAGCCGAAAACTTATGAGTACGAAAGGGTTTTACTCGTAAGAGTATAGTAGCCGGACTCATATATAGCGTAGGGCTACTATACTCTTATGAGTATAAACTCTTTTGTACTCATGACTTTTTCGCCCTTGGATGAAGGGATGTGCGGTTAGGATGATAGTGGCCATCCTAGGGTTTAGTCGGTTGTTGGTGAAATATTATAAATCTTAGGGACCACTATAATCCTAACCACATATTCCTTCATCCAAGGGTCGAAAACTTATAAGTACGAAGAAGTTTTACTCATAAGAGTATAGTAGCCTCACTCTCTCTCTCTCTCTCTCTCTCTCTCTCTCTCTCTCTCTCTCTCTCTCTTTATATATATATATATATATATATATATATATATATATATATATATATATATATATATATATATATATATATATATATATATATATATATATATATATATATATAGGTATGTATGTATTCAAGCTGTTATCGAGCCGAACACGAGTGACCTGACCCCAGCTTGTGTTCGGCTCGTTTATTAAACGAGCTAAAAAATTCGACTTGTGTTCGGCTCGTTTACTAAGCGAGCGATTCGATCTCGAGCTCATTTCGAGGTGAACACGAGCTGGCTCACGAACAGCGAGCTGGATTGCCATCCCTACGTTCTATTGTCCAATTATATTGACCAGATAAAGATATTTTGTTGATGAAACAGTAACGTAAAATCTCAGTAATTGTCACGTTATCAATTACAATATCATTACATTACTGCCATATTAGCAACACATTATTATTTATCGAATTGAATTGGACTGTGGGGCTTATATTGTAATAATTTGAAAAGTTTGAGTTAGAAAATGATAATATATTTAAATTTGAAAGCCAAAGTATCAATAACTCGAAGTTTGAGAACCAAAATTGCAATTTAATCTATTATAAATGTTTTCAAAAGATCTAATTTGAATATGCTATAATGTTATTGGCTTAATCCATATCTTAATCTCTTGAAAGATACCAACAACAGGTAGAAGATGGAAACACAAATAAAAAAAGAGATATATGTATTTCATTTGATAGATATTTTTAAAACTATCAAGTTATTGGTGTTTGTGGGTTTTCGGGCTTCGGATGAAGATTTATACGGTTAGAATAATAGTGGTCGCTTAGAGTTTAGTGGATAGTTGGTGAAATAACATAATTAATCTAAAAGACAGAATTGATCCAAAAGATAGATCTAATGGTTATTGTGACACCTTCGGAATGTGTATTAGTTCTATATATAAATGATATAATATGATTAATTCTTTTAATCCGGCTATATCATTTTGGGTGGTAGCGGCCCAACTTCCCAGGGGGTCACCCATCCTAGAACTACTGTAGCTCTAACACGCTTAACTCTCTTAACCTTTTCGGTCTTGCTATTATCCAAAATGCTATAGCCGGGTTAAGAGAATTAGTATTATTATATCATTTATATATAGGACTAATACACATTCCGGAGGTGTCACATTCTTCCACCTTTAAGCCCTGACGTCCTCGTCAGGCTCAAAGACACTCACAAGCACCAGGCGATGTGAGACTTATTCTCGCTAGCCTTAGCCGACCTTGCGGGGAGCTACACTCCACCCACAACGGTCATTAGTCGGGGAGCCTCGCTCTACCCACTATATAACCCTGGCTCAGCCAAGACTCATCTCACATTTCCGGCTGGTGAATGTCTCTGATACCAACTGTGACGCCCCAACTTCCCAGGGGGTCACCCATCCTAGAACTACTCTAGCTCTAGCACGCTTAACTCTCTTAATCTCTTGGGTCTTGCTACCACCCAAAATGCTATAGCCAGGTTAAAAGAATTAGTCCTATTATATCATTTATATATAGGACTAATACACATTCCGGGGGTGTCACAGTTATGCTTTCATTAGCATGGAAGGCTTCATCCTAACGATTTTGTTTTCGATGATGGAACATCTGAATCGATGATATGCTTTACTAGACATGATCTATGCTATTAAAAGTATGTTTGTAGAAATCAAATTTTATATTTTCTCAATATTATTTGTGTAGTGGTCAAAAGGTCTCAAATTTGATAATTTTAAAAAATTAATGTAATGCATTTGTAAGTTTAATGGTGTAAAATAATTTAAATCTAATAAAATTTTGATAATTTTTTTTTTCATTATTTAGAATTAAATCAACACATTTAATATAAAATTTAAAATTTTATAACTATTTTTTTATAAAATTTTAACTTTTAGTTGTACATTTTAACACTAACTGTTGTTCTACAGTCAAATAATATCAAAAAAAAATATATAAAATTTAATTTTCAAATACTTTTAATAATTTAGATCGTCAATGTTAAGACTATTATTTGAGTCGATCATCAATTTAGATGTTCAATCTAAATCTAAATCACATAAAATTATTAATAAATCATATATAATTCTAACCATTTAAAAAAAAAAAATCTAACAATTAAATAAAAATTATAATAATAGTAATTTTTTATTTAATTGTTAGAATTTTATACAATCTATCAATAATACCAATAGTAATTTTTTTTGTATAAACTATTTAATATATACAGCTTATTGTATATTTTGAATACGGCGAACTATTCACGGTATTTGAACACGATTTCGCCACCCACCCTGCCCATCTGACATTCACTTGTCTGACATTCACTTGGTGCACGCGTGGCTGAAATAGAGTTATTTTTGTAAATTTAAATTTTGCATAATTATTTTTTGTTAAAAAAAATAAAAGGCTAAATACAAAAAAAAAAAAAAAAAAAAAAAAAAAAAAAAAAAAAAACTAAATTTGATCCTTTGAGTGGATCTAAAATTGATGATCGGGTCCTCGACTTTTCCAAAATTACAATAGTAAATATAAATGAATGAATGAACTTCAAGGGAAATCAAACGTGGCGCTCCCATATTAATTTGGCGGAGTGGGGTGGGGCCTACTATTATTATTTTTTAAAATTTTTCTATGCATTAATTATAAATTTTGACTTTATAGCATGATCATATATAACCAAAAAAAAAAAAAGAAAAAAAAATTTGATGAAGTTTTACATAATTATTTATTTTAATCACATATAATAACTAAATAGGTAAAAAAAAAAGAAGATGTTTTTATATTTTAAAATTGACTTACATTTAAAATCAAACTTCAATGTCATATTTATAGTACGATAAGCGATCAAATTCTTCTGAAATATCCAAAATACGATTGGTCAACTTTTAATTTTAACAATTTATTAGGCATTCTAAATTTTATTACATAGTTTAGTAGGTTTTTTCCTTGAGTGAAATTACTATGAAGAATAAAAATAAAAATATACAAAAAAATAAATAAATTATATTTTTGATTCTCAAATTATGAGGCCCATGGCACTTCAGTTCTCGAACTCTATTACGTTTTAATTTTTAACTCTATTACGTTTTAATTTTTAACTCAAACTATTAAATACGAGATACTTTAGTCCTTAATTAAATCTAAATCAGCTGCAATTTTTTACTTGAATGAATTATGAGACGTGTGATATTTTAGTTTTCAACTTTTGATTTTTGATTTTTTATTTTTATCTTTCTTATATTTTTACTACAACAGCTACTGTTTCTTAATTTTTTTTATTTTTATTCTGTTTTTTTATTTTGGGTTAATTGCATACGCCTTTCTGTAAACATATCGAATAGCAGATATATCCCTACAAAGTTTAACTTTTTATATTTATTCCTTCAAAAGTTTAATGTTATTCATATATATCCTTACCGTCTATCTCAGGTATAAAATTTTAGTTAATTATAGGTTAAATAGTTAATCTTGGTTAGTTAGTGAGGTAAATTTATCTTTTTACCCTTTCAGATATATTTTTGAAAGGACAAAACTGTCATTTTATATATAATCGGTTAAAAAATAAATAGTGAACTAACGATAATAAACCGGAGGAATATATATGAATAACTTAGAATTTTTGAAAGAATAAATATAAAAAGTTGAACTTTATAAAAATATATCTGCTATCCGATATGTTTACAGAGAGTCGTATGCAATTAATCCTTTTTTATATTCTTTTTATATATTTGCTCTTTGTTTTTTAATTATTTTTTTTTTTTTTTTACTTTTGTGGAATCGATTCGTCGCAACGCACACGATCGCGTGTACTTCTGAGTACATAGAACTATGAGCAAGATAAAATTAAATAAACATATAAATAAATAAATAAAAACTTAGATAAAATCCCAGCAAGAAGATTCGACCATAAATGTTCAATATTGGAAGGGATCTATTAATACTACAATAATGCAATAAATATATAGAACAGTGATTGGTGATGAAGTGGTACCCAAAAAATCATTACTCTCCTATAGTAAAAATTCCATTGACATTGATCAGTACCCTTCCTAATACATCTATATTTATATACATAAGGCCATTTTGAAATATCTGGATTTTTAATTTATTTTTTGTACTTTATCAAGTTCATTTACTCTAGAATTAATTGTATATGGCCCACTTGAATTTTTCTCCATTTAAGTCTTAGTTTTAAAAAGTGTTTTAAAATCCCATTTAATCATTCAATCAAAAAAAGTTATTGATAATATTATCAAAAACACATATTATTATCAATTTGATCACATTAGTTTGGATTCAAATTATCTCAAACACACTTTAGCCTTTTCAATATATAGCATTTGATTCGATGATCAGAAACGTACGAAATATTTTGGAGATTTGAAAGTATTAAAAATTAGATTTTATGAAATTTTAATGTAGTATGCTCATCCATCAAGCCGTATTAAATTTGACTTTTTTTTTAATGATTGTCTGTGTTAAGATTTGGTTATATTTGTAATTGAATTCTACTTAGATTAAAATTAATATTTAAATTTGTTAGAGGTAAATTATTTAAGATTTAAATGTTAATTAGATTAGAAATCTAATTTGGTTAGGATTTGGGTAATTTTTGTTGTAAGTTTTAAATATAGTATGTGTGTTATTATTTTCTCTTGGTGATATTGGTGGTGGTATGGCTTAGTCATACCCATATATAGCATGATCAAGATGGTCATAATTTTGGATGCATCAAGTGCATGGGTGTAAGAGGATGTGCGCAACTTTTGTAGGTGTAGATTAGGGGTGGCAATCCAGCTCGCTGTTCGCGAGCCAGCTCGTGTTTGGCTCGAAATGAGCTCGAGATTGAATCGCTCGTTTAGTAAACGAGCCGAACACGAGTCGAATTTTTCAGCTCGTTTAATAAACGAACCGAAAACGAGCTGGGGTCAGCTCGCTCGTGTTCGACTCGATAACCGCTCCAATATATATATATATATATATATATATATATATATATATATATATATATATATATATATATATATAAACTTTACTATTTAGATTTTAGACTATCAATTTTTTGTGAATTTTAATTATTACATTAAAATTTTAATTTTTAAATTTTCTTTCAACTTTACACCTAATAGTAGCAATGAAAATTAAACTTGTTGTTCGCGAGCCTGCTCGTGTTCGGCTCATTAATAAACGAGCCGAATTTTTCAGCTCGATATTTAAACGAGCCAGCTCGTGTTCGGCTCGTTTATTAAACGAGCCAAACACGAGCCGACCCCAGCTCCCTCGTGTTCGGCTCGTTGACACCCCTAGTGTAGATTATTGGTATACCTGGTGCATAGAAGCATAGGATGAGAGAGAAGTCTTTTGGATTTATTGAAAATGAGAGGAGTGAGAGAGATTCAGAAAGAGAGTTCGAATTGAAGCTACTCTTTGTAGAAAATGAGTCACGCGCAATTCTTTTCTTGATTACTGAATCTTATTTCACATTATATTTTTCTGTTTATTTTTTCTCTTTTGTGGTTGTAACAACTTTTATTAAGAATACGAGTTTATGATAAAAATTTGATTTGACACTTTTGTTGCTAAACCCCAACAAAAGGTACCGAAGCAAATACTGGATCAACATCAATCGGTATCAGAGCGAGTTGTGAATTCTCAAAATTTGATATCAGGATGAGTATTAGATTCCCAATAATTTGGATAGAGTTGCTAGTTTAACAGTTAAATATGATTCGAATAAGTTGAAAATTATGAAAACATACTTTCTCATGTTTTGATTAAGAATAACTAATTTGATTTCTAAAAAAAGAAGTTTGTATGCTATATTTCTTAAGCATATACAATTCACACCATTCATTTTTCTCTTTACTCGATAGCATATATATATATATATATATATATATAGGGATAATTGCCTGTGTACCCCTGAAATATGAAGAAATATCTGATTTACCCCTCTTTTTTTTTCTTTCCAATATACCCTTCATACGTTCCACCGTTATTAAAAATATCCCTACCGTTTCCCTTTGTTAAGTTAACTAGGGTTAAACTAGAGTTAAATAATAATCGGAGTTGAAAACTATCAGATATACCTATTTTGCCCGGGTTTAGAATTTAGGGTTTAGGGTTTAGAATTTTTTAGGGTTTTAGGGTTTAGGATTTAGGGTTTTAGGGTTTAGGATTTAGGGTCTTTTAGGGTTCTAGGGTTTAGGGTTTAGGGTTTTAGGATTTAAGGTTTAGAATTTTTTAGGGTTTTAGGGTTTAGGGTTTAGGGTTTTAGGGTTTAGGGTTTAGGGTTTAGGGTTTTAGGGTTTAGGGGTTTAGGGTTTTAGGGTTTAGGGGTTTAGGGTTTTAGGGTTTAGGGGTTTAGGGTTTTAGGGTTTAGGGTATATTTGAAAGGGCAAAATAGTAATTACACACAGATAACGACCGTTCCAAACGGTACACTAACAGAGTTTAACTTCAGGGGTATTTTGGAAAGAAGTTGGAACGTAAGAAGGGTAGTTTTAATATTAGCTTTCTAAGAGGGATAAATCTGAAAACAGAGAAATTTTTAGGGATACGTAGAAAATTGCCCTATATATATATATATATATATATATATATATATATATATATATATATATATATATATATATATATATATATATATATATATATATATATATATATAGTTGGCTAAATTACAGAAAATTTTATTATAATATTCCGCTTTTTCACTTTGCCCCCATGTCTTTTAAAAGCCTATATTTTGCCCCATCGTAATTACCGAATTGTCTTTACGGGGCAATGGCGTTAACGGAGGAGGTAAATTGACGAAAATGCCTTTACCTTATATTGGAGGGAAAAGGTAATGGATGAAAGAGAAAGGGGTTTAGACTTATTTCCCGTAATTTTTGAAGGGTATTTTGGGTATATCCAATAATATTTTTAAAAAAACTGACGGCTCACTCACGGAATCGTGACGGCGGGGGTGTAAATGCATATTTCGGTAATTACGAGAGGGCAAAATATAGGCGTTTAAAAGACAAGGGGGCAAAGTGAAAAAATGGAATATTACAGGAAGATTTTCTGTAATTTAGCATATATATATATATATATATATATATATATATATATATATATATATATATATATATATATATATATATATATATATATATATATATATATATATATATATATATATATATATATATATATATAGTCCGACTACTATATTTTATAAATTTTTGATCCTTGGTTGAAGAAATGTGCGGTTCGAATTATAGTGGTCCCCTATAGTTAGAATTATCGCTATGTTTATCAAAAGAATTTATTATCAAATAAAATAGCAAAGTAAAATTTTCTTATGATCATAGTGTAGCAATCTAATTCACTAGCAATAACCCACTAACGATAATGACTCATTAGATTTGAATCACCATTTCAAAATATTTAAGCCCAATTATTATTACCCAATCATAATCACTTTCCAAATCGATGTGGGACTATTGGATCGTTATGAACGATTTACTAGCTAGTTAGTCTCGCATAACACTGAACTCTCATATTTCTAGTTTTCCACTGGTATTTGGTTCTGATACCAAATGGCACTTAACTCCCATACTTCCGACCGGCTTGTATTTGGCTTACCTTTGATACCAAATGACACTTAACTCTCATACTTCCTACCGGCTAGTATTTGGCTTAGCTTTGACAGCAAATGACTCTTAATTCTCATACTTTTGGCTTTCGAGATACCAAATGACACTTAACTTTCATACTTTCGACTTCTGATTGGTATTTAGCTATGATACCAAATATAACGATCCGACGTCCAAACCATCGGCCTAAAATGCTAAATTCCAGTTATTATTATTACTAGGGTCCTTGATCCTTATATACCTTATCATAATTCCTTTCCTAACCAATATGGAACTATTTGGACATTACATATAGTGTAATTAAGTATAACTTTTTAAATCAAAGAGTGACAAAGTATAACTTGTTGAATCACAGGGTAGCAAAATAAAAATGAGCTAAACTATATGGAGACAAATTAAAGTTTACACAAGAAAAAATTTGGACCCCAATCATTTCAAAATGATCCTACTCTCTCATTCTTTCTCTTTCTCTACTATATATAAAAGCTTGCATTTCAAAATTTGATCTCTCTTGGAGCTGTGCGTCTCTGTTCACCATCTAATGCTGAGACGGCTAGGGGCTTATGTTTTTTGATCTGGAGATTGTCCCCAGTGACGGCGAAAGCTCTACATCGTCTGCTTTAACCTTTTGTTTGTTTAATTGGGAGTTCACTCGCTTACTTTTTGCGTTTCGACCCCTTTTGTTGGTCCGAGTACTGGGCCCACTTTTGTATTCCATGTTGTGTTGGGTATTTTCTTTCCTTCAGTCCTGTCCTGTACTGTTCAAATAGTGTTTAATCAAAAAAAAAATATTTGATCTCTTGGTTGATGGAATCTACAACAAAATTACTATAATAGGGTACAATTTTTAATGGAAAGAAAATTCGCACACCTTTAAATATCTCTCCCACATATGGAAAAAATATGGAATCATATTTAGAATCCACGTAAAGGTGAAAGTGGTTAGGATAAACCCCAATTGAATCCGACACTTGATTCAATAGGATGTGAATACGGATGTCAAAATTATACATCCAATCGGATTTGAATTCGGATGCTATATTTACAATATTTTCAAATTCGGATTCGAACTATCATGCCTCGAGTTATGCTCCCAACCAAAACTAGTCTCTGTTGGGTCCTCCACTAGCTCAACTCATAGAGTGGGAGAAGCTAATTAGCCCGCAATCTTCTTACATCGATTAGAAACAGCAATAGGTACAGAAGGCTCTAGAAAGAAAACGACAACAATAGAGGGCGTAAGAACTACAGAAACAAGTAGTTCCTAGTGGGTTCCATCACCAACGACAACGACCAACCCACTAGGTCTACTAGAGGTGTTGGAATTAGAGGGCAGTAGAAACTCACAAACTGGATAGCCAATGTATCCAGAAACTGAAGTCAGATCTGGTTGCTTGTTTTACTAGCCTTCTTGGATCGTCTTTGTCTTGATTGTTTTGAATCTTCCACATATATCGCCTTCTTCCACACGTTGCAGATATCTCGCATTTTTCCAGCGTTGCAGATTGGTGTTGCGGTTTGGATATGAAGAGGGCTATCGGGGTCCTTTTCTATGTCCACACTCCTAAATCCCGAAAATGTAGGTGAAAATCTAGAGAGAACGTAGAGAGGAAAGAGAAGAGGAAATCTCTTTTTCCTTTTTTTTTTTACATACCAAAATAGAGAGAAAGAGGTTCCTTTATATAGATGATAAGAACCCTTAGAGATATGAGAATATTTACTAAGATATGAGTTAAAATATGCTAATAAGAAATATATAATTCATTCTTATGCTCATCCCTATTCTTAATATATATGGTAAATACTAATCTTATCCTTAACATATAATGATAAATTCTAATCCACATCTCATATAAATTGGGTTGAATTAGAACCGAACAATATGGACACACCATATGGCTACAAGAGGAACAAAGTAGATACGATAATCAATTGTACAACAAGATATCAGTAAAAACTGGAATGAACTCTATAACTACTATGTCTCTAAACTACAAATACCCAAGATGTATATGCTGGATGTATAAGTATGCATCAACTAACCATCGGGTACTCTCAATCACAACTCAATCTCAATGACTAACTCGAGGGTCCGATCGAGCCTGTGCCTCTCTACTATGGCACCACTTTTGTAGGTGGTCCGATATTACGGCACCACTTTGATAGGTGGTCCGGTATTGCGTAAGTTGCCCCACTGGGTTGCTGCACAATCAACGCTATAAAGCCAAACTCTGTAGGAACACTTAAGCGGAGCGACCCCACTGAGTATAAAAGTGTAATCTCTGCCAAACTCGATGTGGCTTATGTAGGCTATAATCAATGCATATGATGAACTAAATCAATAATAATAGTGTCCACGTGCCCTCAGTGCAATCCGGAGTATAACCCAATGATCTAGAACTACTGTATCGCCAAACGGCATAATAAATACTAGCCAATCTACCAACTGTTGTACTAACTATCTTAGCCCCTTAGCACAGGTGTAAAATTATCCTATACTAACCCAAATCATTCCTACCCACTAACCACAGTAAAAAGCATGCAAAAACATGTAACACCCCAATAATCCCATATCGGATGGGATTGAGATTCTGATTGGATATATGAGACTATACACACTAGTAATAATAACTAGGCTTAAGCATTTTGGGTCGGTGGTTTAGGCCCAACGAGTTATTATTGCTAGCGGGTCGGATCGTCACAAATGGTATTAGAGATGAATATCAGCTAAAAGTGTGAGAGCTAAGTGCTATGCGGGGAAAGTGCTATACCACGGGTTTGGTGGGAGCCACCTCTTGAACTCGTAGGAGCCACCTCTAGAATCTCACATCGCCTGGTAATTATGATCTGTTCTGTGTCTGTGATCTGGTTTGGACCTAACGAGGACGTTAAGGTCTAAACGAGGGGAGTTTGTAACACCCCAATAGTCCCACATCGGATGGGATTGAGATTTTGATTGGATATATGAGACCATACACGCTAGTAATAATAACTGGGCTTAAGCATTTTGGGTCGGTGGTTTGGGCCCAACGAGTTATTATTGCTAGCAGGTCGGGTCGTCACAAAACATATGCTAACACCAAAGCAAAACGACAGAAGTATCGGGACTGCATAGTGTATATGAACATAGTCTAGTTTCCACCATACTAAAATCTACTACATGCAAATTAAACAAGAATAATACTAGAAGCTTAGTATAACACATGAATATCCAAGATTCCATGTTAAAACATTCAGTTTCAACAATTAACCACAAAGCATGAAAGAGCTAAACTAGATTTAGTAGGTAATTGATCATTTTCGAAAAATCAAACCCACCTCGGAAGCAAATCCAACCACGACAAGAAATCGACCTCTATAGCAACTCTCCTCAACTTAAACCAACTATAAAAATCAAGGAAAGTCCCCAATCACATCAACAAATTCTCTACTATAGAAGATCGTAATAAAAAAATATAACAAAAATCTAAAGAGAATTCGATTCAGTTCAGAAACTCCAAATTTACCCCTGCTTACCTCAATCCCAACTAAGAATGAGGAATTCCTACGTTCTCTTCCCTCGCAGATGATCCGCGAATAAGGTCCAATTCCACTTCTTGAAGCTCCAATTCGACCAAATTACCTGAGCTTCATTGCAACTGCTGTTACTGTTGCTGCTGCCGACTCCTCCACATTTCGCATGGAGAAGAAAGAAGGAAAAGGAGGAGAATATGGAGTAAAAATAGGGTTCACTGATTAGGAGGAGTGAAAAGAGTAAATGGAGAACGTGTAAGAGCTATTTAAAGAAGACTTGAGTGAATAAAATAAGCCCTCGGATCAAAAGAAATAAACCTATTTCTGTAGAAAAACACAACTTTCAGGCGCTCGAAACCATTTTCGGGCGTCTGACAAGCCTCGAAACAATGTCTGAAACAACTTGTGGTTGCCCGCTGAGAAGCCCGAAACCAACGAAGGTACGCCCAAACATTTTCGGGTGTCCAAATTCTATGCTCGAAACCTCAACCACAACCAGCCACATGTCAACACAGCTCAACACACCCGAAGTCGCCACCAACTCACTTCTGGGTTGCTATAGTAACAATCGGAATTCTAAAAGTAGGGTCCAAAATGACATCCAAGACTCACGCAGCTTTGCACTAAACATCTAGGCACTCGGTTCCTCTTTTGGGCATCCGAAAGTATCCATAACTTCGATTCTAGCATTTTTTAATGTTTTGAGTTTGTTTTCGCGTCTATTTTCACGCCAAAACCATTCCGACTTATCCCAACATTCTATAGATGTGTTGACCAGCTGCTGAGACTGCAATCATTTTGATTGCTAGGTTTCGGAACACCACACGAATACATATACGTTAGAATATTTCAAATTCGAATTCCAATTTTGATTCTGGTTTCGATTCGGATTCTAATTTGGATTTGAATATTCAAAAATGTATATATGTTATTAATTCATATATCATGGAAAATGAAAAAGACAATGGTTTAGATTAGATGGTAGAGAATTTTCTCACGCATAAGAAGTGTAAGATTTGATTCCTAACACCTCAAATTATTTTTAAAATTTAATAATAATTATTTAAATTTAAATATATATAGTTAAATTTAAATTTAGATTAACTTATAATTATAACTATAAATGTATATCCAAATTCGAAAAAAATTATTCGATTGTATTCGAATTTGTTTTTAGTGAATATGGTAAAGAAAATTCAGCACTTGACACATATCTGCATTTGAATTCGTATCCAAAAAAAAATATGGATGTGAATATGATTTGGTCAAATATCCGACCATATTCGACCGTTTTCACCCCTACATCCATGAAAGAAGCAATTCTATTACTTGTTTTTTTTAAAAAAAATACTAATTATGAATTGATCATTTGTATTATCCATGGTTAATTAAAATCACATAATATGGTGAGGAAAAATAAATTAAGTGGTTGGTTTCATCAAACGCTTGTAGCATTAGAATTTTTTTTTATTAAATTCTTAAAATTGTGAATTTTTATTGTATTGGTACACAAATAATTGTTGGCACTCAAATAATTATTGCAAACATTTATTATTAAGTGTCGCACCCTAAGTCCACAGCGGAAGCCCTCGGGCACGTTACAGACCCGCCACGTGTGTGAGGACGCACCCCACAAACGCGAAGCATCTAAAACTATCCGGCAAAAGAACTATAATCTATATCTAAACATGTATTAGAGTGAAAATAAAAATTATACTAACATCTATCACTGCACAAGATACATACAAAATCCACCTTTCAAAAAAAATAAATATAAGTAAAGGGCCCTGACGTGCCCAGTCACGATGTACAATGCTAAAAACTAAACTATCAATAGGATGGACTACCTCTATCAAAATATACTGGATATGGACTGCCATTTACGGTGCAATCCCCTTACCTCGAGTTCGAAGCTGGCTCGGAAGGCCCTAAAAGGTATACCACAAGCGGACGTGAGAATTACAAAATAGTAGTTTCTAGTGGGTACGATCGACGACAATTACGGCCTACCCTCTAGGTCTACCAGAGGCAAGATAGTGAAACTGCAAAATAAACGAGTAACGGAGTGTAATCGAAAATAAAATAAAATACAAAACGAAGCTATTATGCCTCTACACCAAACCCAAACATCGCTACCCAAACCCAAACGCAACAGAAAACTCAACACTAGCCGTCTCAACGGTACACCGGACTCAATTTTCAACTGACCGTCTCAATAGTCCGGTCAAGCATGCGCTGTCTATAAAATAGGCCACTACCAAACACTCCCTACCATCCGAGTTGCACCCTAAGCGGTGGCCCGTCAACAGTAGACACTAGCCACCTCCTAACTCCCTTCCTCTGGGCCCTAGCAGATCAATCCCACATAAAGCTCGAAGTGACATGCAGGCTATGATCAAATGGTGACTCCTCATATCACCAACGACACCAAACACAAACCCCCAGGTCAACTCATGAGTCCCAAACAAGAAAGCACCACACGTCTCGAAACCCGTGCCCTAGACACACACACACACAATCTGACGCCCCAACTTTCCAGGAGATCACCCATCCTAGAACTACTCTAGCTCTAGTACGCTCCCAGGATCGAAAACTAGCTCTGATACCAACTCTGACGCCCCAAATTCCCACGGAGTGACCCACCCTATAACTATTCTAGCTCTAGCATGCTCAACTCTCTTAACCTCTTTGTCACGCCCCGGGGCGATACTGCGCCCCGGCTCGCCAACAGATCCGCCGCCCATACGGGAAGCCCCGTATAGGCGTAGCGACTAACCTGCAAGGAAACATCTATACTAGCAGATATCAGAGCTGAAAGAGAAAAGCTGGAAAAAAAATACATAAAATAAAACTACATCTCTCAAATATACAGACCAACCTCACCAGAATACAGGAGTCTCTCATAAAAGCAGGAAAGGAAGGTACAACTCAAAACCTCACTACAAAAGTCACTCGACATAACACACACCAAAATGGAACTGGGGTACATCTACTCACACACTGAAGACGACAGGAGGGGATCTATCTCGCGACGCCCTTACCTCGGTCAGAAGGAGCTGGATCAGCAACAAGAGCTGCAGGAACCGGAGCAGAAGTCCCTGGGGAGAAAACACCACGACGGGTGTGAGAACTACATCCCACAGTAGTTCTCAGTGGGTGCCGCCAACAAGCCCGACGGTCTGCCCACTAAGTCTACCAGAGGCATAAAGTAACATATGCAGTGCCGTAAGGAAAGCTGGGAAAAGTAACTCTACAGCTACTATGCCTCTATCTAGATGCTCAACAGTGGGACAGAAAGAACATAAGGCCACAACTAACTCTCCTCCCTGATCACCCAATCAAAACTGACTGCCACATCGGGTCCAGTCAAACCTGCGCCAACCTACTGCCGTTACGTCCCGGAGGAGCGGACTTACGTAGGGCGTCCGTGGCTGCCAACGAAAGCACAGCCAGAGGGACCACTGCAACAACAAGTCGCTAAAGAACATCTCAAACTCACGCCGGTACACAACCCGGTCTCGCCTACTCCGGAGTGGCCCTCGAGGGGAGCGACCCGCTCGAGTCAAAGTAACCCATAAGTATCACTGTAAAGTATCACTGTAAAGCTCTAATGTGGCTCATGCAGGCTATGATCCAATCCTCGATCAATAAGATCGACCACCAAACAAAATCACTGACTCACTCACTGGCTGGAATCTACACAGCTGAAACTCACTGTCTCTCTGACAGTTTCCAAGAACCCAGATCGACCATCACTATCACTCTCCCAAAGACATCAAATCTACAGACTGCTATCAACTCCACTCGGTCCCCAGACACGAGTGCAAATGCATCCCACAGTCACCCGACCTCTCGGCCCACAACTCGGGCGAGGAAAAGCTAAGTCCATAGTGAAATGAAGTATCGTGATGTGGAATGTCTAGAGCAGTAAAAAACCTAGCCCAAGTTGGAGTTTTTCTACAGACTGGCTGAACATGATACATATGACAGGGGTGCTTGGTCAAATTCCAAGATTTCATTACTTAACATAGTGTAGGAATCAAAAGATTCAACAACTGATATACAAGATACAACATACAGTTTTACACATGCTAATACTCCAATTTCTAACATGCATGATCCTACACACATAGAATTAGTACACAGTCCAGAGTTCTTGGAAGCAAGGTCACCCACCTGAAAGTGCTAACTGTCCGGAATCGTACAGCTGAGAAAGCCCACAACTCTCAAATCACAAATCCCACCAAGCCAACAACACGGTAGAAGTGCTCACAAACTCCTGGGTACAAACATACACCAAAATTACACTTTAATTCACACAAATTCCACATTCCCAAAATCTGTGGTGAACAGTTCCATTAACACGAAATTTTCACCTGAAAAACTTCCTCCAAAAATTCCAATAAAAATATGACGGCGATCCTCGCGAAGAGTAGATGTCGATAGAGTCCTGAAACGTCGAATTCCGATGTCCGGATGAGGAGATAAAAATCCGACAAGTAGGTGCTGTCCAAATCAACCAACAGTCGCAAAGGGGGTTAAAAATGTACCCAGAACCCCAAGAAAAGCTCGGATCCAGAAAAAGTGTCCAACACGAAAAATGTAGATTTACCTCTTACGAAACCGTCACCGCAGAAATCGTCCAAAAATAATGTCGGGGTAGCCCGGTAGACCTCCCAGACTAAACTGCGACGAAAATGGGCCTCCAACAGAAGATCGTCGCTCCGCACCCCGATGTAGAAGTCGCCGTCGTCGCGGCCTCCAAAAATTCTGAACTTCCGCCAAGAGATGCACAAGAGGGAGAGGAAGAGAATTGGTGAAGGGCTCCAAGTGAAAAGCTTTCGGGAAAAGCTTCAAAACGAGGCCCCTTGAGGCCTTTTTATAGGCCTCACCCGAAACAGCCCGGAAAAACAAAGTCAATGGGCTTTGGGCCCAAACATTCGGGCGCCCGGTACATTCGGGCGGCTACAGTGTTGGGCCGGCCCAACACTGTTCACGCCCGAATCCACCAGGAGCCGCCACGTCGCCCGCCGAACAGCAAACAGCTGTTCGGGCCACCCACGGGCTGCCACGTGGCCCGCCCCCGCACAGTGAGGCGGTTGGCGCCCGCCAACCAGCGGGCGACGCGTGTCCCCCCCCGGTTGACCCGCTGACCGGTCGGCGGCCGCGCCGGGCGCGCGGCATGGCCCCGTCGTGGGCACGCGCCCCGAGGCACCGACCCCGACTCCGTGCACCGCGCATGGTACGCCAGCGAATCGGAGGGTGACACGTGTCCCCTACACCCGGTCCACGCATTCCACTGGAATTCCGTGGACCGCGCCGCATGCACCGACCAACCGGAGGCTGCCACGTGGCCCCGCATTGGTCCATGCACCGCCGCGCTCACCCGGTAGACCGCGCGCCTTGCGCCCGCCAATCAGGCGGTGCCACGTGTCCATGCGCCGGGTCTGTGCACCCCGCGGCGCAGCTCTGTGGACCGCGCATCCTGAACCGGCCAATGACAGGCCGCCACGTGGCATCCCGGCGGTCTACGGCCCCTCCCATGCACCATTTTCCACTGAAAACTTCCGGGAGTCCGTTTTTGGGCATCCGGACTCAGAAATAAACAAGCAAATAGCCGTTTTCAAGCGTTTTTCCGTGCTGAATCCATTTCCGACCTCTGTTGGGCCTAATTCTTTTCCGAATTTTCGGCAAACTCAGCCGAAGGCCTACACAGCTAATAATAACACACATGGTCCATCTGTGGCATCCCATTGACGCACCATGGGCCAGATACACCAACGCTAGGTGCTCTAACAGTGGATTCATCGGAAGAACGCTGCATGGGAATTTGGGCCACTACACTCTTGGGTCTAGTTACCACCCAAAATGCTATAGCCGGGTTAAGAGGTTTAGCTCTGTTTATACCTTATATATAGAACTAATCCAAATCTTGGAGGTGTTACACACAACCAATCGCACCAACCCAAGGCCTATGAAACCCCAAGACAATGTAACCACTACGTCAGTATGACAGGCCACAAATATCACAATATAAGTACTACCAATCTCTAATACCCAACAATACAAACGAAGAGTCAACTCAGATCGACAATATAGTTTCCCTAACAATCAGGCTAATCCAATCTCGCTATAAAAATAACATCTACCCGAAAGTCCACACTAACACACAAAACACTCTAAATCACTAACATGGATCCCTTGATAGTAGATAAATCCAAGCATACTATATTAAAACCTACCTCAAAATTTGCGCACCGAAAAGACCCTCATAAGTCCTCTAGCAATAAATTAATAATATTTCTCTCCTCAAAAAAATAAATTAATAATATTTCTAAACTCCTAATCCCAAATAGTCCAAGTACAGATAAATCATGTAATTTCTACAACTAAAAGCAATAATAAAGTAGATAAAATTCTTGCATCTAGCATGCAGATATAATCAATAATTCGCCATTCTCGGCGACACAAAACCCACGTGGAATGCAAATCCTAGCAGAACTCAGCCGGCGGAAAGATTACACGTTCGACAATGATCACCACTCGCGAACGGCACAGTCCCAACAAATCCGGCAGTATCTCGATCAACCGCGCAACACCGAAAAACCCTTGTCCTAACAGTTAAAAGACATAGAGTTGAAAATATAAAACTCTAATGAACAAAATCTAACATTATCAAAAACTACCCCAAAAAACACAAACAAATAATATAAAATAAAAGACACTTACCCCATGGTCGACGCGCCGCCAAAACTCACACGCGCGTGCTCGAGCTAGGCTCCTCGAATCGAATCGCGCGCTCTATGACACTCCGTACACGCTCATGACCTTACTCTCCTTCTCCCTCCCTTGCGCTCTGTTTCTCTCTCTCTAGCACCCACGGACGCGAACAGAGGAGAAAAAGATAAGAAATAGAGGGGTTCCCGGACATTTATAGCCAAAAAACCAAGATTCAGGCGCTCAAAATCTTCTTTCGGGCGCCCGAAACCTCTCTTTCGGGCGGCCCAACATAAAAAAGGAGACCTGGACCATCCGAGCTACTACAGGGCCTCTTTCGGGCACTCGAAAAGCACGCCCAAAACGACCTGGGGCTGCCACGTGGCACGCTGCGCATCAATGAGCACGTTGCGTCGCGCCTGCGCCCAACGGAGCACCGATACATTATGGCCAGCCGCACAACCCCCACTGCCACGTGCGTTGCGTCACGTGTCACCCCCACTGCACCGATTCCTGCGCCCAATGGGAAGCCACCACGTGTCGTCGCCTCCCGCCCCGCGCCATCACGCGCCACATGTCAGCCTCCCCCGCGCCCGCCTCTCCTTTCGGATGACTACAGGGCGGATCCGGGCGCCCGGATCCGCGCCCAATAGCCCAAAAACCTCAAAAGAAAAGTCCCAAAACACACCCCTGGGCTTTATTTTTTGCATCGTTTTGTGCTAAAACGGTCCCGACTCTGCCTGGCACTCCTCCAACGTGCTGACCGACCAATATACTACAACTTTGCTATTTGCAAAGTCCAGTATCTCACATCATTCTTCTCTCTGACCCTCGTCCACCGCCTCCGCGACTCTCTACGATGGTAACGAGGGCGGCGCTGCCTCATCTTCCTCCGTTTTATTTCTTTGCCGGCGCAGGCACCGATGTTGTCGTCGGAGAAGAATGATGTTATCGCAAGTGTAGGTGAGAGTGGAGTGGACAAAGGCGATGAGCTTGTAGTCAAGGTAGTGCTCGTTGTCACCCGTGAAGGTGAGGATGAATACGCGTCCGCATTTCTCCATGGAGCGCTTCCGATGAGGGTGGTGGTTGTGGTAGAGGGTGAGGGAGAGGCCCCGATAACGAAAAAAGTTGTCAATAGTAGAAAAAAAAATAAAAATAAAAAAAATATTTTCCTACAAGAAAGGCCCATAACCAATGTGCAAGGAAGAAGAAAATGAAATTGCGCTGTTTCAGAAAAAATTTACACTATTTTTGACGAAAGTTACACTATTTAAGATAAAAAAAATTATACTATTTAAGATAAGAGTTACACTTTTTAGGCGAAAGTTGCATTATTTGGACTAAAGTTGCTATTGGGAAATCTGGTACTCGTCCCGGTACTCGATTTTGTGAATCCGCAATCCGCTCCGGTACCGCAATCCACGCCGGTACCGCCTAATGTTGGGATTTCGCAGCGGAAACGTCAAATCAGATTTTTAACCATAAACCCGTCCCCTCAACATGCATAACTGGAACAAGCATAACCACAAAGAGAAGAAAATCAAAACAGAAAATATGCGGGTGAAATATGATTCATTAACCAAGAGAAGAATTATACCGACTCCTCTTTTGCAACAGAGTAGCTTCAACCCAAGACCTCCTCCTAAATCTCTCTCACATTTCTCTCGTCTTCTATAAACCTAGAAGACTTCTCTCTTTGAACGCACCCATACATGCATCCAAAATTATGGACACCTTGGTCATGCCATATGGATGTGGCTAAACCCTAACCCCCACCACCTCCATAAGTGTGACCACCAATATATGGGTGTGGCTAAATTCTAGCCCCCACCATTTTCATGGGTGTTACCACCATTGTGGGTGTGGATACCACCGTTAAATATAACACCTATATTATATTTATAGCTTATATCAAAAGCTATACAAATCCTAGTCTAAATAGATTTTTATTCTAATTAATATTTAAATCTTAACAAACTCTTATCTCTTTAAGATTTAAATATTAATCTTAATCCAACTAGGATTCAACTACAAATCCAATCAAATCCTAACAGTTACACTATTTCTCCTTCTCCTCATTCCACCCGCTATTTTCTCGTGCTTCTTTTGCACCATTTCGGGACCGGTAATGTGTGCAATGGAGGTGGAGCAAAAAGCAGCGACGCTAGACTTGAGGGCGGCGGAGGCAAAGGCAGAGATGGCCCGCCTTGCCTCCGCCCAATAAGTAGTGCGCAGGCAAGGGGTGCACGGGGGCGGGCGAGGACCACCCGTGTTGCACGGAGTGCATCACTGCGTGCATCGCGAACACAGGGTCGTGTCGTGAGTAGCCCAGAGCGGTGAACCCCTCGCCTGCGGTGCTCCCCTTGCTTGTGGCGCCATGGAAGAGCTTGAGGGCGAAGGTCTTGTCGAGTACCAAGGATAGTACGAGCTCGTTTGAGGGAAGGCGACGCCGTAGCAAGCGTGGACATGGTAGATGGAGAGCTTAAGATCTATTTGTTGAACACGACCACCATTTGGTTTGGGGTTGTCGCTCTCATCTACCTTCACCGCGTGTGTCGCCAATCCCAAATGGACGCAGAAGAAACACGAGAAAACGGATAGGAAGAAGAGGAGAAAAAAAAATAGTGCAACTTTAGTTCAAAGAGTGCAACTTTAACCTAAAAAATATAACTCTCGTATCAAATAATACAATTTTTGTTCCAAAGAGTATAACTTTCGTCTAAACAATACAAAATTCTTCTAAAATAGTGCAACTTCATCTTAACGATGTAATTTTATTTTATTCTTTCTTCTTCTCTTGTTTTAATCTTTTCTGTAATAAAAAAAAATTCTTATTTTTTTATTATTTTTTTCTGCTCTCTACATCTTTTTTTGCTATCGTGGCCTTTCTCTCGCACTCTACCACAGCCACCGTCCTCGCTGGAAGCGCTTCTTGGAGAAGTGTGAGCATGTCTTCGTCCTCGCCCTCACAAGTGATAGTGAGCACTGTCTCAGTCACGACCTCATCACCCACGCTCGGAATAGCATCTTTCTCCTCCGACGGCCGCGTCGGTGCCTGCGCCGACAAAAAAAAATGAAGCGGATGAAGAGGAGACGATGTCGCTCTCGTTACCATCACAAAGGGCTGCGAAGACAATGGACGAGAGTTGAAGAGAAAAAAAAAGAGAAAAAAAAAAAATTGAGAGAGAGAAAGAGGAATAACGTTATTTTAGTTAGTTTTCTAAAAATTCAAGCTGAATCTGTAAAATTCAAAATAGTGGTCTACCTTTGCAAAATCTAAAAATTAATAAATTTTTTTTACAAATTGGCTAAATAAAAATATTCTTTATATTGAAATAACAAATACATAGAATGGATTTTTCTTTTCCCTACGCCATTGCACGTGATGTAGTTACAATGATTGAGAAACTTTTCAAATCTCGTTTTTTCCAAACTCTAAGGGTTTGTTTGATTAAATACACTAATAGAAAGTATTGCAGTTATAAATATTTTATTTGGCTGCATACGGTTAAGAAGTGTATTTATAATTTTTTTTTATTTTATATATATATAATGATGAGAATTTTAGAGAGTAAACTTATCTTTGTTTAAAATTACATTTTCTATAAGTTCTACAGTTGGAGCCGCGGTCAATTTGGGCGTAGTTCTATTTGCTGTAGTTGAGTCTACTCGTGCAGTTACAATTGCAACAGTTAAATTCAAATGTATTAAACAAACACATGATTTAGATTACAATTGCAACAGTTCTATGCCGTTTTGATTCAACTATTCAATTTTTTAAAGTTTTATTTTAATTTGTTCGATTTAAGTAATTTGATGGTTAATCAAATACAAAATTTAAGCCAATTATTTTTTTTAATAAATATATAATTACATAAATTATATAAAATATACTAATTAAATTCGTAAAAATAAACATCACATTCAAATATTAAAATTTAAAAAGTTATTAACTCTCTCACATTAACTCAACTAAAAAATTAGATATTAAAATTAAAAAATTTAAAAATTATATAACCAAATCAAAAAAATAGGAAAATGCTATGTGTACACCCCTTTCGGGGTGTACATCATACACCCCACCCATCTAAGGGTGGGGGTGTGATGATGGATCACTTGATGTGACCCGTAAAAAGTATCGCCACCATTAAAATGGTGAAGGTGTCTGATGTACACCCCTTCGGAGTGTACATGTAGCATTGCTCTAAAAAATAATTATGATAAGTTTTATACTAGAAAAATATTTTTGTTGAAAAATAAATAAAAAAAAAAATAGATTTAGGGGACCAGTGGGACACGCGTCGACTTTCCATTGGCTAGACAGTGGGCGCCACGTGATGTCAGCTGAGTGGGACTACTCGCGTACAGGGAATCCGACGCACAGCACCGAGTACGGGATCCCGATCGTCCGCTCAGTGATTCAGATTCTCATCCGTACACGTGTCCTCAGGACTACGTGACTTTGTTTCTTACACCGGGTGTACGAATACACCTTGTGCACCGCTCCTCCGTAACGCCATTAAAAACGCTTCAAATTTTTAATTAAAATTTTATTTAATATATTACGTAATCCTATTTATAAGATCCGTAAATTAAAATTTACATTTGGTGTGTACAAAAATATTTTATTCACCACACTTTTAAAGCTCTCAATATAAATTTTAAAATCTTAGATATATATATATATATATATATATATATATATATATATATATATATATATATATATATATATATATATATATATATATATATATATATATATATATATATATATATATATAGATAGAGAGAGAGAGATTATATACTTTTTAAAAGCATAAGTTTATTCATACATATAAATTTTTTATTATAAAATTTATATTCAAATTTATATTTTTTATTTTTTCTTTCTATCTTTTTAGTTGATTTTACAATAGCACAAATCCCAATACAAATTTAATGATAAAAAATTCATAAATATAAATTGGCTTATATTTTTAAAAGTATATAAGCTATACTATATATATATATATATATATATATATATTTTAATAGTTATAATAGTTATATAATAATTTTTTTTTTTGTGAGTAAGTTTAGAGACTATGTTGTTGTTAGGATTTTGCGCAAAATAAATACAGCGGGAAAAGAAATCAAATAAACAAATATTTGAAAAACTTGAGATCCGATCTCAAGAACCATACAAAATAGGATCCCTCATATATTTAAGATTAAACGAAGAACGAAGATCTAATCTTCACCTTTGCGCGGGAAAATCTACACCGCAATTTGATGATCGTGAAATTTGGTTCCAATTTGATGATCGTGAAATTTGGTTCTCTTGAAGCCGCACACGCGTCCGGCCTCTTCACCTTTGCAAGGGGAGATCTACACCGCAATTTGATGATCGTGAAATTTGGTTCTCTTGAAGCCGCACGCGCGTCCGGCCTCTACGAGTATCCACACGAGGTTGTCGAAAATATTTAAGATTAAACGAAGAATGAAGATCTAATCTTGACCTTTGCGCGGGGAGATCTACACCGCAATTTGATGATCATGAAATTTGGTTCTCTTGAAGCCGCACACGCGTCCGGCCTCTAGGATATCCACACGAGGTTGTCGATCTGATCGAAATTCTCACCGGGTGCTAGCTCCCTTGCAGAGAATGTCTTTCTTCTCTTTTCTTTTCTTTCTCTTAAAAAAAACTCATACGTATAAAGAGGGATATAATACCTTTTATAATATTAAGATAAACTTAAAATTAGATTTAAGTTTATCTTATCCCTAATCTGTGCAATCGATTAAATCCTAATTTAAATCGACTTGAACTCAATCCTAATTTGATCAAATCAAATCATTAATGCAACATTTGCACTTAAGTCCTCTCACAACTTACTAACTATTAGTAAGTCATCTCTTGCAACATTTACACTTTAATATCCTTAATTTGTAACAATTATAAATTAGTCCAATTATCAACATATTGACAATTAAGTCCTCATGCGATTCAAAAATCGCGATCCAACTATCCAATCAGTCATAACCTCTTATGTGTGTGACCCCATAGGTTTTATTCTATCTGGTAGTGAGATATATTGTGATCACCATCAACAATATCGCTGAAATTCTTTTCAGTGGGTTAGAACAATTCAAACTCTGTCCAATAAGAATTATCGATCATCCGGATAATTCTCGTGAGTCCCACAATCCACCAGTGACGCCTAGCAGCATGTAGTGGCATTCCAGTAGAATGGAATACTAAACCTCTATGTGCAGTTAACGTGTGATACAATTCTTCTATCAGGAGTCCCGACTAGACGAAGGTCATGGAATTGCTCGTCAAACTCTACCGTCTGTCATATGTCAAATTTATTCAACTCGAGTTTCTAATATCGGAAACCCTTTTCGTTATTTACTCTGCCTTGGCCAAGCTCTTCTAAACTCGATCTCATAAATCACATAGGACTAACTCCCTTATCTACTAAGGGTGATAGATTCCATATAGGTGTACACCCTATTCCTACAACGAACCTACTGCAGCCAACATGCACTGCAAGGACCCGAATGGCTAGGGACCAAATGTATGTACAGTCAAACTACAGTAACCCCATTGTGAATAGCCGAGACACCGTAGGTCAAAGGACCAGTCACACTACTGCAACATCGAGTAAGTCACTGACGAGTGAGTAGACATCCAAGTGACTTCTCGTGATGGTCACGCTCCGTACCCTTGTTCTCCAACAACTACCTGCACATTCACTCCAGTGTCGCTACACTGTTGACTCGAGACTCGTCTACCTTAAAAGGGAAGCGACCTGTGCACCAATCTCACCGGATCAATCACTGTCCCCGTGATGATCCATCGATGGAGAGCATTTAGGAATTAATCTTTAATGATACATGTCTCAAATTCTCAACTCTTGAGAATACGTATCATCATCTTATTAATTCCTTGGATAATTCATGAACACATACACAATATGAATAGAAATAAAAACCCAATAACATTCATAATGTAAAATATCAAATACAAATTTATATCCTAAAAAGAATACAAGTCGGCCAGGTTGGCTTCTAGGACATACATCTAACAGTTCTGACTAGATAATAAGCTTTCGATATATATATATATATATATATATATATATATATATATATATATATATATATATATATATATTGTGACGTCCAATTTTTCAATAGTTATCTATTTTATATATTGTGACGTCCAATTTTTCAATAGTTATCTATTTTAGAACTATTTTAGCTCTAGTATGCTAACTCTCTAAACTTCTTAGGCCTAATTACCACCTAAAATGTTATAGCCAAGTTAAGAAGTTTAGCCCTCTTTATATCTTATATATAGGACTAATCCAAATTTTAGAGGCGTTACATTCCTTCCCCCTTTAAGTCATAACATCCTCGTTAGGGCCAGACATATATTCACAAATACCAGGCGATATAACACTCATCTCGTTAATCTTAGCCGACCTTATGGGGAGCTACACTCAAACCACAACAGTTATTAGTTGGTGAGCCACGCTCTACCGGCTATGTAACTCTAGCTAAGCCGAGACTCATCTCACACTTCCTGCTTGTGATAGACGCTGATACCAACTGTGACGCCCCAACTTCCCAAGGGGTCACTCATATACTATAACTATTCTAGCTCTAGCACACTCAACCATCTTAACCTTTCGGGCTTATCTATCGCCCAAAATATTATAACCGGGTTAAGAAATTTATTCTTATTTATACTTTATATATAGAACTAATCCAAATTTTAGGGGTTCTACATATATATATATATATATATATATATATATATATATATATATATATATATATATATATATATATATATATATATATATATATATATATATATAGAGAGAGAGAGAGAGAGAGAGAGAGAGAGAGAGAGAGAGAAAGAGTTGTATTGGAATACTATCGGTAGCAAATGGGCTCAGTTGCTACCGATTTGTTTTCAATAATAGAGCTTTTAAATTAACGATCGGTACCGTTGAATATGATCTATACGATTTGAAATATTTAGAAACCAAATTTTAAATCTTTTCGACATCATTAACCTAATGATCAAAAGATTGCAAAATTTATAATTTTAATGGTCGATATGAGGCGTTTTTTCGTTTAACAGTATAAAAAAAATCTAAATCAATTGAATTTTGATTAGAAAATTTTTTACTTCTTGATCTTGATTACAATATTTCTATCAACATTTTTTGAAGAATATTTATTTTTAGCGATTTATTTTTGTGTCCGCTTGATGGACAAGAGAATAATATCAAAAAAATATGAAATTTAATTTATAAATAGTTTAAATGATTTAGATCATATTTCACGGTGTCGATCGTCGATTTCAAAGTTCCATCATCGAAAATAAATCAATAACAATGAAGTTCGTTTGCTACCGATAGTATTCTAGTTCAACTATATATATATATATATATATATATATATATATATATATATATATATATATATATAATTGAGCTTCTATATTTTTAAAAGTACAAAGTTATTATTACTTATAAGTTTTTAGCCCTTGAATGAAAAAATGTGTGGCTAGGATGATAGTGGGCCCTTTGGGTTAAATGAGTGGTTGGTGGAATAGAATGATATAAGAAATAAAATTAGTCAAAAAGATAGATTTAATGATAGAAAACTTATAAGCACCAAGCATAGTAGCCGGTATATATATATATATATATATATATATGAGTCTGAATACTATACTTTTATGAGCATATATCCCTTTACAGTCATAAGTTTTTGGCCATTGGATGAAGAAATGTGCGGTTGGGATTATAGTGGTCCTCTAAAGTTTATACTATTTCACCAACAACCTACTAAACTCTAGGGGACCACTATCATCCTAACTACACATCCCTTCAACTAAGGGTAAAAAAGTTATGAGTATAAAAGGGTCTATGCTCATAAGAATATAGTAGTCCTACTATATATATATATATATATATATATATATATATATATATATATATATATATATATATAATTAGGTTGAAATACTATCGATAGCACCAAGTCATTGGTGCTATCAAGTTTTTAGTCTTTGGATTAAGAAATGTGCGGTTAGAATGATAGTAATCCCCGAGGGTTTAGTGGGTGATTGGTTGAATAGCAAAAATTTTAGAAAACTAATATAATCCCAACCGCACATACTTTCATCCAAGGGCCAAAAACTTAATAGCACCAATTGTTTGGTACTATCGATAGTATTCCAGCCGGACTCTATATATATATATATATATATATATATATATATATATATATATATATATATATATATATATATATATATATATATATATATATATATATATATATATATATTTGTGTGTGTGTGTGTGTGTGTGTGTGTGTGTGATTGTAAGATTATTTCTAATTAGGTATGCTTATTATTGGATATCTAGTACTCGTCGTGATATCAGATTTTGTGAATTTACAACCTGCTTAAATATCAACTATCGTTGATTCGGTACTTGCTCCGATACCGATTGTTGGAATTATGCAAAAGAAACATCAATTCGGATTTCTACCATAAATCCGTTTGCTCAACAAAAATTACTGAAATCAACACAACCACGACCAAACAGAAAATATATAGATAAAATAAGATTCGCCAACCAAAAGAATAATTACATCCGACTTTTCTTTTATAATAAAGTGACTTCAATCCGACCCCTCTTTCTGAATTTCTCATCATTTTCTTGTCTTCTATAAACTCAGAATACTACTCTCTTTTCTCTTTCCTCTTCTATAATAAAGGTGATTCAATCCGACCCCTCGCTCTTACTAAATCTCTCATCATTCTCTCGTCTTTTATAAGCTCAGAAAATTACTCTCTTTTCTCTCTCACATGCACGCGTGCACTAGTTGCATGCAACACAAGCTATATATAAATTGCACCCAAGATGTACCCAAATCTTAATACATTTAGAAATCCTACTATAATTAATATCTAAATTCAAATTAATTTATCTCCAATAAATTTAAATATTAATCATAATCCAACTATAATTTAATTACAAATCTAAAAAAAATCCTAACACTTATATCTTTGTTTAAACTTATTTTTGTTTTGTTGTTACAGTTGAAACTATGACTAATTTGATTGTAGTTTCAATTACAACAGTTACAATTATGACTAATTTAAGCATAATTTCAACTAATGAAGTTGAGTCTCCCTGTGTTTCAATTGCAGTGCAGTGACAACCATGTGCAATCAAACAATCCATAACTAGGATTAACTAGTTTGAAATATAAATTTCTAAGATAATATAAATATAAGAGAAATATCTAATTAATTCTTTAAAAGTTGGGTTAATTGCATACGGCTCCCTGTAAACATATCGAATAACAGATATATCCCTATAAAGTTTAACTTTTCATATATCCTTTCAAAAGTCCAACGTTATTCATATATATCCCACCGGTTTATTATCGTTAGTTCACGGTTTATTTTTTAACATATTATATGTGAAATGATAGTTTTGTCCTTTAAAAAATGTACTTATAAAAAATAATGCAGAAATATCTGGAAGGGTGAAAAGGTAAATTTATCTCGCTAATTAATCAAGATTAAGTATTTAACCTATGGTTAACTAGATTTTTCTAACAGAGATAGACGATAGGAAACGTTGGACTTTTGAAGGGATAAATATGAAAAGTTGAATTTTGTAGGAATATATATCTGCTATTCGATATGTTTACAGGGAGCCATATGTAATTAACCCTTAAAAGTTTATATGTAAAAACTATATCATTAAGTAAGTAAAAAAAAAAAAAAAAAAAGTATTTTGTTATTGTTATTGTAAAAGTACATCTTTATTGTTGATAATGGAACATGCAATGGAGAGAGTTATTTTGATGATTCCAATATAGAAATTTTGTAATAATTAATATAACAGACTTTATATATTTATGATGCGTTAGGTGTAGTTATTGCACGCATTCGGTGGACCATGTATTGAACTCTTAAATTTTAATTAATTAGGATAAATAAAATAAGAATTTAATTTATTAATAGGTATGGTAATACTCAAAATGCATATATATTATAAATTATAGGTTAAATTAAAGATTTTTCTTTTTTTTTTTTACTTTTGCTTCTGACATAGAAATATTTATATTTTATCTCCTAAAAAATTCACATTTAGTCGCTCTACGTCAAGATTTCATCACTATTCCGTCAATTTTTTTTAATTTGCACAGACATAATTCTTGAAATGATAAAAATATATTAAAAATTAAATATTTTTTATAAACTAAGTAAGAAGATAAAATATAAATTTTTGATGTCAAAGAATAAAATAAAAAAACAAATATTTATAAAAAAAAATTCTATATTTTAGCCTAAATTATATGTAACTGGTCATAAAGTATATTTTTCTTACACCATAGATTATACGGTTAAGTCTCAAATATACAGGGCTTAAATTAAATTTTAATTATTTAAATATATTTCACAATAATTTTGAGTTTATATATTAAAAATTGTAAATTTTAAACATATCTATTAAATTAGAAATTATAATTTTTAATTCGCTCTGGTCCACGATGGATGGACCGGGTCTACCTAGTAATTTTAAACGTGGTCTATGGTGCACCAAATATATCTCCCTGGTACCATCCATCAAATTTTTAAATATCAATTATATATATATATATATACATATATATATATATATATATATATATATATATATATATATATATATATATATATATATATATATATATAAGTTCAAAATCAAAATTTAATTTATTAAATATATGTGACGTCCCACTTTCGGAGTCATCCATCCTACAACTACTCTAGTCATAGCACGCATAACTCTCTTAACCATTTGGGTCTAGCCACTGCCCAAAATACTATAGCCGTATTTAAAAACTCATAATCATCAAGCATTGTGAAACTCATCTCATAAATCTTAGTCGACCTTGTGGTAAACCAATCTCCACCTACAACAATCGTTAACAGGGGAGCCACCCCGTTAACAGGGGAGCCACCCCACTACACACGGGTTCTCCTATTCCAGAACTACTCTAGTTCTAACATGCTTAACCTTCTAAACCTCTTGAGTCTAACCACCGCCCAACATGCTATAGTCGAGTTAAGAAACTTAGCCCTGCTATATCTTATATATAGGATTATTTTAAATCTTGTAAATGTCACATTCCTTACTCTCCTTTAAGTCATGACGTCTTCATCGGGATCAGATACATTCACAAGTATCAGATGATGTGAGACTCGTTTTGCTAGACTTAATCGACCTTGTAGGGAGCTACGTTCCACCCACAACGGTCATCAGCTGGGGAGTCGTGCTTGCCCGCTATATAATCCCTGACTCAACAAAGACTCATCTCATATTTCTGATGGTGATTGACTATGATACCAACTGTGACGCCCGACTTCCTAGGGAGATTCTACAACTACTCTAGTCCTAGCATGCTTAACCCTCTTAACCTATTGGGCGTAACCACCGTTCAAAAATATTATAGCCGGATTAAAAAACTTACAACCACTAGGAATAGTGAAACTCGTCTCACAAATCTTAACCGACCTTGTGAGGATCTCATCTCCACCCATAACAATCGTTAACCGGAGAGCCGCCCCACTTCACATGCGGTCACCCATCCTAAAACTACTCCCTCTAACTAGTTCTAGAATGTTTAATCCTCTAAATCTTTTAGACCTAACCACAGTCCAACATATTATAGTCAGATTAAAAAATTTAGCCTCATTATATCTCATATATAAGACTATTTTAAATTTTGAAAGTATCGCTCACATATATGTTATAGGATATTTCAAATATTTATGCACTAAAAATGATAAACTTTGCAAACATTTATAAAAGTAAAATTACTATTTTCTCATTAGATGCACTTGGTGCATTTAATATGGTTGGTTTACCATGTCCTGTGTGCAATTTGCAACATTATACATTATACTCCTAAAAATTAATTATAAAACTATTTAAATTTAAAATTTAATCTATCTAGTACTTAGGGGGAAAGTGGTTACAATAAATTCCCATCAAATTCCGTACCAAATTCGATAGAATCTAAATATGAATGTCAAAATTTAGCATTCGACACATTTATTTTTGAATTCGCATCCAAAATAATAATAAAAAAAAGGAATGTTAATATATATTATAGAGAGATAAAATTATATTTTATCGCGTTCTTTTTTTATTTTATTATTTGTTTCATAATAAAATTACACTTATGCTCGTTAAATTTTAAATTTTATTGAAAAACATATAGGTCGTCTACGAAATTTGAACGCGCGTGAACTTTTTTTAATTGAATCGTGTGTCTAATTCGCGTTAATTTTAGTTCATATTGATATACGCATAATATTAGTAAAGTTCGACTATAATATTTATAAAAATATTAATTATTTAGTATTTATAAATTTTTATCATCATTAGATTATACTATTCGTCTCATTATCATCATAACCATCAATCTTTTCATCTAAAAATCGAAAACTCATCAGTACTAATAATTTAATATTTTTAAAAAATAAAAGCTCAATTCCATAATAATATATATCATTATATTATTATTATCCAAATAGAAAAAGAAAAGTTTAAATATAATTTTATAGAATTTTTATTTTTCAGGGCGACGGTCGAGACGCCAATTTATGTGAGAATGGGACCCATCAATTTATGCGAGAATCTTTGAAACTATCCTTTATTAATGTAGTTAAATAATAAATAGCTTGATGGACAGACATAGATATATATAGAGAGAAAGATTATGAACGCACACGAACGGAGGAGGGGTCGGGAGGACGAATCGACAGTGGCAGTGGGGCCCACAAGATTAAATCCGAAGATCGGGCCGTTCCGTACCAAAAAATCTGGTGATCAGCGGATGAGGGGAAAAGGACGTGGAAATGGTCACAATAATAAATGAACATTTTTATTGTTATTGGGAGAAGTGAAATTATTCATTCAGTATAAGTAATTTGGTCGCACATGTTCGACAACGATAGTTTTATATTTAATATTATTTTTTTAAAAATTAATTGCATACTACTCTACTACGTAAATATATAAAATAGCAGATATATTTTTACAAAGTTTCATTTTTTATATTTATTTTTTTAAAAATTTTAAGTTATTCATATATATTCTTCCGGTTTATTATCGTTAGTTCACTGTTTATTTTTTAACAGATTATATGTGAAATCACAGTTTTGTCTTTTCAAAAACGTCCCTCCAAAAAATAATACAGAAATATCTAAAAGAGTAAAAATATAAATTTATCCCACTAACTAATCAAGATTAAGTATTTAACCTATGGTTAATTAGATTTTTCTAACAGAGATAGACGGTAGGGATATATATGAATAACGTTGGACTTTTGAAGGGATAAATATAAAAAAGTTGAACTTTGTAGGGATATATCTGCTATTCGATATATTTATAGGGAGTCGTATGCAAGTAATTTTATTTGTAGGGATATATCTGCTATTCGATATATTTATAGGGAGTCGTATGCAAGTAATTTTATTTTTTTTATATCTGAATTATATATATTTTTTTTATTTATAATATTACTATATTTGATTCATTCGATCTGTAATCTGATTGATATTTTTGTATTATAGATAGAAAATAATATTTTTATATTCTTTATACTTTATAAATATATTATAGTTTAACTTTTTATATTTATTTTAAAAATTCTAAGTTATTTATATATATTTCTACCGTCAATGTTCGTTAATCATGGATAGTTAATAAGATAAATTTATTTTTTTATTCTTTCATATATTATATATAATCATAAATATATTTTTTCAATAGTTGAGATATATTTGTAAGAACAAAATTAAATTATAATTAAATAAAAAAATAATATGATAGTTAATAAGATAAATTTATTTTTTTATTCTTTCATATATTATATATAATCATAAATATATTTTTTCAATAGTTGAGATATATTTATAAGAACAAAATTAAATTATAATTAAATAAAAAAATAATATTATAAATTATATTTTATTGTCAGAATTACTGAATTTTATAAAATAAATCAAACATAGTAATTTTATGATATATTTAAAATTTAAAATTAAAGTGTCGTAAAAAGGCTCAAATAAATATTTTTTAAAAAATTAGATAGCAAAATTAAAAATTCTCAAAAAATTAGGTAATCATATTAAAACAAATAATAATTGAGATAAATTTTATATATTTTTATCTTTAAAATATTATACATCTATACAGATGACTTGAATTGTACATCAATTTAAATTCAAGTCGTAAATTTTGACTTCAAATTTAATTTCACGTTTTTTTTTTTTTTTTCATGTCACTCAAAAAAAAAAAGAAAAAAAAGATGTTATTAATGAAGGGAAAATTACTACCCTACGATTCACGCACCACACGCTACTGAATTGATGAGTCCCCCATTCATTAATTATTAGGAAGAATTTTAAGTGGGGGTAATAAATTGCAAAATTCCACCAGGAGTACTGCAACAAAATATGCTTTTCTTTGGAACATGTTGGGTATTTACTACTGCATTAATATATATACATATATATATATATATAGGAAAATGCTATGTGTACACTCCTTTCGGGGTGTACATCATACACCCCACCCATCTAAGGGTGGGGGTGTGATGATGGGTCACTTGATGTGACCCGTAAAAAGTATCGTCACTATTAAAATGATGGAGGTGTATGATGTACACCCCTTCGGGGTGTACAGGTAGCATTGCTCTTTATATATATATATATATATATATATATATATATATATATATATATATATATATATATATAGAGTTGGGCTGGAATGCTATTGATAGCACCAACCCAACTTTGCCACCCATTTTTTAGCCTTTAGATCGCATTGAGATTTGTGCATGCTCTTTAATGAAAAAGAAAAGCTTTTTACTTTTTACTTTTTCTTTTTACTTTTTTTTTTTTTCTCTTTTTTCATTAAAGAGCATGCACAAATCTCAATGCGATCTAAAGACTAAAAAATGGGTGACAAAGTTGGGTTGGTGCTATCAATAGCATTCCAGCCCAACTCTATATATATATATATATATATATATATATATATATATAGTTGTGTTGGAATATTATTGATAGCATCAGTTCAATTTTACCATCTATTTTATAATTTTTGGATCGCATCGAGATTCGTGGATGTTCTTTAATGAAAAAAAAAAGAGAAAAAAAAAAGTAAAAAGAAAAAGTAAAAAGTAACTATTCTTTTTAATTAAATAACTTGCACGAATCTCAATGTGATTCAAGGGCTACAAAATGAAAGGTAAAATTAGACTGATTCTACCAATAATATTCCAGCACATGTACACCCCGAAGGGGTGTACATCATACACCTCCACAATTTTAATGGTGACGATATTTTTTACGGGTCACATCAAGTGACCCATCATCACACCCCCACCCTTAGATGGGTGGGGTATATGATGTACACCCCGAAAGGGGTGTACACATAGCATTTTCCTTATTATAATCTTATGAATATAGATATTTTTATATTCATAATTTTTCTGTTCTTGAATAAAGAGATGTGCGATTAGAATAATAATGGTTCCCCTAGGATTTAGTGAGTTGTTGGTAAAATAGTATAAATCTTAGGGTACCACTATAATCCTAACAGTACATTTCTTCATCTAAGTGTCAAAAACTTATGAGTACGAAGTGATCTATACTCATAAAAATATAGTAGTCGAACTATATATATATATATATATATATATATATATATATATATATATATATATATATATATATATATATATATATATATATATATATATATATATATATATATATATTATACTTTAAAAAGTAAAGCCCAATTATATATATTTGTGAAATTTTTACTATTGAATTTGTATTGAAATTTGTGCTATTGTAAAGTGAACTAAAAAGAGAAAAAGAAAAAATATAATAACACAAATCTCAATGCAAATCTAATAGTAAAAAATTTACAAACATAATTAGACTTGTGCTTTTGAAAATATATAAACTCTACTCTACTCTCTCTCTCTCTCTCTCTCTCTCTCTCTCTCTCTCTCTCTCTCTATATATATATATATATATATATATATATATATATATATATATATATATATATATATATATATATATATATATGGTTGAGATAAAAATACATAAAGATATAGGTTTAAAATACAAAAAATTCTTTCATAAAAATTTACTTTTTTATTTTTCTTTGATGGCTTTCAAAATTTTATATTTTATTTTCTTAAAATTTTTAAAAATATTTTCAGAGGATTACGACGTTAATGTAAATGATGAAATAATCAAATTGTCCTTACTTATTCTGTAAGAAAAAAAAAAATTAATGTATTTTTGCCGATTCAAGAATATTTTAGGTATAAATTATAACAAAAAGTATAGGAAAAAAAGGTAAAAAAACGGATATTTACGGAGAATTTTTTTTGTAATTTAGCTAAAATATAAAAAATAAGAGCTAGACTACTATACTATTTATAGATTATAGTACTAGAGTTTTCGTATTATAATCTCAATTTCGATTTTAGAATATTCAAATCAACTATCCACAATGTTAAATATGATTTACAGTATACAAAGTTTTAAGGAATACAATTTTAATTTTTTCGACATCGTTTATTTTATAACCAGATTATTTTAAAATTGTCAATTTTCAATAACTATTTTATAGTTTAACGGTGTAGAAGAATATAAATTTATTCAAATTTTGATAAAAAAAAAATTTTAAACTATCTAAATTAAGATTAGCATTCTTAATCTTGAATTTAAAAGTTCTATCCTCGAAGCTTCGGTATTAGTCTTGTTTTCGATCTTAGGGTTTTCAAATCAGGTCCACATAGTTAAATATGATTTAAGGTATAAGAAATTCTTAGAAATAAAATTTTAATTGTTTTCGATATCGTCTACTTAGTAAATAATGTCAAAATAAATAGTAAAAATTGAATAATATTTAAAATTTAAGAATATAATTTTTGAATTCAAGATTAAGGATGCTGACCTTGATCTAAATAGTTTAAAGATTTTCTATCAAAATTTTAGTTCATATGGATTCTTCTACGCCGTTAAACTGCAAACTCGTCGTAATAGTTATTAAAAAGTGATAAATTTAAAATAGTTTGATAATAAAATAAATGATGTCAAAAAAATATAAAATTTTATTCCTAAAAACTTTAAATATTCTATATCAATTTTAATAGTATGGTTTATTGATTTGAACATTTTAAGATTGAAAACAAGACTATAATACTATCATTACAATAAAATTAGGTTGTAGAGACACATATTTGTGATACTTTTGTATAAGTGTACTATCTATATTTCATATATATCCAAAATTATGTTATAGGGACATATTTTTGAGACACATTACAAAAATATGTCGCTATACACTCTAGCGACGACACATATAGCAACACTTACAATAAGTGTCGGTATTTTTGTCAGCGACACTTTTTTTAAATTTTAAAAATACTTAAAAATATCGTTATAGTCTAATTTTATTGTAGTGTATCAAAGTTTAGCTCTAATTAAGAAATAATTACACTATTGGTTCTTTATGTTTTTATGTTTTTTATTTTTAGTTCTAAATCTGGTGTGTTACTATTTGACCTTTAGCCTTTATATTTTGTTTCAGTTAGGTTTTAACTATTTAAATTCTCGTTAATTTTGACAGAATAGATCATGTCCACTCCACTAATTTAAATTGGTATAGTCATAGTCTTATAGCCTTCGAACGATCTCGACTAGGGATGGCAATTCAGCTCGTTGTTCGCGAGCCAGCTCGTGTTCGGCTCGAAATGAGCTCGAGATCGAATCGCTCGTTTAATAAACGAGCCGAACAGAGCCGAATTTTTCAGCTCGTTTAATAAATGAGCCGAACACGAACTGGGGTCAGCTTGCTCGTATTCGGCTCGATAGCAGCTCAAATATATATATATAAATATATATATTTTACTATTTAAATTTTAGATCATCAATTTTTTGTAAATTTTAATTATTAGATTAACATTTTAATTTTTTTATTTTTTTTTAAATTTTATACCTAATAGTATGAATGAAAATCAAACTTATTGTTCGCAAGCCAGTTCGTGTTCGGCTCGTTAATAAACGAGCCGAACACGAGCCGAATTTTTCAGCTCGATATTTAAACGAGTCAGCTCGTGTTCGGCTCGTTTAATAAACGAGCCGAACACGAGCCGAAATTTTCAGCTCGATATTTAAACGAGTCAGCTCGTGTTCAGCTCGTTTATTAAACGAGCCGAACACGAGCCGACTCCGGCTCACTCGTGTTTGGCTCGTTGACACCCCTAATCTCGACATAGACATGTTGGATTTAATTTTCCTCTACATATGGGCTAATATATAAATTTATAATTATATTATGGAATAGGGTAATTAAATAATTTAATATAGACTCTGAAAATATTTATTGGGTATGGGCTATTAATGTGTAGAAACCCAATAACAGTCTAATTAGGGTTTATGAGACTCTAATTAAACTAGTATATAAAGAATATAAAAGGATTGTGGTCCAGAGTCGGATTCCTGCCGTCAATTTGCCCTACTCCATTCAGAGCAAAATTAATTAGACGACGAATCTAGACTTTGAAGCATTCAATCTAGGCGATTTTATTGTCGGTGTTTGAGGAACGATAAAATCTGAAAACGCGTTTCATCAGGCATAGATTTCGGTAAGCGTTTATAATATTTTCAAATAGATGAATAATTATCTAATAATTTACATATATTTCTTAAATTATTTTGTATTAATTTGCATACGAATCTAATCATTTTTTAAAAAATTTTCGATATAATTTGGTTATATCAGAAATGCTGAATATTCCAAATGAGATAGTGGACATCATGTGTGAGGTCAATATGTTCGTAGACACGGAGAACAATACTGAAGGGGGTGAGATTAGATCTGACGCATGCATATAGAAAAGGAAATTGCTAGATGTACATTTTAATTAAGGAAATTGCTAGATGTACATTTTAATTGGGGTGTACATCTTACACTCATCCCATTATGAAATGGGGTAAATTTCACTCGTCCAATCGATTGGACGAGTGGAAGAACGCCATTCCAGGATAAGGTGGGTGTAGAATATACACCCCATTTGAAATGTACAGGTAGCACTTCTTGAAAAGGAAATGACTAGATGTACAATTAATTCTAAAATTAGAAACTAGGGATACAATTAATTCTAAAATTAGAGGTAAAAAATAAAAGGTATATATAAGTGTACACCCTATATGGGTGTACATTCTACACTTCATCCTATTCTGGAGTGGAGCTTTTTTTACTGGTCACTTCGATGTGACCCGTGAGGATGGGGTGGGGTGTAAGATGTACTCCCTTATGGGGTGTACAGATAGTTAGTTAATTCGGATTCAGCAAAAATTCGGTACGAATATAATACGGATAAAATTCGTATCATAATTTTAAAATTCGTTGAAAAAATTCGGCTAAAAAACGAGCTCGTCAATTATTCGGATACGTGATTTATACGGAAATAATACGTTCACTAATTAAAAATTCGGGATAAAAAATTCGGCTATTAAATTTTTAAAAAATTAAAAAATTTATACTATTAGTATAAATAATTATAATTTTTTAAAATAATTTAATCAATTTATTTTATAAATAAATAAAATATTCATTTAGAACAAAAAAAAATATAATTTTAAATTATTCCCGACAAATAATTTTAATTCGGATTCTCAATAATTCGCGAATTAACTAACTATGCTTTGAAAAAGAACGAATTTTTCACCCAAAAATTCGTAATTCGTGAATAATTCGCAAATAATACTTTTTGATTTAAAAATTCACGAATTATTCCGAATTTTTGGAAAAAGTCAGAAACGGCACGTTTAATTCGGATTCTCGATCATTCGCGAATAATTCGCGAATTAACTAACTATGGGTGTACACCTAGCAAAGCTCAAAAATAAAAGGTTGGAGACCAAAATTAAAAATATGGTAAGAGTTGAGGATAGCAATGCAATTAACCCAAGATATAACTTAGTACAATAGAGCAACACTATTTGTACATAGAGATGTCAATGGGTATGAATATCAAAATTTTGTCTGAATCCGAATCTGAACGGAATGAATTTATCTGATGGTAAACGAATGTGAATTCGGATACATATATAAAAAACGAAAACTCGACGAATTTGGATTCGGATATGGATTTTTGACTTTATCCGATCCGAATCCTGAATTGATTTTATGTTATATAATATATGTGAGGAACCCACCCTCGCATCCACGTGATGTTCCTTGGATACCAAGGCCAAAGCCAAACGATTGGACTACTTTTCTGGCCACTTTAGAGAGGTCTTTTGGCTTGGACATGACGTTTGCTTGATATTGGGCGGAGTGGGCTGTGTTTGCAGCTTTGCAGAGACTAGGCCACGTGTGTATATAAATATTTGATATTATATTTAAATTTATATTTTAAAAATTTAGATTTAATGTAATATATTTTGAAATATTATAAAGAGAAAAAGAGAAATAATTGTTTCGGATTTGAATTTTCGAGTTCGGGTTCGGATTCGAGTTTTGAATTTTTGGTCAGGTTCGGATTTGGATATGGAATTTTAAAATCCGTTAAATTCGGATTCGGATTCAAGTTTCAGGTTTGGTAGTCAAGTTCAAGTTTGAGTTTTTAAAAATTCGCCCCGAATTCAATCGGTCGACATTCCTACTTATACACACTAAAAGGGGTGTACATCCTACATTGGTCGTGGACCTTAATTTTTGTTTTAATCATATCACTTTATTAACCTCTATATAATTTGTTGAAGAAGGAGAGATTAACAGCTAACTTAGTTACACATTATTTTTTTTAGAGATAACATGATTAGTAATTTAGTTTTTGAAGATGATTTTGACTGTTTATTTACTTTTTCAAATTATTTTTTTAAAATTATGTAATCATTGAATAATGACAATAGCAAATTAGGGAATCATCAGCGAAAAAAAAAAAAAAAAAAAAAAAAAAATCTTTTTGGTCTTCTTTTGAAGACTTTATTCAGTATGTACCTCTCGATTAATTGAATAAAATCGCCTTAAAAAGAAGAAAATTCAAATCCTATTCTAAATTAAATTCTAAAATTTTAGTATTTTTTTCTAATTCAAATATATTTAATCCTATTCTAAAACTTCTAAAATTATATCCCTATTTTTTTTTAAAAAAAAATCCATATATAAAAATCCAAAAATCTAAAAAAATCACTAAGACAAAATTATCAAAAATAAGTATTTAATTTTTTTAAAATTAAATTTTAATCCTAATTATTTTTTTGACTGCGTCATTCGATTTCACTATTACCGTAAAGATCTTCTCCTCAAAATCAACTCGAACATTTTCGTGGCTCCTTAAAATCAACTCGAACATTTTGGTGGCATGGATTGAATTTGGAAAATAAAACAATTTGATGATGCAATCCCAATTCCGTGACATGTATGAGGATCAACCGGTTTCCTTGACTTAAATTTTGGAATTAGTGGCATAAGGTCTCGGTGTAATTAAAAGGAAGAAACTACTTTTGACGCTTGGTCAATGTCTCAATCTACTTTTTCACTTCTTCGATCTCGATATCACGAAAATCTTGCTCTTTCTGTGCGGTCTATGAGAAAGATCACCGTTTTGATTGCAGGAATACAAACACATGCGTTTCGATTATGATTGACAGCATTTTGATTCCTTCATCGACCTCTGGCCATGATAAATGACTAAGAAACACTTTCAAAGTTTAATTTAGTTTTGATACTAAATTGCGCAAACTTTACCCGCGTGACTAAGATGAAGAAGTACAAGGATTTAAGATTTTAGTTCTATTTACAATAAAAATAAAAAATTTAAATTATATTCTAAATCAAATCCCAAAATTTTAATAATTTTTCTAATACAATTATATTTAATCCTCATTTAAAACTTTAAAATTATGTCCCTAATTTTTAGAGATACATTTCTTATAGAAAATTCTAAAAAATCTAAAACACTCACTAAAATAAAATTACCAAAAATAAATATTTTGAAAATAAAAAAATAAAATATCAATCCTAATTAATCTTTTCCACTGTGCCAATAAATATTGAGCAATGCTACATGTAAACCCTAAAAAGAATGTACATTCTATACCCACCCATCTAAGGGTGGGGGTCACTTTACAATTTCTGAAGTGACCCATCACCACATCCTACCCATTAGATGGATGAAGTGTATGATGTACACCCCAAATAGAGTGTACAAGTAGCATTTTCTATAAATATTATACATGATCAAGAAATATTTTCGAGGCACGACCTAGCTCTTATACCGAGTCTAAACAGCGTGACTAAGGTGGAGAAGCGGATCGGAGAGAAATAAACAATCTCTTTTGAGAGTGAGTAAAAAAATTAATATACTTCAAAATTTTCTTCTAAAATAAGTTTGGATCCTATTTATAATAAAATTAAGAAATTTAAATCCTAATCTAAATCAAATTCCAAGATTTTAACATTTTTTTCTAATACAAATATAAATAATCCTACTTTAAAACTTGCAAAACTATATTCATAATTTTTAAAAACTTATTCTTATAAAAGATTCTAAAAATCTAAAAAAATTTACGGAAACAAAATTACCAAAAATAAAATATCTAAAAATTAACAAAAAAAAAAATAATCCTATTTTTTTTTTTGTGACTGCATCATTTGCTCTCGCTGGAAAGATCTCACCCTCTCGATCAACTTGGAACATCTTCGTGACATGGACACAATCCGAGTCCCGCGACATGTATGAACTGATTTAATAAAATGATTGACCAACTCCCATGGCTTAAAATTTTGAATTATTGATACAAGACGTGGGTGTAATTGAAGGGAAGAAATTGCTTGAGTATCTTCTTTGTTAGATGTGACTCTAAAATTTGAAATCGCTTCGATATTAGGATTTCGGCCCGCCAACGGATTTGCAGTGCGACAACAAATTTCATGGATGTCCGTAGTTGCCCTAGAGAGATTGTGCGATTGTACGATTATCTGAATTTGTATTCTCTTTGTTCCGACATAGTGAAGCTCTCCTCTATCACCCGTGATTTTTTACTCTGTAAAGGATTTTTTACGTAAATCTGTGTGTTATTTTTCTGTCGTGTATTTTTTGGATTTACTTTTGTGTCGTGATCGTCAATTAATTTCGTTTGATTTGTGCGCTTATTGCTAACATTCTTCATCATATGGTCCAAGTTAGTAATTTTCAATTTATCTTTCTGGCATGAGTTTTCTTTAACCAAATAGATGTTGGAATCTTAAGTCAACGAGTAATAAGTTTCACCTTTTTATCTCCGACCATACTTTTGTATTGAAATATGTGCTCGATCGTATCAATCCAATCGATGAAGCCCTATATTTATAGGCCTCCAAAATATTTAGAAAGATCAACCGTGATGCTAGAATCTCTCCATCGATCGACATGTAGCAGGGTCATGGAAAGAATTCTCAAAGCCAGATGGCTCTAAATCACGGTTGTTGTCAACATGACTTTGATTTTCAACTAGAGTAAAATGCTCGGTCAATGTCTCAATCTACCCTCTAAATTCTTCGATCTCAAAATCATGAAGATCTCACTCTCTTCGGAATAGTCTACGAAAAAGATTATCGTCGTTCAGGTTGTCAAGAATATAAACTCCTGTATTTTGATATTAATTTGCAATTTGATTCTCTCTTTAACCTCTAGCCATGATACATGACTAAGAAACTCTGATAATAACTGGCTAAACCATATGACCAAGATAAAAAAAAAAAAGTACAAGAATGAGAGAATGATAAATAATCTCTTTTAAAAAAAAATTAATAAACTCCAAAATATGCTTCTATAATAAATTTGGACCTTTTTTTTATAATAAAATTAAGATATCTAAATCCTACTCTAAATCAAATCCCTGATTTTAGAATTTTTTCTAATACAAATATATATAATCCTTATTTAAGGTTTAGTTTTACCCAATTTTAGGAATTTATTTCTTATAAAAAAATTCTAAAAATTTAAAAAATCACAAAAAAAAACCAAAAATAAAATTTTTGAAAATTTACAAAATAAAATTTTATTCCTAATTATTTTGTGACTATATCATTTATTCCCTTCTGCTGCGAAGATCTCGCCTTCGAGATCAACTCGAATATCTTGGTGGTGTGGATCGAATTAAGAAAGTAATGCGATTTGATGATGCAATTTAATTAAGTTCCGTATCATAAAATGATCAACATACTCTCTCATATATATTTTTTTAAAATTTTTCTCTTTCGCGTACAAGTCTTCCTTAATCATATAGAAATCTAACCGAAAGTTTACGAATAACAAGTTTCGCTTTTTTATTCTCGGACAAACTCTTATATTCAAAGATATGCTCGATTATATCAATTTAGTCGATGAAGTTCTCTCCTGGTAGGCCTCTAGAATATTTATAAGGAAGGTCTATCATGATGCTAGAACGCCTCCGTCGATGAAGTTCTCTCATTGTAGGCCTATAGAATATTTATAAGGAAGGTCTATCATGATGCTGGAACGCCTCCATTGATCGATGCGATCCGCTTGATGCATCTAGTGGTTCCCTCTGTTGGATCGTTGACGCTAACCATTAATTCCAAAAACTCGAGCTGTTAGAAATACGCAACCAATTCACTTAAAGCGTACAGACACAGCGCCTACGGGTCTCGATCGGACTCAACCCACCTGGACGTTAGGTCTATTGTTGGATCTCTTGCCGTTAGGTCTATTGTGGACCGCAGCCCCACTCAACTTATTGGGTCTACCCAACTCAACTTATTAGTCTCCTGAACCTATTGTCACGGAGCAGAAAGTTGGGCTTTGATTTTCTAATGTGCAAGGTTAAAAAGACATTGAGATGAAGAAATGGCAAATCGAATTAGTTTACTTATAAAATCAAATTAAATTGATCCGAGAAAATGAGTTGATCTTTTCAGCAAATTGATTAAACCACGTAATCATTATATCTTAGCAGAGTGTTTGATTTTTAAGAATATATATATATATATATATATATATATATATATATATATTCTAAAAATGAGTTTTTAGGCATAAAAAATATTTTCTGTCCGGGAGAAATAGTTATTCTGGAAAAGAGATTTTTATCCAAATTTTGTGGAAAAATAGCATTTTGTTTTTCTAATTTTTTTTTCTCTAAAAAATAAAAGCTATAAATAAATTGTATATTCCATAAAAGATTTTTCTTTATTCAGTAGATGGGCCTAGCGTATAGATTAGACCCACGAAAATAATAAAAGTATTAGGGCTTGGCCCAACCCTAATCCGGTGCCTTTTCCTCTTCTTCAAACTTCTACGTACACTACAAAGCGTTCGATGATGTGATCTCCACCACAATACCCATTTCATAGCGACACCACAATCCCCTCGCCGGAGCATCGCCGGAGCTCCGCCGCCTCGGACGCCTCCGACGACGACGACGATGACGACGACCCTTTGAACCCTCTTCATCATCTCGTTCTTCTTCTTCTTCTTCTTCTTCTTCTTCTTCTTCTTCGTCGTGTTCTTTGCGTGCGCGCGAAGCGAACTCGGATGGGATCGAAATCCTAGCTCGAGCTCCCCGGAGGAGGGTGCAGGGATGGGGAACAAGATCGCGCGGACGACGCAGGTGTCGGCGTCGGAGTACTACCTCCACGACCTGCCCTCGTCGTACAACCTCGTGCTCATCGAGGTGCTCGGGCGGGGCCGCTTCTTCAAGTCCATCCTATGCAAGCACGACGAGGGCCTCGTCCTCGTCAAGGTCTACTTCAAGCGCGGCGACCCCCTCGATCTCAAGGTAACCCTAACCCTAACCCTAACCCTAGCCCCCTTTTCTACGTTCAAATCACGATCCTTATGTGTTTCTTTTGTGTTGCCTATTGAATAGGAGTATGAGAGGAGGCTGGATCGAATCAGGGAGATATTTCAGAGCGTGCAGCATCCCCATGTTTGGCCTTTCCAGGTGAGTTCGCAAACCTCTCTTCCCTGTTACTGTTTCGGTTTAATTATTGCGTTATATTCGTGGGGATCGCGGAAATTGGGGGAATTGAGGCTATGATTTGTAAGTGGTATTGCATCACTAGAAGGAAGTGCATAGACATGCAATTTTGGAATTCTATGGTTTATTTTTATGCCAGGAAGAAAGTGGAACTTTTAGTTGGTGCTCTTGCATGATTTATTTGGATATAATTTGGTGAAATACAAAGTGGACTATATCTCCTGATGGATTGATGCGAATTTGTAAACATATATTGACCCAGCTCTGAAAATTCTGATTTTTATTGCTTTTCTTCGATAAATTGTGAACTTCATGTACTATAAAAAGAATGAAGTGCACCTAGAAATGATTATCAAAGAATTTATGCTGATGCAAGTTTAAATTCCAGCGGTGTATATCTGAAAAGAAGTATTTTAATTGTTCTTACTTAAGTGTAAATGTTGTCAAAATAAGTAAATTCATAACCTTTTTAGCTGAATTGAAATTTATGCTTTTAAATTAATGATATAAGTGTATAGACTTACTATTTTTCTCTTTCTATATATCTTCTTACCTTTTGCATTGAATTAGTTTTGGCTCGAGACAGATAAGGCAGCATATCTATTGAGGCAATACTTCTTCAGCAACCTTCATGATAGGCTCAGTACACGACCCTTCCTTAGCCTCATTGAGAAGAAATGGCTTGCTTTTCAGGTATTATTATTACCATAATGATTGAACAAATTGCTGTTTATAAATGAATGTGAAGGACTCATCTTTCTTGCACTCATCTAGTTCAATGTAATTGGTACAATCATTTGCAACGTCTTAATAAGTATAAGTTTGAATTTCCATTTTCTCTGCATTATTGGAATTTGTTTTCTGCAATTTGAGCCCACCATGATTTTAGGTTTCATTTAGTTCTAAAGACTAGATGATATTTAAAAAACCAAACAATATAAAAATGGTGACCTCTAAGATAACTTGACTTCCTATCCAAATTTATTGGGTGTCTCTGAAGAGGCGATATACTTTTAGTTTATTGGAAACAGTATAGTGAACTGCCTTCTGCAACGTACCTCCTTTGATTGACAGCTGTTTTGTTATACGTAGGTACAAATAAGTACATAAAAGTATATCTTTCCATCTTTCAAATGGCCTTTGTATTAAATGTTCCAGTCAAATTGGACAGAAATTAACGGAAGCCCACGGTGGTTGTGAAAGCATTCTACTAGTTTGTCTTTCTATGTATATGAGTATGTATTTATTTACTTATACATATGAACAACCTATTGAATCAATTCACCAAATTCCATTCAAAATATGATAAAAACCTATACAAGAGCCAGATTTAACAACATTTTTTTATCTGAAAATCTTGGCTTCTAACTAAAACCGGTGTTATTAAACTAGTAAGATTGGTTCAGACTGATTTAGAACAGTTAAAAGTAGCCAACATTTGACAAAACTGCCAAAAATAGAACTGCTAGAACTATTTTATTTGGCAGCACTGTTAATCTGAAAACCACTGACATGAAAAGTGCCCAGGCTATTGAAGCTGTCAAAATTTAGTTAGTTTAGCTTGGTTTCAGCCAAGATGTTACTTCTGACCAAAACTCTAGCTTTATAAGCAATAGGAAGTAATTATCAGATTTTATACAGATGATGCTATCTTTGAGTTGTGAGGCAATTTTACTCAACTTAAATACGATAACAGCATTTTTTTTGGCTGCCTTTCCATGCTTTCCATATGCTGTACATGTAAAGTTCGTCTTTATTTTTTTTTCCCCAGATATGGTTGTGGACTTAGCTCATTTGTTATGCAGTTACTTTGTGCAGTGGAGCAGACCCACACTAAGGGAGTTTGCCACGGTGAGAAGCTATTTTTGGAGGCAGTGAGTTGATGAGTTTTTAATAAAAGAAAATGACTATTGACAGTTTGGGCTTTACCTACAATGTAGGTGACATAAAATGTGAGAATGTTCTTGTCACCTCTTGGAATTGGTTATATCTGGCGGATTTTGCATCCTTTAAGCCAACGTACATACCGGATGATGACCCTTCGGATTTCTCATTCTTCTTTGACACTGGAGGAAGGAGGAGGTGTTACCTTGCACCTGAAGTAGGTTCCTGTATATCTAACTTGTAACTAGTTTAGATTTTCCTTTCTTTATCTGCTATTTAGTTCTATCAATCCTTCCATTTTGCTTTTTTTTTTTTTTTTTTTTTTTTTTTTTTTTTTCATTTATGATTCACTAATTTGAGATATTTAATCCGCGTAGGCCATAGAGTTTACTTATGCATTTCAGTTGTGAGCGATAAATTTTCTATACATTGGTTGACATTGGCTGCTAATGATTGTTTGCTATAACTCTCTTTTTTCTTCTTTATTTTGTTAAAAGATGATGCTGTTCTATGCTCAGCCATGGTGCATCACAAGATACCAACAATACTAAGAATATAGAAGCCCATTGGCTGGCAAATATAATCACATAGGATTCTATTTAGAACAAAAGGGAAGTGGTTTTAAAGTAAGCCTGAGCTTCTGCAGTTTTCAAATATTCTGATTGAAGTTGCCTGCTACAGCTAATATTTTTGCACTTCTCGTGAAGTATATTATATATTTTATTTTCTTCATTACCATGGACTCATTTTGGATGACCTTGTGAAAGAGATGGCTTGAATTATGCCTTTTCTATTCTCCTAGAGATTCTATGAGCATGGAGGTGAAGCGCAAGTTGCACCAGATGCACCTTTGAAGCCATCTATGGACATATTCTCCCTTGGGTATGTGCTACTCTTCTTATTTTAGGCCAATTCAATTGGATGCTAACTAACTTAGAATTTTGCTATATTTATTCTTAATATGTTTTTGATCTAGGAGTTACATTTGCTAGCGGCCTTAAAAATATTGAAGAATGTCATTATGACCTGTCAATTTAGTATTTTATTTGTCCAAACACATCTTTTGTTGTATGTCGAGCTGAACTAGTCTATCAGTATACAATTATGTAAAAATATTAAGGATGCATAGTTATTCATGTTACAATCTGCATGTGCTACAATTTATTAGTTTTTTTGCATATTAACAGACAGCAAGTAAAGATTTTATTTTGGTATATAATTCATCGGGTGTTTTCCTTGAACTTTTGCTGGAATTTCAGTAGAGGAACTAAGGTACCATACCGACAAGGTGTATGGTACAATTCCGTGCTAATGGCACCACTCAAAACCCTTTACATTAATAAAGTGCAAAAAATTTGATCAGGATAAATAATAAGCAATTGAAATTTGTTGGTGCCAAAGAAAATATATTTTTCATGCTTAGCATAGATAATTTTTTTTTGAACGGCACACACCGGCACAGCATGGCACTTGCCATCCTGTACCGTGCTGGCAAGTGCTTACTACGGCACTGTGCTGTGGCTATTAAATCTTTATGAGGCAGGATGGGTTTCTATGGGCATACATCTTGTAGTTCCTATAATATTGAAGAAACACCTCATATAGGGCATTTTAGCACATTTAGATATATTATATTATTTTTTTGTGTGTTTGAATCTAGCTAGGTGTTATAACAGTTGTCATCATCTATAATGAAATATTAATTTATATTAGAACTAATTTTCTTTTCTGTTTTTTTTTTTTTTTTTTTTTTGATGAATGCTTTGAATCTCTGTAAAGTGATGATATTGACAGCATGAAATTTGTTTTCTTGATGAGCATTTTCTTTCTAAAGGTACAAAACTCATTTACATTTATTTTATGGATAAAAAAGAATTGTCGTTACCTTTTCTTTCCAGGTGTGTGATTGCTGAACTCTTTCTTGAGGGACAGCCACTTTTTGAGCTTTCCCAACTTCTTGCTTATCGTAGAGGGCAACATGATCCTAGTCCATTTCTAGAAAAGGTGTGGCCTACTTTTTTCACACTTCCACTGTACAGTATTTTTAGGATTTTTTTCTTCTTTTTTCATGTTTCATTTTATATATTTTTTCTGCTTCACCTTTCTGGTAGATCTACTGTAAGTATTAAAAACTCTTGATTGTAGGAATAATTTCTATGTATGTGTCAAAAACTCTTGATTGTAGGAATAATTTCTATGTATGGGGACTTTGCACTTAGTCGAACACTTTTTCTATGCAGTGTTATTTGGATTTGAGGAAATAGAAACGAAGGGTAAATGAAATAAAATTTATTTGATTTGTCTGAAATCCTCTGGAGACTGCATTTGATTGTATTTAAGGAAACGTAAAGCTCTTTTTCCTACTCTCTCTCTCTCTCTCTCTCAAACTGCCTTTTCCTTTACAAACTGCCTTTTCCTACTCTCAAACTGCCTTTTCCTTTACATCTATCTTCTGTGTTGTTGTCACTGGTCCTACCTCTATGCACCCTGCTGCCTCCCACTCCAGCTCCATTGTTGCCCTAATAGCCTCAACATAATTAGAGAGGCTTTGATGAATGGTCATGTTAATGGATATCATAGAGGCTTTGATGCTTCCTCATTGCTCGCAGTATTGGATACACATTTACATGGCCATTCATAAGCTTTAGGCATGATTGTTAACTGCCTGCTCTTTGACTGAAACATCTTGTCAAATAAATTGCTGATAGCAGCATGTTTTGTCTATCTGTTATGCAAGTTGAAATTACACAAAGTTCATCTGTATACGAACGCGGACATGGGATTTTATCCTTTGATTGTTATTGCTATAACTCCTCATTTTTGTTTTTTGCTTTGAATGCCATTCCTTAGTAGAAGTGACACATCTTGTTTCAAACTTGTGTTTAAAATTCTTTCTACTTATTTCCCAATATGTGCCGAGTTGTATGGTTATGCTCATGATTTCAGATTCAAGATGTTGGGATTCGGAGGATGATACTTCACATGATTCAATTGGACCCAGAGTCAAGATTATCGTGCGAAAGCTATTTGCAAAGCTACGTGTCAGAAATATTTCCAAGTTATTTCTCTCCGTTTCTCCATAAATTCTTTTCCTGTATGATTCCTCTCGACTCGGATACAAGGGTATGAAAATTTAATGAAATTGTAAAATCCTAGAATCTTGAGGCCCTTTCTCTCCTCTTTGTGATAACAAAATAAAATCTTATCTTTATAGGTTGATGCAACTCAGCGTGCTTTTGAAACAATACACAAACAAATGATGCTAAAGAGCTCAATTGAGGAAAACACGGCTGACTCGTATACAGCTCCCGAAATCAGCAACACTGAATCTTCTGACCTCGTAAAAGGTGGAATGCAAAGAAAGAACTCTCCAAAAAGCAATGGTGACATAGAGAAAGGAACAACTACTGGTCATATCCAGATAGTTGGAGATATTAATTCCCTTCTCAAGGAAGTAGAAGAGGGAGAGCATAGTTCACGTGCAAATCCAACACAGAAAGATTTTCAATATGCTTCTTCGCAGCCATTGAATTATTTGAGGCAGCAAGTCTTGAGCAGTTTTAAAGGGCAAAGGGAGAACGAAGCACCCATTTTCAGAAAGATGCTAAAGGGCGACTTGGATTCTTTAATGGTTGGATATGATAGTCAAACAGATACATACAACTTGCCCTTTCTTTTTGGAACAGAAAATAAAACAAATAAAACAAGTTGCGGAGGTATGGTCCTGATTGCTTCCTTACTCTGTTCTTGCATACGAAGTGTGAAGCAGCCACAGTTAAGAAGGGCGGGCCTAATCGTGCTTAAGACTGCTGCTCTGTATATAGATGATGAAGATCGGTTGCAACATGTAGTTCCATATGTAATCGCTATGCTTTCTGATCCGGCCGCAATTGTTCGTTGTGCTGCTGTGGAAACATTATGTGACATTTTGGCTCTTGTCCAAGATTTCCCACCTAGCGATGCTATGATATTTCCAGAGTATATACTTCCAATGCTTTCTATGCTTCCTGATGACCCGGAGGAAAGTGTCAGGATTTGCTATGCGAGCAATATATATAAAATTGCTTTTACTGCATACAGATTTCTGATCCATGCACACAATTTAGCTGATGGGGGATCTCTCGATAAATCTAGCCTTGCAAAGAAAAAGCATCAAAATAAAAGTGACAGTGATCTTTTGAAGTTGAGGAAATCCATTGCAGAAATTGTGCAAGAATTAGTAATGGGTCCCAAGCAAACTCCAAGTATTCGTAGGGCTTTTTTGCAGGATATCGGCCATTTGTGTTACTTTTTTGGGCACCGGCAATGTAATGACTTTCTGTTGCCAATTCTCCCGGCTTTTCTTAATGATAGAGATGAGCAGCTACGGGCTGTTTTCTATGGTCAGATTGTTTATGTCTGCTACTTTGTTGGTCAAGTAAGTGTCGAGGAATACCTTTTACCTTATATTGAGCAGGCTCTAAGTGACGATATGGAGGCCGTCATCGTTAATGCACTTGATTGCTTGTCGATGCTTTGCAAAAGTGGCTTTTTGAGGAAAAGGATACTTCTTGGTTTAATTGAAAAAGCTCTTCCCTTACTATGTTATCCGATCCAATGGGTAAGAAAGTCAGCCGTCAAATTCATTGCAGCAAGTAGCGAGAGCTTAGGGCCAATAGATACCTACGCGTACCTTTCGCCTGTTCTACGCCCTTTCCTTCACCGGGAACCATCGTTTCTCTCTTCTGCGGAATCTCTTCTTTCATGCCTTAAGCCTCCTGTCTCAAAATTGGTTTTCTACCAAGTTCTAGAGAATGCTAGGAGCTCTGACATGTTGGAGAGACAGAGAAAGATGTGGTATAATAATTCATCCACTTTGTCGATTCACTGGGAAACTATTGAACACTCTAAGAAAGATGTAGGAGATGCCCATTCTTTGAACACTGCTCTGGGTAAAGAACCCATTGGCCAAAGTGGAAAATACTCTGGTCGAGCAGCTAAAAGTGCATCTTTTGGTGCTATTGAGGATGTTGCGAAAATCAGAGCAGCTAATTCCTTCCACAATAGACTAGTGGATGTTAAGGATTCATCGTCTTCCGATAAGTTGCAAGTTTCTGGCTTCATGCTTCCACATGTTACTGCTGGAAATGGTTCCTGTAGTAGTTCCTTCTTTGATGGAGTGTCTGAAGGCATACCAATATACTCTGTTTGTGTTGATAAGAATTCTTCACTAAACTTGAATACCAAGGGAGCTACTTCATTATGCATGCCATGGTTGGAACCCATGAATAAGCCATTGAGTCTATCTGCTTCTGTCCCACCTAGGCTCGTTTCAGGTTCTTTCTACAACATGAATGCTAATGCTAAGTTGGCCCAAAAACCGAAGAAATATTTAGAGGAGAACGAAACTGATCAATCTTCTTATGTGTCTAGCAAGTTTCAAGAAGTCAATATTCATGACACCATCAAAGGAAGCTCTTCTACTACTGGTGATGATCCCTCACAATCCGATTCAACAGGATTGCCTTCATTTAGCAGGGGAGTCTCAGACACTGGTTGGAGGCCTCGTGGGGTTTTGGTAGCACATCTTCAAGAGCACCGCTCTGCGGTTAATGACATAGCCACATCGAATGATGACAGCTTCTTCGTCAGTGCTTCTGACGACTTCACTGTTAAGATATGGGACACCAGGAAGCTGGAAAAGGACATCTCCTTCAGATCGAGGCTGACTTATACTCTTGGTGGGTCCCGTGCTCTATGCGCGACAATGCTTCGTGGGACCGCTAGGGTTGTTGTGGGCGCTAGTGATGGGATGTTGCACCTGTTCTCAGTTGATTATATATCGAGAGGGATGGGGAGTGTGATTGAGAGGTACACTGGTGTTGCGGATGTGAAGAAGAAGGATACTGGTGAAGGTGCCGTACTTAGGCTGTTGAACTGTTCTACTAATGATAGTTTTGTCGGTCAGTCGGTTCTTTTTAGTACGCAACATTGCGGTATTCATCTCTGGGATACAAGGGCAAAAACGGAAGCTTGGATTTTTAAAGCATTACCCGAGGAAGGATACATCTCTTCTCTTGTAATGGGTCAGTGTGGGAATTGGTTCGTTTCAGGGTCTTCGAGAGGTGTGCTTACTTTGTGGGATCTGAGGTTCCTTTTGCCTGTCAATTCTTGGCAGTATTCTACAACTTGCCCTGTGGAGAAATTGTGTTTGCTAACCCCCTCGTCGAACTCCTCATCTTCAATGGCACAGCCATTAGTTTATGTTGCAGCTGGCTGTAATGAAGTTTCTGTGTGGAATGCAGAGAATGGAAGCTGCCACCAGGTACTTTTGAGTTCATGTTGCTATTTGTTTACAATAAATCAAGATAAATAGTAGAAGTGATATATTTTTCTTTTTTGTGTGAGAATTTGATTTAAATAAATGCAGTCTGATTCGATGTTTGTACAATTAAACAGCTATAGAATGAACTGATAGAAAAATGCAAGCTTCCTTTGAATATCTATTTTTTTTTTTTCTTCAATTCACAAGCAGAGAGTCATGCTTGGTTAAAGGCTTTTGATGCAACATAATAGCAAAAGCTTGCATTTCATGATGACAATATTTCTGGTCAACACTAATAAGTTCATGTACAAGAACTAGTATCTTTCGTAGTATTTTATTGGATAAGAGAGGGTGGTGTGGCAAAATGGTTGACCTTTATGCTTTGAGATTTCTGTAATAATAAAAAGGGAAAGTGGTTTATAATAAATCAAGGAAAATATGTGGTTTGTGTGTGCAATTTATTGTCTGAGAAATTTTTCATGAACTCGATCTGATTCTTTGCAGGTATTCAGAACAGCAGGCAGTGGAAATGAAGCAGAAACATCTACTGTTCCCAGGGCACTGGTGAGGCCGACTACCAAGCCGAGTGTGAAGCAAGATGTGAAGCGAATAAACAGTTCTAAATACAGAATTGAGGAACTGAATGAACCTCCTCCTCATCTTCCGGGTATTCGCTCGTTGCTTCCTTTGCCTGGAGGTGATCTATTGACTGGGGGGACGGACTTGAGAATTCGCTATTGGGATCACACCAGGTTAGTTTCAGTACAAATACAACAACTTCCTCACTCTTCTTTGTCTCATTGGTGCTTATGCTTATGTTGTGTGTTATATTTTATTCGTGATTTTGTAGTCCTGCTCAAAGTTATTGCGTCTGTGGTCCCTCGATCGTGGAAATTGAGACTGGGGATCTACAGGAGAAGGGAAAAGAGAAGTCTTATGATGTAAAGTCTAGCTTTGGGGTACAAGTTGTGCAGGTAAATGTTATCTTCTGAAATACCAACTCCACTAAATCATGTTGGCTAGAAGCTGGACAATGCCAATGCACCTGGCTTGTTTGTATATGATTACACTAAATTTCTTAAACTAAGATATTGGAGGTGAAGTTGTAACTTTCTACATTGCAAAAGTTTGGCAAACTAATTATCTTCTTTTTTTCTTTAGTAATTTGCTAAATTAATTTCCTAAACTAACATAATTTGTGCCACAAATTCCCTTACTTTTATATAGAATTTATTTGTCCGTGGTCCTTTTAGGATGTTCCTTTTTGTTTTGCAACAAACAGTTACCTAATTACATCAATTTTCTAGCTATTTTAGTTGGTTAAATTAATGACTCTGAACAAATTATGTTTTAATGGTGACACGGCTCTTTTATGTTTATAACTTCTGTACAGGAATTAAACAAATGGCCCCCGTCGGCCAATTCGCAGAAGAATCTACTTGCGGTGGCCGCCACCGACTCTGCCGGGTGCCACCGCGATTCCATACTCTCGCTAGCCTCTGTCAAATTGAACCAAAGGATGTTGATCTCAAGTAGTAGGGACGGCGCCATCAAGGTATGGAAATGATTTTACTTTTCCCAAGCTTCATAATCTTGCTTTGTACATATAGATCCTGGCTTAAATGAAAAAAAGTACATAGGGAATCTGTGAATGTAAAGAGACTAATTCGTATATAATAAAGTTATATTTCTCCCTGTCTAACTAGTGGGGTCTATTTAATAATTAATCTGTATTATTATTAAAATTTATTCTTTTATAGTCCATACTAAATGTCATTGATTTAGTATAGATATTTGGTCATGTTTAGGTCTTAAGATGGATCTTCTGTATTCTGCTATGTTTTCTGCGGCTTTTGCTAGTTATCATAGTATCAGTATTAACACTTTTTCTATCATATTTCTCATGATCTGTGGGTTGCAGATTATTAGTGCTTATTGAGTACTTAAAATTAACTATTTATGAGAAACCGAAAAGTCGATATAAAAAGGAAATTAGGTGTTCATCTTTTCATTGATTGAATTTGTTTTCGGCATGATCATGTCATTTTGCTGTTCATTGAGTTGCGACAAAACATTAGGGAGTAAGGTGGTTTCATAGGTAAAATGCTTTACAATTTCCCTGTAGGTTGATTATTATTAGTTGATTGTTAATTTTTTTACAGTTAAAACTATTTTTTCCTTGTAAATAATAGGTTTATTTTTTGTTCCAAATTTTATTCAGAATTTTTATAATTTACAGTTAATGTAACGTGATATGAAAAGTTAGTATGAAACATTAGAAATGAAAATTAAATAAGTCGAGCTACTATGGTTGTTAGTTTTCTACTTGTTAGATGTATCTCTTTGACTAATTTTATCTCTTAAATTATATTATTTTACCAACCATCCACTAAATCCAATGGTCTCATTATTATTCTAATCGTATATTTTTTCATCGAAGGCTTAAAAATTTATAAACATTAATGATTTGTACTTTTAAAAATATAGTAGCTCAAATATATATATATATATATATATATAGTCCGGCTAGAATATTATCGATAGCACCAAACAATTGGTGCTATCAAGTTTTCAGCCGTTGGATGAAAAGATATGCGGTTGAGATTATAGTGGTCTCCTAAGATTTTTACTATTCAACCAACCACCTAGTAAACCCTAGGGGACCACTATAATCACAATCGCATATTTTTTCATCCAACGGCTAAAAGCTTGATAGCATCAATGGCTTGGTGCTATCAAAAGTATTCTAGCCTAATATATATATATATATATATATATATATATATATATATATATATATATATATATATATATATATATATATAGAGGATTGAGCTTCTCTGCTTTTTAAAATTAAGGATTAGAATTAGTCAGAGGGTAGATCTAACGGTAGAAAATTTGTAAGCATCAATTATTTTGATTAATTTTATCTTTTAAATTATGCTATTCTATCAATAATTTACTACACTCAAGGGCTCAATATTATTATTTACTAAACCCAAGGGTCCAATGACTTTTTAAGAACTTTTTCTTTTAAAAGCACAGGAGCTTATCTATCTCTATCTCTCTCTCTCTCTCTCTCTCTCTCTCTCTATATATATATATATATATATATATATATATATATATATATATATATATATATATATATAAAACTTTATATGATTGTTTCTAATTAAATTCGGCATTATTTTTTTAATTTGAGGGCAGTGTAATATATTATTTTTAATTCTCTATTTTTAAAAACATTCTGTTTTCAACTTTCTTGCTTCCTTAGTATCTTCCTCTCTCCCAACTTCTCTGCACATGATATTTAATTGTGAGACTCTTATTTTCTCTCTCTATCTTGAAATCTTTTTATCTCTCCCAACTTTCTTCCACAGGTTATTTAATTTTATTTTTTGTGAAACATTTTATCTCCTATTTCTTTTTATTCAAAGGTCGAAAACTTACGGGCACCAATGACTTGTGTGCTTTTAAAAATATAAGAGGTTAATTATATATATATATATATATATATATATATATATATATATATATATATATATATATATATATAGTATGGCTACTATGCTCGTAACCAGCACCAATAAGTTGGTACATTTAAAAGTATATGTCACGCCCCGAGTTTTGAAAGGCAGGCTAAAAATTTTCTTTTTTTTTTTTTTTTTTTTTTTTTTTTAATAAATCAGAGTTCACAAACCGGGCGTAACAGACCGCCACATGTATAGTAAATTTTCTGTCCAACTGGACAGAGCCTTTCTTATACATGCACGGCTAACCATAATCAGTCAATACCAGAGTAGTCTAAACTACGCATGCAAAACTAATCAATTTATAATAATTAACTGAAATGCGGAAAATAAAATATACTGACTACATAGGGGTCGATACTATCGCAATCGTCTCACCAACGTGTCCCGACATCCCATCACCCAAGTGACCTGAAAAACGGTCACCCAGGGGGTGTGAGATACACTGTACATGTATCCCAGTGGGCACGACGAGCCGAGAAATAGCTAATCGTACCTACTGGATACCATAATCTGCGGATAGTAGATAAATCAATAGGTAAAGCTAAAAAGGCAGGTAATCAAGCATAAGGAAGCTATAGATAACAAATGCGAGAAATCCGGAAATAATTGTGCAGATATGGGTATATGACTAAACAGTAGAACATGCTAGAATATCAAAATATCAGCTATGCATCAATAAAAGAACAACAAATACTAACTGAAGCCACTATTGGTCACGGGGACCTCAGGCGAAGATATCTATGCCAAGCCAACCACAATCATCCTGGATTCCACCTAGCAGAACTGAACCGCAACCCCGTACCATTGATATAGCCGAGAGGATCCTCGTACCAACAGGTACAGCCGAGAGTTTCCTCATATCGGTACCGCAAAGGGGCTCCCCGTACCCAGTGAAAAAGGCAGGTATGCTATTTTCGCTTGTATTAAATTTCGGAAAGCTATTTTAACGAACCGACACCACCAGCAGGTGGCTCTCGACTTGCTGGACGCCGTGCTCACCTTTTGGAAGCAACGCGGAACTCGAATAAAACTTCGGGTCAACAAATTCTTGACATAAAGGCTCACAATGCTACATTTAATACCTAGACTCGACCAAACCCAATTTTTGGGTGAGCATCATGCTCAGTGGGTCGAAAGAACTCAGAGGCTCACCAACTAGGTGCTGCGGGGTAACCGGAGACATCGCCGGAGCAACAAGGCTCGAAACTCAAGCTTTTAGAGCTTGGTTTACTAAAAAACATTTAACTAAGCGTTCAAATTGGAAAAGAAGATGGCTATCATGCTCAGGAGGACAGTAGTAGTTGAGGGCTCGCTTGCTGGAAGACCAGAACCAGATTTGGCTCTCTCGGGCATTTCTACAAACACAAGGTGTGCAACAACCTAACACCTAACCTTGAAGACAACAATGGTGATCCTCTACACCAAGGCTCTGAGTCTCAAGCACCAGCACCTGTAGGTGCTACATGACTCCAAGAAACTTGCTGGACCCATGGCCGGCGGCGAGAGGCGACGGCGGCGGCGGCGGGGCAACCTTGGCCGAAGCAAACACCAACAATGGTGAAGCCTCAACCAAGCAGCATGGGTCTCATGCAAGGGGATCCTAGGGTCCCTCTCGACTGCAGGAAGGTAACTGGAGCATTGGCCGGCGACGAGAAGCCGCGTCGGCGCCGGAGCAAGGTGCTCGGCCGGAGCATGGTTAGCCCGAAATTAGGGCTCAGATATGCGAAGCGCACACTAAACGAAACGCCACGAAACTTCATGGGAAGGTTCCTTAGGCCCTACAGTAATTGCCCACCATTTTGGTTTCGAAATTGAACCCTCGGTTGCGGCAAACGGCATGGGCGGAGTAAAGCTAGGGTTCTGGCGGGTGCATTTTCCCCGCCGGCAACCGGGAGCATTCCCGACTTCGGGGTTCAGCATGGTACATCCCCACGACAACACTTAACTACTGTAATAGTCTAGGTAGCCAGAAAAAGAACAAACACCAAGATCTCACCTTCGCCGGATCCGAGGAAGAAGGATTGATCTTCCCGGCGTCGCGCGGCCACGGCGGTGTACCGGACCACCACGGCCCGACTGCTGGATGCTGCAGACGACTTCAGATAAACCTGGGCACAAGGCTAGGGCTTGGGTGCTTCTCCCTCTCCTACAAACCGAAAACCAATGTTGCTTCTTATTTTATCCTTGCTTTTCCGGCGACCTTGGACGGCGGCCGGCGACGCAGGAGCTCGGGAGAGATAGCAGAGGGAGATGAGGAACCTCGGAGTGCGGCTGGGGTAGGGCTACGGGCCTCAGGTTTTTCCAAAAACCCTAACAGCATGTGTATATATATATATATAGTGTAATATGTACGATTGCGATTTACACCCCTTACTAATGACATTTAGGGCTGGGTCCTTTACAGCATTTTAGTCTCCCACTTAGGTCCCTCTCCAAGGAGCGGCACGCAAATCGAGGCACACAAACTAGGGTTTTGTGCAATTTAACGCGTTTTCTGCCGTATTTCACGCTTTTCGAGACAACCGGACTGTCAAACTGAAAAATTGATACCGCCACGACGTCCGGCTCGACGAAACCTATCAGGTAGCGATTTTGGTTTGCTAAAATTTAGCTCCATAATTTTTAAATTCCATCTTATACTGTAAATTATACAGTTCGGCATGCTTTACGATGCTTTAGGTTCGTCAATTGCAAATTTCGTCAGTGCCATTGTGTTCAGAACGATGAAACCGATCAAATCGACTACCTGGTTCACTATGTTCGGATTCCTGACGGTGAATTGGTCAACGTTGCAACCGCCGGAGTCCCGAAATTGGGGTTCACTGTTCATCTACAGTAATCACTAATAGCACTGTGCGCACATGCCACTGTTACATTCGTCGCGGCTATTTCGCCCGCTTCTTCACTGATTTCAGGAAGATCCGACCGTCAGATCGGAAAGTGCTGAATATGAATCTCGCTCAGTTCGACGAGACGATCGTAACGGTCAACTCGGATTTCTAAGATCATGTCTGGATTGGAAAATAGTCTTTTTGCCTCGTAAATCGTGCAACTTGCACTCTGGCGATTGACCAAGTAGATCAATTTAGGCCTTTTGAATTCAAAACCAGCTCAAAATTCACTTTTAGTCTATTTATTAAAAATAAGATATTTCGAATTTCTACAGTATAGGAGTTCAATTATATATATATATATTATAGAGTCCGACTGGAATAATATCGATAGCATCAAGTAATTGGTGCTATCAAGTTTCTAGCCTTTGGATGCAAGAATGTGCAGTTGGAATTATTGTGATATCTAAGATTTTTACTATTCAAACAACCATCTACTCAATCCTAAGAGATAAAAATTTGATTGCACCAATGACTGAATGCTATCAATAATATTCCGGCCTAATATATATATATATATATATATATATATATATATATATATATATATATATATATATATATATATATATATAGTCCGGCTATTATATTATTAATAGTACCAAGTTATTGGTATTATCAAGTTTTTTATTTTTAGATCAACCTTTTTGATTATTTTCACCCGTTAAATTTTACTATTTTTCCAACCATCTATTAAATTCAAGGGGCCCACTATTATCTCAACCACATATTTTTTAATCTAAGGGTTAAAAAATTTAATAGAATCAATGACTGGTTCTATTAATAGTATTCGTGTTGTTATCCAATCGAACAAGAGCGAGTTGAGCCAGCTTATATTCGGCTCGTTTATTAAATGCGTTGAAAAATTCGATTCGCTTACAAAATGAGCGATTCGATCTTGAGCTCATTTTGAGTTGAATACGAGTTGGCTCACGAACAGCGAGCCAGATTGCTACCCCTAGATGCTTCATTAATTTTTAATTAACTAAAGTGAATTATAAAATTTAATTATAATATTTTATAAAATTTGAATAATAAATTATAGTAAATTAAAATTTGATAATTAGAGTGTCATGCAACTCATTGTTTGAGACCTAAAAGTATAAGTTGACCATAAAATTTTATAGGTCATATTCATAAATTTTATAACCTTTCTATCTCGATCGCGTGACAAACAATAAAATTTTAATGCCAATGGCTTTTAAGGCTACTTGATGGCTAGATATTAGAATGACAATATTTTATGAGTAGATGTATTTATGCAGAAGAGTTGAGGTAAAATTTTATCAGTAGTAAATGAATTATATTGTTATTTATTTATTTTTAATAATAAAATTTTAAAATGATGATCGATATTGTTAATATGATTTAGATCCTGTAAATTATCTGTAAATTAAATTTTATATTTTTTTGATATTATTTTTTTATTCATTAAGTATATATAAAAATAAACGATTGAAAATAAATATTTTAAAAAAAATGATGATAGAAATTTTGCAATCAAGATCGAGAATATAGATTTTATTTTAAATAATTTTTAAAAAATTTAAATTAAAATTTAATTAATTTAGATATTTTTATACTATTAAACGAATAAACGACTCGTATCTATTATTAAAATTATAAATTTTTATAATTTTTTGATAATTAGACTAATGACGTCCAAAAGATTTAAATTTTAAATTATAAATATTTTTAGTAATTTAGATTATATTTAATAATGTCGATAGTTGATTTGAAAGTTTTATCATCTTATGTAATGTTTGTAAATTATATTTAATAATTTATATTTAAATTTGAAAATTTTAACGTTTATCGCTGTCCAAATAAATAGGAACTTTTTGGATAAAATAACTCTCCGTAGAGAGTCTTTGCTAATTTGGGACTTTTTGGATAAAATAACTCTCCGTAGAGAGTCTCTGCTAATTTGGCTAATCTATCAAACAATTCAACGACAATAATTAATTCATCATGCTATCAATTAACTCAAAGAAAAGTATGGTACTAAATTTCTAACGGCTCCTAGCAAGTTTAAACCCAGTTAGATAATTTTATATTTAATTAAATTTTTTTTTTCAATATGAAATTATTGGAGTATTAGAGACTCACTGTTTAAATATTTACGTTTCTATCGAGTCCAAATTAAATCAAAGATTCATCCGTATAGCACTTAGCTTTCATATTCTGGTATTCGTGCTATTTGTAACGACCCTACACTTTTGAAAATAATAACTCGGTTGAATCCAAACTATAACTTAAAATATTTATTCGATTATTATTATTAGCGTGTTTGAAGTTTCATATATTTAATCATATATATATATATATATATATATATATATATATATATATATATATATATTCCATTAGAAATTAATAAGTATAGAAGATTAATAAGTCGAGTTGGACTGTTATCTTAGATCTAATATTTAGATGAGTTGAATCATATCGTAGTTCGTAAGTGCGATGAACATATTTTTTTGATCAACAAGTGTTTTTGAAATATTTGATTAACTTATGATTCACAGTCATTTACTTAAATTTAGAATTTACTATCGCTCTTCCCTTCCTAACGGGCGACAAACGGATAGAATTAGTCTTTTAATTAGAGCTTTTTTAAGTATTGAGATTCATTTAACACTATCGAATAAAATAGAATTAAAATTGGAGAATATATAATATATTGTAATGGATTCATTGTCATATGCCTAATGTAGTATTATGCATAAAAATAAATAGAGTTTTTTTTTTTTTTTTTTGGTTTACAAACTGATATTTAGACCACATCCTTGGGGATTTGGTACCTCACATTCCTGATCGAGATCAATATTTTTGACTTATTTGGAAGAGCAATGTTACCGTACACTCAAAATAAAGTGTAAGATGTATATTTTATTTATTTAATTTTTTTTTATTTATTAATTATTTTGAAATTACTAGTAAAATTTATTTTATTTTAGAATAGATGAGATGTAAAATATATGACACAAATGAGTTGTACCAAAAATATTTTTTATATAAAAATGGGGCAATTTCAAATTTGCCCTAATTTATTTTTAATTTAAATAGATATCCTTCAAAATCTAGTATATGACATATAACTTTCTAAATAAATCAATTTATAACAACTATCCCTATGCAAAGTTAAAAGAGAGTTAGATACTAATTAGTGAACTAAAATAATAATTTTACCCTCAATTAACAAAATATTTATACATATTGTCCCTTTTTTTTCTCTCTCTTTTTTTTTTTTTTTTTTTTTTTTTTTTTTTTTTTTTTCCAATTTCTTATTATGTGTGTGATCTATCCCTTTTATTTGATTAATTTTTTCTTAACAAAATTTTGTTAAATTTATGTGAGTTTTTGGGGTGAGGCCTAGGGGCTTGTTTAGAAATAAAAAAAAATTTATATAAAATTCTTATTTTATGAGTCTTATTTGTTATATACCATCACAATTTTGAATATTAATTGTTATTTGTTGATGCTTGTACATTCATTTATAGGCATTCTAAAATAGTGCAGTAATTCATGCAATACGACGAGTAAGTATTATTTTTTTAAAAAATATAAATAATAAAATATTAATAAAAATAAAAATATATATTCATGATTATATTTACTAAATAAGATGATGAATGCAGTTTAAAAGAAAAAAATAATCCACTCGGCTCAAATAAAAAAGAAGAAAAGTCAGCTCAAGAGAGGAGAAAAGTCGGTTCAATGAAAGTGACACTATCAGCGATATTTTTAAGTGTTTCTAAAATCTGACAAAAGTGTAGTTAGTAAAAATACTGGTACTTATAATTAGTGTCGCTATATATGCAGTCGTTGGGATGTATAGCCACACATTATTATAATATGTCATAAAAATATGTCTTTATAATCTAATTTTAAATATAATAAAATATAGATAAAATATTTATATAAAAGTGTCATAAAATTATATTCCTATAATCTAATTTTGTTATAACTTAAAGAGTCAGATTGAACCCAAAAAATGAGAGGATGAGAGAAATGTGGTAGGTGGAGCCTAAGCACAAAAATGAAGCTGATAATGCCACGTGTACAAATATATAGATTAAATATGAATTATAGAGATTTTTCATATCTTAAGAACTCGCGTGCAAGAATTATTATTATTTTTTCCTCCAATTCTCGAGCTTGAATGCTCATGCTCGACTAATGAACATCCAACAAGAATTTGAATATTTGATCTTATGAAATCAGTATTTAAGATACCAACAACTAAGTAGCCACTAATTAAAGTAATGCTATCTGTATACCCTATTTAGAGCGTATTATGCATGTCTCATTCATCTCAGAGTGGAAAATTTTTTACTGATCATTTTGAAGTGACCAGTAAAATTCACTCAATTCTGAATTGAATGAACTGTAAGATGTATAAAAATTATTTTCCTAGTAATTAACCTCATTATGTATGACTAGAAATTAGAATGCAAACATGTAATTGATTGCATGCATGTGCAAGCTAGGTAGCTACAAAAGGAAAATTAAAAATTAAAAATTTTAAAATTTTAAAAAAGAAAAAATAAAAAAATAAGGTAAATATATTTTTATTATTATTAAACACTTTAAGAATGAACTATTACCACTTTTACAGTAATTTCATTTCTCCGAGGATAAAAATATACACTTATAAACTTCATGTGCATATCAAATTAAATTAACAAATCTATACAAAAAAAAGATTTTTTTAAAAAAGGACTAACAGGGAATTGTAGGTTGGGAATGACAAATTTTATCATTTTATATATAGGATTAATTTTAATTTGCCCTTCTCTGATATATTACATTTTTATTTTGCTACTACTTGGTTAAAAAAATTGAGCTTAAATACTCTATAATTTTATTTTTATTTCAATAAAAAAGAATAATTTAGTAAAGTGAAATTTTTTAAAAATCGTATGATAATTTTTTATTTAACAATCAATTTTTATAATAAAATAAAAATAAAATTACAAGTCAACTCAGTATAATTTTTTGAATAACGAGATGGCATAAAAATGTGCTACATTACAGAATAATTAAGTAGAATTTTTTTTTTTTTTTTTTTTTTTTTTATGAATTGTTATCGATATTACGGGATGATATTTTGTGTGAAATTGATTAAAATTGGCCATTAATGTGAGATTATGTTTAAAATTTGGGACTAAAGTGACTATATTTTATACAAAAAAGTGAAACCCAATCATACATATAGGAATAATATTGTATCATATGGGTCAGTATAAAACACATGTAATAATTTTATCATAAAAATGTACTGAATCTCAACATCAAAGACATGTCTGATAAATTTTTTGTTTGTCCTTTTTGTGGAGCTTCTGTTCCAATTCGTTTTGAATGTAACAGTTCTGTGATTAGAATTTTCATTTTTTTTTTTTTATTCATTTCGATTTGTCGCGGTAAGTGAAAATAAAATTTAAAATAAAAATTAATTTATTTTAATTTATATATATGAAAAATGAAGCGGAAGATGGAGACCCTCTCTCTCGCTTTCCAGATCAGCCATCCCTTGGTGGCAAACTACTACTGGGAGAAGGGACAATGCATGAGTCAAACAAGGCTGCACCATTCCCACATGACTCACCCAAACATATACACACAAGCTGTAAATGGCAGAGAACTGGGGCCCAGCTCTACTCACTCCTCCTCCCTGTCCCTATACCCATATAAAGGTCAGCAAAACCATCTCTCTCTCTCTCTCTCTCTCTCTCTCTCTCTCTCTCTCTCTCTCTATATATATATATATATATATATATATATATATATATATATATATATAGTTGTGCTGGAATGCTATTGATAGCACCAGCCTAACTTTGCCATCCATTTTGTAGGCTTTGAATCGCATTGAGATTCGTGAAGAATCTTTAATGAAAAATAAATATAAGAAAAAGTAAAAAAAAAAAAAAGTAAAAAGTAAAAAGCTCTTCTTTTTAATTAAAGAGCTTGCATGAATCTCAATACGATCCAAGGGTTACAAAATATGTGATAAAGTTGGGCTGGTGCTATCAATAGCATTCCAGCACAACTATATATATATATATATATATATATATATATATATATATAGTAGAGCTTATATACTCTCGAGAGCGTAAGTACAAATGTACTTGTGAATTTTTTATTATTGAATTTACATTGAGATTTGTATTTTTGTAAAGTCAACTAAAGAGAGAGAGAAAAAAAGTAAATAACACAAATCCCATGCAAATCTAATGGTAAAAAATTTACAAGCACATTTGGACTTGTGCTTTTGAGAGTATATAAGCTCTACTCTCTCTCTCTCTTTCTCTCTCTCTCTCTATATATATATATATATATATATATATATATATATATATATATATATATATATATATATATATATATATATATAGTTGAGCTTCTATGCTTATAAATGTATCCAGTTACTTGTGCTCATAAGTTTTTTATTCTTGAATGTAGGAATGTGCGGATAGGATGATGGTGAGCTCTTTGGGTTAGTGGGTGGTTGGTGGAATAGTATAATCTAAAAAATAAAATTAATCAAAAAATTAAGTCTACCGGTAAAAAACTTACAAGCACTAATTACTTGGTGCTTGTACAAATACAGTAACCGAACTATATATATATATATATATACTTCTCTCTCTCTCTAAAAGTATATAGTGGACAAAGAATGGGTACAGCTCACAAGTTGGAAATGCTGGGTAGAAAACATGCTATGCGAACTTCTTATTTATGGATGTAAATTGTGGATCGTTGGTGCTAATTATTAATTCTAAAAGTTTGAGTTATTACAAATACATAATTAATTTATTTAAAATGTAGTGACACAGCGTCTACGAATCTCGATCGGACTCAACCTATCTGGACAATAGGTTTATTGTTGGACCTCTTACCACCTGGACTATTGTGGATCGCAATCCCACTCAACATATTTGCTCACCCAATTCAACTTATTAGTCTTCTGAATCTATTATAACAGAATAGAAAATTAGACATATTTTTAATCCATAAATAAATAGCCAACACAAACGGGACAGATCCAAAGACGGGAGGAGTCTCTCGCTTCTCGCTCTATTTCTTATCAGATCAGGACGAATTCGGGACAAATCAATTCTAGTCCTATTTTTGGCGTCTCTACTTATCGCTCCATTCGGGGCAGATCGGAAGGAAATCTTTTGTGGATTGAGGCAGATTTAGGGGTGGAAAATGAGCCAAGCATGAGGGAGATCTTATCTCAGCTGAAATTACGATTTTTTTTTTTTTGACTCATTTAATTTCGAATTGAAATCAGATGAGTTGACGATCGAACCGAACACGAGCCGGCTCGCTTATTTGCCATCCCTAAACTGGTCCCGCTCTATTTACATGACAAATCGAGACGAATTCAGAATGATTCAAATTTTTCTATATTCTTTGTTTTCACTCGCCGACTAGAGGTGAAAACTATAAAATACGATAGGATTTTTAATAAAATTATATTCGCATCTATATATTTTTTCGAATGCGAATTCAGATACAGATATGTATTGAATGTTAAATTATCATTACTTTATTTTCTAAAAACAAATTCAAATTTGAATATAAATTAAATTTATTTTTAAATATTATTCAAATAATAATATATACTAACATGCACCGCATGTATATATAATATATAATACAACTCACATTCTACACTCCTGTTGGAATTTCACATATCTATATTTTATTTAATAAAATTTAATATTAAATAAATATAAATATAATTTTAATACGAAACTTATAATAAAATGAACAAAAAAAAATATATATATATAATACAAAATCATGATATCTCCCTACATTATCTATAAACAATCCTCTTTATCTCATAGGGATGAAAATAATCCAATATGATCAAATTTTTGACTAAAATTTGTACATATTTATTTATTTATTTATTTATTTATTTATTTTTAGATTAAATTTGGCATTTGTATTTTATATTCTATCGATTTCACTGTTGAATTCGATGGGACGTTCGAATGAATCAATCATAATTAATAGAGTAAATTAAGAAAACTTTTATATAAATAAATTTTTTTATTTTTTTTAATTTTTTTTTAAAATTTTATATTTTATTATCATAAAAATTGAAGGTTGATGCACTTAGACTCCCTCGTCAAGGATCCGTCACTATTGTGTTTATTTTTTATAATTTATATGAAAATAAGTAAGAATAATTTGGTCAGTTCACCATTTTTATTAACGTTGTAATTTAAAATTTTTTTTTTTTTTTTTAGAAAGAAAGATAGCAAAATTGAACTAGTTAGAAATATGAAGCGACTATATTTTGAATTCAGAAGCTCAAGTATCAATCACCAAATCTTTTGTCACTTACGTTAGAGACGGACGGTCATTTTCTGAAATTTTAATAGGATGAAATATAAATTTTTAAAGGGTTAATTTCATACGGCTCCCTGTAAACATATCGAATAGCAGATATATCTATATAAAGTTCAACTTTTCATATTTATTCCTTAAAAAATCCGACGTTATTTATATATATTCCTACCGTATATCTCTGTTAAAAAAATTTAGTTAACCATAGTTTAAATATTTAATGTTGGTTAGTTAGTTAGTGAGATAAATTTATCTTTTTACCCTTTCAAATATTTTTATATTATTTTAACAGTTGAAGGGATATTTTTGAAAATGCAAAACTATCATTTCACATATAGTCGGTTAAAAAATAAACACTGAACTAACGGTAATAAATCGGGGAGATATATATGAATAATTTAGGACTTTTAAAAGAATAAATATGAAAAGTTGAACTTTATAGAAATATACCTGCTATTCGATATGTTTACAGAAGCCGTATGCAATTAACCTATTTTTAAAAGTCAAAAAAAAAATAAAAAATAAACTTTTGCACAAAAACTTTTTTGTATTTTAGCCTAATTAATATGCGATTAAAAAAAATATAAGGGGATCTCTGTGGATGTTTGTAATATGTGGAAAGAGTGGGTCCGCGGCGCACATGCGATGTCACGGTACGCGACCGTGATATGTATACGCGTCCCCATTTAGTTGTTCGTGTGTCCTGCACCTGCGCACGTGTGCGCGTACGTGCGTTTTGTGCTTTACATTAATTAATAATGTTAATGTTGATGATCATGCTGATGCTTCCCTCTAACAAATCGATTGTTATCTATATTTATTGGCTTAATTACAAATACCCCCCTGTACTTAAAATTGCATTAATTACCTATAGTACTTTGCTATTTTTTCAAATTGGCCCAAAAATTTGGATAATAAGTGAGTTGAAGTATATCATATTGATTCACATCTCAGTACTTACTTAATTTGCAACTTAAAAGTGAATAAAAAAAGTTATATATTTAATTAATACTTTTAAAATTAATAGTTTATGGAAGAATTTTATGAAATTTATATTATTTATAAATTTAGTTCTACAAAATTTAATAATCATTCTAAAATTTTGAATCTATTTGAGATAATTGATGTAATTTTTAGTATAGAAAGTTAAGATGTAAAGTGATTTTTTTATTAAATAGTTCGAAAATTGTCAAGTAAATTGCACATTTGTTGTAATTTTTTGTCCTGAACTTTTATAATCATTACAATTAAGTCCTATATTTTGATTTAATTGGCTAAATTTTAACGCATAGCTGATATAATAATAATGTGATATTCTAATTATTGGCGCACCATCAATCACAACGCTACTGCTGTATATTAATAATTAATTAATTAAATAAAATTATAAAATTAAATTATAATAATTAAAAAAATATAAATAAAATAAATTGTAATAAATTAAAATATGAGAATCAAAAAATCGTTCCAGGCACGGACATAGACATTAGACACAATTCGAACATAATAATTTGACATCTTCAAAAAAATTAGAATATGAACGTTACATAAATACTGTTAATAAAAAATAAAATAAAATATTATAAATATATTTATTATACATAAATATTAATTTTATTAAGAATATTACTATATTTTAAATACAAATAAAAATTAAATTTTTTTTTTTCACCATGCATAATTAACTCCCATCATTTCAAAAGAATTCATAGAAATTAATCAAAAACTTAAAATATTTATAATCTTATATTATATATATTTATATATATATATAAAATAAAATAAAAAATATTAATTTTCTAAATGAGATTCGTTGCGTACAGAACAACGCAAATATATACACTTATAACAATATCCATAATACATAATAATAATTAATAAGGGCTAATTGTATACGACTTCCTGTAAACATATCGAATAGCAGATATATTCCTACAAAATTCAACTTTTCATATTTATTCATTAAAAAATCCAACGTTATTCATATATATCCCTCCGGTTTATTATCGTTAGTTCACTGTTTATTTTTCAACAGATTATATATGAAATAACAGTTTTGCCCTTTCAAAAATATCTTTTCAAAATTTTTCTAACAGAGATAGACGGTAGGGATATATATGAATAACGTTGGACTTTTGAAGGGATAAATATGAAAAATTGAAATTTGTAGGATATATCTACTATTCGATATGTTTACAGGAAAGCCGTATGTAATTAACCCTAATAATATATAGGGATAATTGCCTGTGTACCCCTGAAATATGAAGAAATATCTGATTTACCCCTCTTATTTTTTTCTTTTCAATATACCCTTCATACGTTCCACCGTTATTAAAAATACCCCTACCGTTTCCCTTTGTTAAGTTAACTAGGGTTAAACTAGAGTTAAATAATAATCGGAGTTGAAAACTATCAGATATACCTATTTTGCCCGCGTTTAGGGTTTAGGGTTTAGGGTTTAGGATTTTTTAGGGTTTTAGGATTTAGGGTTAATTTAGGGTTTTATGGTTTAGGGTTTAGGATTTTTTAGGGTTCTAGGGTTTAGGGTTTAGGGTTTAGAGTTTAGGATTTTTTAGGATTTTAGGGTTTAGGGTTTAGGGTTTTAGGGTTTAGGGATTTAGGGTTTAAGGTATATTTGAAAGGGCAAAATAGTAATTACACACAGATAACGGCAGTTCCAAACGGTACACTAACAGAGTTTAACTTCAGTGGTATTTTGGAAAGAAGTTGGAACGTAAGAAGGGTAGTTTTAATATTAGCCTTCTAAAAGGAGTAAATCTGAAAACAGAAAAATTTTTAGAGGTACGTAGGAAATTGCCCCTAATATATATATAAGTCCCAATCTTATTGAATGCATGCATGTTGTGGTGGCATTTGTTGTGGTGGCATTTTGCCATTTCAACGAACAACCCAATTTGGAAAGAAAAATGCTCTTGTACATTTTATTTGGATGTACGATGCATACTTCATTCATTTTAAGATGAGATAAATTTTACTCGTCACTTCAAAGTGATAGATAAAAAATTTTTCATTCTTAGATAAATAAGATATACATCTAACATCCCAAATAGAATGTACCACTAGCATTGCTTTATTTGGAAAGTGGTCATGATGGCTAATGGTTGTCACCTTGTATTTTTAACTTGAAAAATACTTCTTGTACATTCGAAATTAGGTGTACATTTTTTATTTCATTCATTTTAGAGTAAAATAAATTTTATTGATCATTTCGAAATAATTAATAAAAAAATTTTCATCATAGAATAGATGAAATTTATATTATACACTCGATTTCAAATGTACGGATAATATTGCTATTTTTAACTAGCGCAAGTGGCAAAGAACTTAGTGATTGATACCCGAGACCCGAATTCGAAGCCTAATTGCTTACACCTAGCTTTTATTAAGGTGTAAGATGTATGGAGTAATCTCTACATAAGACTGCGTTTAGTTCTGATAGAAATACATATTACTTATTTTTTGATATAATTATAATTTTTAAAATGAGTAGAAATAAAATTAATTTTATATTTAGATGAAAAATAAATTATTTTTGAAAATAAAAAAAAAATAATTTTTAGATAGTGAGATTGAAATAGTATAAATAAAAATAATTATAATATTTAAATTATAAGCACTTGCGAGCACCAAGTGATGCATGCTTTTAAAATCACCGTAGCCGGAATGTATATTAAAATAAATTGTTTAATAATGCTATTTTTAGAAAGGGGCAATTTCTTATATACCCTTAAAAATTTCTCTGTTTTTTGATTTATCCCTCTTAGAAGGCTAATATTAAAACTACCCTTCTTACGTTCCAATTTTTTTCTAAAATACCCCTGAAGTTAAACTCTGTTAGTGTACCGTTTGAAACTGCCGTTATCTGTGTGAAATTACTATTTTGCCCTTTCAAATATACCTTTCTACCATAACCAACTTTTTCTTATGTACCCTTAAAATTTTCAATAGTTTTGATAGATAGGGACAAAATAGGTATATCTGATAGTTTTCAACTCCGATTATTATTTAACTCTAGTTTAACCCTAGTTAACTTAACAAAGGAAAACGGTAGGAGTATTTTTAATAACGGTGGACGTATGAAGGGTATATTGGAAAGAAAAAAAAGAAAGAGGTAAATCAGATATTTCTTCAGATTTCAGGAGTACACAGGCAATTATCTCCTTTAGAAATTATGTTTGTTTTGTAATACTATTAATTTTAAAAATAATTAAATTTATATTTAGTTAATTTTATGAAATATGAGAGGATAATAAAAAAAAATGATTATTAAATTTGATATAAAATATAATTTATTATAAAAATAATTTAATAAAAATATTTTATTATAAAATTTAAGTATACTTTATTATTATATTAATATACAAATAATATGTATTACTATAATATAATTAATAATTTTATAATAAAAATAATTTATTATAATATATAATATAATATGTTTACATAATATATTTTATTTTAATTTATAATTTTAATAAAGATTAGAATTAAATTTTAGAATAGTATCATTCCATCCAAATAAACAAAAATAACAAATTTGAATCACAATAAAATAACGGGACTAAAAAATACTCTAATTTGGTAAAATAGCCAAAAAAAAAAAAAAAAAAGTCTTTCATTTTCTCTTTTTATTTTCGAACCAAACAGAACCTAGAACCTAAGATATACACATTTATTTTATTTTTTTTAAGGCTAAATTACAAAAGAAAATTCTGTAAAATTTTATTTTTTCACTTTTCCCCGATTTTTAAAACCCTATATTTTGTCCCCTCCTAATTACAAAATTATACACTTATCTTTTTATCGTCATCGTTTCGTAATTCTATAATTCTGTGACCATATTTGATGTATTGCAACATCATCGCTACAGTCATTGAAGTCGGACTTACTCATCAACAGCATCAATCCTTCAACCACTTATGGGACGATGACGACAGAAAGGTACGTGCATAATTCCGTAATTAGGAGGAAGCAAAGTATAAATTTTTAAAAGTCAGAAAAAAAAAATAATTTACAGAAAAAATTTCTATAATTTAATCTTTTTTTTAAAAAAAAATTACCTACAATCTAAAGTTCTACATAGTGTAAAGAAAATAATAATAATTTTTTAAACTATACACAGTTGAAGAAGCAATGAAATGACGGAAGGCTGAATTGAATCGAATCATATTCGAAATAGTGAAAGACTAATTGAGTCGAATCACAACCATCGCTGTGTCCTTCCGCTTTAAGTAAATCAATTGTGTCTTTTTTTTTTTTAGATATTAAGAACTCAGGAGACAACGAAGGATAAGATATAGTGAAGCATTTTCTTAGTTGAAAATGCATGAATCATGTATAGCAATTAATGTAAGTGGTAGCTCCCAAGAATATTTAAGAGAAAGATTAAATGCCTCTTGTTTCCTTAAAACTTAGGGTTCCATCTTTGGCCTTTTAATGGTCCCAAGTATTTTAATTGCAGAAGCTTTTATCAAAGGAGAAGCAAATGTTGGTGACAAGGGCCACATTTTTAACCTAGTTTTAAGTTATATTATTATGCCTGAGAAAAATAATTATTTATAGGCTGAATTATAAAAAATCTCCGATAAAATCTCTCCTATATTTATTTTTTTCTTCTGACTTTAAAAAATTTATACTTATCTTCGTCATCGTTTTTTAAGTAATTTTATAATTCTGTGACAACATTTGATGTATTGCAGCATCATCGCAGCACTCATTAGAACTAAAACTTGTTCATCAATAATATCAACCCTTCACTTACTTACGGAACGATGACAGTAGAAAAATAAGTGTATAATTTCGTAATTAGAAGAGAATAAAATGTAGATTTTTAATAGCAAAAAAAAAAAAAAAAAAAAAATTTACAAATTTTTTTTATGTAGTTTAGCCTTATTTATACCTACCAAAGTGAAGCATAAATGGAGATTTACTTTTTTTGCTTCTATTTTGGTTGCTTGAGTTTCAATTTAAATTGTAATTATGACCAAAAACAAAATAAAATTTTCTGTTTGGTTTATATTACAATTATATCAGTATATTGTAGTTGGGAGTGTTGGACCCACCACCCCAAATAAAATAAAATCAACAAATGAAATTTCTGACTATAATCAACCAAATAGAAAATTTATAATTGAATTAGTTTTAATTTAAATTATTTTTCCAAATTACATTGAGAATTCATTAAATTTAATAAAACCACATAATAGGGGCTACAAATCAAAAGGAAAACAATTAATTAATTAATTAATTAATTTTTTTCATCAAAATGAAAATAAAACCAGAGATCTAAATATACATACAAGATTCCATTGAAAGAAGCAACCACCAAAACTAAACAACTTCAACTAAATCACAGGGAATAAATCAACTCAGATAACATCTTATTTCAGGTTTTTCCATGAACAAATTAGTCAGTAATTTTGCATATTTATATATATATATGAAAAAAATTCGGGCATAAGAGAGTGAACACCGAAGAGGATGATGATGATGATGATGAATTTGATGAGTAATTAGCTCTTCAAAGCGTAAACTAAGAGAGAAAACCCCTCACCTCGCTGCATGTCGGTCTCCTCGGCGCTGGCCCAATCCATCACCGTAGATCCGCTCATCGTCGACGCTGTCGATGATGCCGTCGAGGAGGAGGAGCTCGTCTTCAACAAGCTCTTCTTCTTCTTCTTCTTCTTCTGCTGCTGCTGCTTATTTCTTCTTTTTATCCTCTCGTTGTTGTTGTTGTCGCTCCAATTCCGCCTGCTGAGCTTCCCCAAATACTCTTCCACAACTCCTATCCCGTAGCTGCTGAAGTTACTGACCCTGTTCTTCTCCTGGGTTTCGTACTTGGTGGATGTTTTGGGGTCGGATTGGGTGGGTTCCCTGTCGAAGCGGAACACGAACACGGCGCGAGGGGGAGGGGGAGGGGGAGGGGGAGGGGGAGGAGCGGCGTCGGGGTCGCGGCGGGGCGGGAAGAGCCAGCTGTGGAGGTCCCAGGAGATCTGGATTGGGGAGGAGTCGATGTCGACGGTGTCGCTGCCGCGGAACTTCCAGCGGAGGCGGCGGATGTGGAGGACACGGGAGCCGTCGACGGAGATCGACATCGCCATGTCCTCGCCCTTGAACTTCTTCCCCTTCAACTTGCCCTTTTCCTTCTCCTTCTCCTTCTCCTTCTCTTTCGAGGTCAGGGTGATGGTGATCTCCCTCTCCTTGCCCCCGAACCGCGCAGAGGTCGAGTAGGACCGCACGGCACAGCTCTGGGCGTCCCGACGCATCGCCACGTGCTCCCGCCGCGAGATCAGGAGCGCCTCCCCACGCGGGGACCACCGCGCCGCCGTCCTCCTGTAGGCCTCGCCGCGGAGGTCGCCGGCGACGAGGACGAACTCGCCGTCGACGGCGACGGCGACGAAGTACCCGCCGGCGGGCTCCGGGGCCCCGCCTGGGGGGAACCGCGCGCGCGTGAGGTCCCACGCGAGCTCCACCGATCTGGGGCCGCCGCGGCGGTGGTCGCCGAGGTGGAAGCGCTTCGAGCCGCGGCGCTTCCAGAAGAGCCAGGGGCGGATCCGGAAGGCGAGGGGCACGTCGTCGTCGTCGTCGTCGTCGTCGTCGTCGTTGCCGCCATCGTCGCGGAGGCGGAGCTCGGCGAGGAGGGAGAGGCCGAGGGCGGTGCGGGACCAGGAGAGGGAGACCAAGCCCAAGCGCGTCTCGTAGACGGAGGTGGTCAAGCTCGGCCCCGCCGCCGCCGACGCCGCCGCCTCCTCCGGTGGCCGCGCCGCCGCAGCCCCGCCCCGGAAGCACGCCGGAATCAGCTCCGGCATCGTCTTCGTTATAGAGTTCGATCGAAAAAGCTAGGGTTTCGCAAATCCCAAGCGCAGGTTAGAGGATGAAAAAGAGAGAGAGAGAGAGAGGCTGGAATAAATACGGAGTTTTGGAAGGAGTGTGGGGTTTACGACGCACCGGGCGGTGATGGTAAACAATGAAAGACCGTAGAAGAAGGTGGGCCCTCTCTGATCCTCCAGTGGACCGTGAAAATTGTTTCCTAGACCAGGTTCACCACCTCAGCTAATTTTTATATATATATATAAAATAATAATGCTAAGGTGTAACAATTAATTGTTTTAAGTTAGAGCAATAGATAGGTAGTTATACACTGCAAAATATTTAAACCTTACACTCAATCATTTAAGCATCATTAATTATAATTATATTTGATCAATATTTTTTTTTTTATAATATTAAAAATTTTAAATATTGCTAAATTCTAAAATATTGAGTGTACGTATGATGTACCTTTTTTTTTTTTTTTTTTTTAGAGTATATAGCTAGCATTTTTTTTTTTTTAGGTTAGATCTATTTTGAGACTGCACACGTCATTTTTATACTTTATAAAACTTAAAAAATTTAAAAATTATATATATATATATATATATATATATATATATATATATATATATATATATATATATATATATATATATATATCACATTGAAGTATGAAAACACATTCAAATTTATTAATAAAAGTAAAAATATAAATACATTCAAATATACCATAAATATAAATTATTAATTATACGTGATTTAAAATCTGAGAATAATCTTTTTTGAGAGGCATAAGTTTCAAAATATAATATATGAAAATAAAATATTTTGTAAGTCAAAAATCCTAGTGAATTCCCTCAATATCGATTATTATCACATCGCAATTTATAATATTACAAGAGGAAAGATCGTAACCGGTCGTGATTTTTTTTAAAAAAAAAATTTGAAGCATAAAATCGAGTGTTTTTTGAAAATGCAATCACATATTCAAAAGGTATTTTAAAATAAAATTTTAAAATTATGGTATTTAGCATTTAGACCTTTGTAGGATTGTGTTTGAGGAGTTGGGTTCATGGTGGACCCAGTCTAGGCAATAATTTGGTGGTGGACCCGCTCCCACCCAACTGTGATTGGCTCAAGGGTGGTTGCCTACAGGGCTCCATAGACTACATGCTAAATACTTTACTAATCAATCACCCTAAACATAATTAATTGAGTATAGCAATTAAGAGGGGCATAGTTATTTTCAAATCTAGGGCAAAAGCTCCAACAACTACGTGCACATAAAATTATTAAATCTCAAAGTTTAAAGATTTGTAGTAAAATTCATATAAATATGCGCACACAATTTGGGATACAATAGTTTTTAAAAAATTAATCATTATGCAATTTATATCTAGTCAGCTATTAAGTCACCCAATCTCAAAACAGAAAATTCGACATTCTGTATAACGACTCGGCTCACTGGCAATAATAATCCGTTTGCGATTCGGTTCACTAATAATAATAACTCGTTTGACTAAATCATAATCCAAAATATTTAAATTTAGTTATTATTATTAGTGTATATATCTTATGTCTTATATATAAGATATGACTCTCACTGTTTAGGTCTTACGTCCTCGTCAGCCCAAACACACACAACAGTCTAAAATCATCAGGCAATGTGAGGCTTGTTTCGCTAGTCCTGTCATCTAGATTCAGGCTCAGTCGAGATTCGCCACATATTTCCGACTGGTTATTGGCTCTGGTACCAAATGTAACGACCCGACCCACTAACAATAATAACTCGTTGGATCTAAACCACAATCAAGATGCTTAAGTCCAGTTATTATTATTAATGTATATATCTTATATATACCAAACATATTCATATTTTTCATCTAATGTGAAACTATTGGAGTGTCACATTTTGTGTTCGGTTAAATGTGAGACCCTAGTTTCCTCCTTCAAGTTCAATATATTTTAGCGTATGAGATAGTAAAATGGTATTTGTAGATTAAAATTATATCCATTAACATTTGTTCATGTACTTTTATGCAACTAATTATTTATTAGTATATTTAAGATGAGTCAAACTTGTGTGTTTTTACAAGTACGAGAGTCTCTGCTATCAAGCCGTTTTCGATGTGGCAGCTATCAAATAGACGATCGGTTTTGTTAGACTCAATATAGAGTATTTAAAATATTTAAAAAATAAGTTTTATAATTTTTTAATATTATTTATTTTGTCATCGAAGGCGTTCAAAATTAATGACAGAAAGTAAAAATTTCACAATAAGTGATAATATGATACTAAAATTTTAGATCAACGATATTGATCTTATTTTATATAGTATAAAAAAAAAGTATCAAAATTTTTACGTAATTTAAATATTTCTATACCGTTAAACTTGCCAACAGTTTACTAAAATATTAAAATTATTGATTTTAAATTCATTTAATTACTAGATAAATAATATTAAAAAATTATAAATTATATTTTTTAGATATTTTTATTATTTTAGATCAAATTTAATAAAATCGATCGTGAATTCAAATAAAATATATAAATAAAATATACAAACCTATTTATTTTTAAGAGAGAGAGAGAGAGAGAGAGAGAGAGAGAGAGAGAGAGAGAGAGAGAGGAAGAAGGGGACATGTGAGTGTGAATTGGTGTGGAATGGTAGAGACAGGTAAAGTATTTCTAGAGATTCTATTGAGAAAAGAGAAATTGGGGAGGTGTGGTCAAAGTTGGTGCTTTTATTTTTGACTTAGAAAGAGTCCCGAGAAGTTTAAAGGGTCAACAGATTTTAATTTGGGGGTTAACCCAGTAGAGACCAAATCAACTATTTTGAATATCATATTATATTGTCAAATTTTGAATGTGATACTTACAATAGGAAACAGTATATTTAGGTACATATTTATTTAGATTTAGGAATGCGTCACAACTCAGATTTGAAAATCAAACTATTTTTTTTTTTTGTTTTCATCAAAGTTTCAACTTGAAAATTAGGACATAAATATATCGCCAAATATATAAAAATTTTTGTGTCCACTCGGACAGAATCTTTTTGATACATACACAGCTAGACAAGTACAAAATAAGCAATCAGAATATATACTAAACGATATAAACTGAAAAATAATTAATACACTGAAGATCCCAATCAATCACAGTAGCTAATAAAACTACTACAACTCCATATGGTAAGCATCAATCACAACTAAACCAGAACCACATCATAAAATTACTAAATCATGATCATAGCCAATTAAAAACTGTAGATATGAAAATCTTGGCCAGTCGAAGCTTACAATAAGGGACAGCTCTATCGGATATGCTCACATCAACGTCCCGACACCCCACCACCTGTCTGACCTGAAAAATGGTCACCAAAGGGTGTAAGATACAATATAAATGTATCCCAATGGATACGACGAACCGAAAAATAGCAAATTGTACATTCTGGCATACTATAATCAGCGAATAGTAAAGGATCAGTAAGTAAAGGCAGATATATATATATATATATATATATATATATATATATATATATATATATATATATGCAAATAACTGGTAGGAAGTATAATCACAATACTGAGCATATATGGGTACTGAAATACAGGAGCTAAAGCATGCTGAAATACGATAGCATGAACTATGCATCAATAATAGAAACCAACTACCCAATCAATACCGCTTTTGGTCACTAGAACCTCATACTAAAGCCACTACCAGGCACTTATCTGGCTGACATAACTCTGCATCCACAGGTGCTATCGAAGGGTTCACGGGTCTCACTCCCGACCACTTTACCGGTAAAGAACGCAAGGTAGGGGATCAATGCCACGGTTTACGTAAAGTACAGCGGTGCGTGGCGATCATAATGCTGATGCTCAAGCTCATGGTCTAAGGACCGGGTAATCGACAACAAGCCGGAATCCCAATTGGGATGCAAATATTTGTAATGAGGAAACTGATATGTCTGAGCAAGAGTGAATCTAAATAGTGACCAATCACACATGGCATATGTCCAAGTATAAACTAAGTATACTGATATCCAGCTAATGACCAAGTAAGTATGATATGTGTCCAAGTATAAGCTAGTATACTGATATCCAGCTAATGACCAAGCAAGCATTATATGCGTCCAAGTATAAGCTAATATACTGATATCCAGGTAATGATAATAAATCAATGGAAGTATAGATCAAAGATAGGATCAGGGCTAACATGAAACACAGGGGTCTGACTAACTACGGTACCCCATAAGGCCGAGATGATAAAGTCCGGATAGAAACAACCCACATCGGTGTAGGTGATCCCAAAGTCAGCTGGACTACTTGCGTGCTGGTTCTGATTGTTGGGGCATGAATAACAAATTATGATCAGTAACAGACTCACTCATACCCATCCCATTGACACTACATGAACATAACGACTAAACAGTGGACTTTCCTCAAGTCCCGCGATTTATCGAAATTTTTGAAAATCCGCCAATCGACCAACTATGGCCCGAATAAAATCTACAGATTTCCAAACAAAATAAAACTTTTCATGCTTTCCCGAAATGATTCACTTAAGATGTCCGTACAGCCAAAAACCATTTTGTGAATATATGTGTTCAATCTGCGCCAAAAATACTAAAGTCACTTCTGGAAATACCGATTTTGGCTCGGGAAGTCACCGACGCGAAACGAAGGTCACTAGACCAGCCAGGATAGCGCCGGGAATAACCAAGGACAGCTGGCAATGATAATTGATCATCCCAACATCTTGAAATACGTGATTTGCGCCGAAAAGTCGATAATCTGGCGATTTTGCCAGGATAGCGTCGGGAATAACCAAGGACAGCTGGCAATGATAATTGATCATCCCAACATCTTGAAATACGTGATTTGCGCCGAAAAGTCGATAATCTGGCGATTTTGCCAATTTACGGTTCGGGACTCAATTTTCACTCAACAAAAGTCGTCGGACCTCGAACGAAAAGTTTAGAGATCATGTACACGCTGCCCGAAGTAGCCCATGTGGTCACATTTGTATTTAGGCCCCTAGAGTTTCTTAAGATTGCATAATTACTTACAAAATTAGGGTATTTAAGCTTGTTACAACAATCCAATGACTTTTGGATTAGACGGAGGACACCAGTAGGTGAGCCTCGACGTAACGAAACCTGTGCTCGCTGTTTGGAGATGGCATGAAGCTCGAGAAAAGCCTAGGTTCCACTTACAATATTCAATATGGTCCATATTGCAATTTACATCTACATACTCAACCATTTTAAAATCTAAAGTGAGCACCATACTCAGGAGGTCAAGGAGGTTCAGAGGCTCACCTTCGGGAAGTTGCGGGGCTGCCGGAACTTTGTTTGTGACAACCTCGGCCAAGATTTGTTCTTTTAGAGCCCGGTTTGGACCCACCTCACAGAGCTTAGCCTCAGGGGTGAACCAAAAGCAAGTAGCAGCAAGAAGAGCTTAATGGGGGTACCACGGGTGCAACCAAGGCTGGCGCCTGCGTCCTGAACCGGCGGATGGCCGGAGTTGAGGCTTACGTTCAACGCAAAGACTAACAATGGCGGAAGTCCACACAGAGGCTTTGGGGTTCAAGGCAAGGCACACGAAGGTCTACCGTGGCGAAAATGAGCTAGCTGGGTGGTCAGCCGGAGGCGAGGAGCGGCGGTGACGGCAGAGGATGCTCGGTCAAGACCAAGATGACTCAAGCTAGGGTTTTACTTTCTCGCACAGCCACTAAACCAAAAGAGATAAAACTTTGTGGGGGTGTTCCACAAGTCCAGCAGAAGCAGATCCAGCTCTTGGATCAAAGTCTTGAAGGTCGGATGTAGCACGTGTGAAGGTCCGGCTGAATCTAGGGTTTCGGTGAGACCACCGTCAAGCCAGGGGCATCCCAGGAAGGTTAGAAAGCAAGTGAGGTGCCTTGGGTGCAAAGAAAACCAAGAGGGAGAACACCTACCTATCTCGAATCCGAGGAAGAAGGAAGAAGAAGAAAACCTCTCCCCCGGCGTCGGGCGGTCTCAGCGGGCTGCGGGACACCTCAGGGATGATCCCCCAATGGTGAGGAAGGCCACAGAGGGCTCAGGTTGTGAAGCAAAGGGGCTAGGTACACCCTTCTTCTCCTCCACCTAAGATTCAAAAAGATCAATGGAAATCTTGTTATTCCTGTTATCATCAGTGGTGGTGGATGGCGGTGGCGCTCGTGGACGATAATAGAGGAGTAGGGAGGTCGTGGGGGCTGCGGTTACAGGAGAAAGAGGGGCTAGGGTTGAGCTAGGGTTTCTCCCCAAGGTTGCTACATATACTATTGCAACAAAATGCCAATAAATCCTCCAACACTTGATATTTTCATGTGAGTTCATCCCTGTAGATGCAATATGCTTGAAAGCCTCTCTCCATGAGATTTCATCACATTCCGTGCATAAAATATTAGATTTCCTTGCAAAATGCTATGAATTTTATTATTTTTTTGTATTTTTTGAGGCCTTTGGATCGTCAAACGAAACAAACAAACTTTGCTACGACGTCCGGCTCGACGAGGCCTATCAAGTAGCAATTTTGGTTTGTTGACTTTGCGCATCGTTAGGCTAGTTAATCCATTATTACAGTGAATTTCATTATCTGGCACGCTTTTTGATGCCCTAAGCTCGTCAAACATGATTTTGAACTGCGCCATTGCGCTTAGACCAATGAGACCGATCAAATCAAGTATTTATTTCATATTCAGATTCAGATCGGTAGAGTTAGCCAACTTTATTTAAAAATTTAGAATTCCAGAGAATTACTATTCATGACTTAAGTCGGGCCACTATCTACTTATACATATACTTAGAGTCTGCTTCACATATGTATATATAGAATTTCCAACTTTTATTGAATTTCAAACTTGAATTTTTTTCGAGTATTATAGGATGCCAACATTTTCTACTTAATTTTTCGATTTTTTGATGAAAAAATGTGTGGTTAGGATTATAATAATTTCATATGATTTATCATTTTACCAACAACCCACTAAACCCCGACCGCGTTTGTTTCAGGAACAAGGCTTTCTTCCGTTCTTATTTTTCAAACACGTTTGGTTTGGATGGGAACAGTAGTTCTCGTCTTTCTGGAATAATCTGGTATAAGACTGGGCCTACTGTTTCGGTCTTTTTACTAGAAGAAACTTATTTCCATTTGAGAATAATTTTAATTAAAATAAATATAATTTTAATTATTATGTTCACTCTTTAATTAATTTAATATTTTAACTAATCTAATTATTTATTAACTAATTATTTAACTATAGATAATTAACTAATTAATTTATTAAATTATTTATTAACAATATTCATTATTGTTGATTATTTTATCGATTACTATTTAGGATTATTTAGCAATAGTTAATTAAATAAATTAATTTATTATTTAATTAATATTTGATATTAATTAATTAGAAAAAATATTATTATTTGAAAATTATAATTACTCTTATTTTCACTATTCCATTCCAATCTAACTATCCAAACACTATTTTTTTTATTCCCATAAACAATTCAATTTTCATCCAAACGCAAAATTTATTTTATTCATGCTTGTTTCTAAATTTATACTTATTTCTGAAATAAACAGTTCTATCTTATATTTAAACCAAATGCAGAAGACCATACTTATTCTAACCGCACGTCCCTTCCAACCGAAAACTCATCAATAATACCAAATGCTTCTTCATCCCTTGCACAGTAATTGGTCAAATTCCACCATTGTTCTCAAACTGCAAGATGCATGATATTTTAGTTCTCAAATTATTTTTTATCATAATTTTTAGTTCAAAATTTTTAGTTCATAATTTTATAACTATCGAGATCTCACAAAGCAATTTAATTAATTAAATAATAATGGGGCATTGATGATGTGGCAGTACATGCCAACTAAAATTTACAGTAAAAAAATTAAATTATGTTGTGATTTGTCAGATTCATAACAACTATTTATAAAGATTAAAACGGAAATTATAATAAATTGATTAAGTAAATTTTAAATATATGTGAAACAAGATATTTATGAATCCATGCATGATCTAAATAAATATTTTGTGCAAGAAACCCATTTAAAATGTTTTATCTCACTACAATAAAATTATACTATAGCGACACTTTTAAGTATTTCTAAAATTTTAAAAAAGTGTCGCTGTCAAAAATACCGACACATATTATTAGTATTACTATATATGCCGTCGCTAGGGTATATAACAACACATTTTTGTAATGTGTCCCAAAAAATGTGTCCCTATAATCTAATTTTGGATATAGATGGAATATAGATAGAACACTTATACAAAAGTGTGACAAACATATGTCCCTATAACCTAATTTTGTTGTAGTGCTTTTAGTGGAGATATATTTTTTCTTTAGTACTTAAATAAATACACAATGCAATGTAAACACATTCTCTGTAATGCCAAATATTTTTGTGGTATTCAATAGTGTAAAACAAATGTTCAAATTAATTTTAGGCTTAATTATGAAAACCCAGTGCATTTCAAATAACATAAAAAGTTTAAATAAGGATAATTTGCATGTATGGTCCTCAAACAATGAGGCGGGTGATATTTTGATTTTTAAATTTTAATTTATTATAATTTTTGACTCAATCAAAATTTACAATTCAATTTATTTGATTAAATATTAATGCATTGCTAATGTAAAATTAATGTATCATTTTATTTTTCGGTGTATCATCAATCACAACAATACTACACACTACAACAAAACTGACTTTTAGCGGCAATTATTTTTTACTTTTTCGGCGATTATAATTGCCGCTATTTAGTTTAACGGCAATTATAATAATCGTCGCTATTGGTAGGGTCGCTAACACAGAAAAGCTCAATTCCTAGCACGGAATCGATTCTTTGAACCTCACGAGCACCGCAAACATATCAAACACTAAATGGGCGACGGATCTGGGACTTACGAACTTATCCGCGGGGATCGAGAGCCCATCGAAGATCCCTTTAGCCCTCGGAGCTCATCGCGGCATCAAAATCTGAAACCAGCACCACAAATTCATCAAACACCGATCAAACACGAAACAAATCGTGCTTCGACGATCTGAAATGAGGAAACGAGGTCCGAGAGTGTGGATTGGAGCTCGGAACGAGCTGAATCGCGGAGGATTGGAGAAGTAGGGTTCGGTGATCTAGGTTTTAGGGTTACCTTAGGAGCTCGGTGATGCGACGAGGGAACGCGGGGACGAGAAATGGCGAGGGAGATTCCAGAGAAGGGAAGGGGCTCGGTGATGCGACGAGGAAACGCGGGGACGAGAAATGGCGAGGGAGATTCCAGAGGAGGGAAGGGTTGGGTTTGGTTTGTGGTTAAGGGTTAAAATTTTGAAATTTAAAATTTAAAATTTAAAAATTTGAATTTTAAAAATTTAAAAATTATAATTTGAAATTTTAAATAATTTTAAATTTTAAATTTTATCATAAAATTTAAAATTAAAATTTAAACTTTAAAATTTTTAATTTTAAATTTTTTAAATTTTAAATTTAAATTTTTAAATTTTGATTTTAAAAATCAAAATTACTTCTTAAATGCTTTATTGAGTCAAATTCTCAAAACCACTTTTCAAATAATAGCCAAACATCCATTTATTTAGTATAGAATTATTTGTCGCTAAAAATTTAAAGTTTAAAATAATTGCCGCTAAAGTACTATTTGTAATTATTTAATAGCGGCAATTTTATAATTGCCGCTATTAAATTGCCACAAAAGACCTTTTTTGTTGTAGTGACATTACTTCCAAATTAGCGGTATATTAATATTTAGTCAACTAAATTTATTCTAGAATTTGAATGCAACAATTAATTGTGAAAATTTGAGCCAAAAATTATACGAAATTAAAGTTTGAAAATTAAAGTGTCACTGGCTTCATAGTTTGATGACCATACAAATAATTTACTCTTTAAATAATGTCGATCTTGTACTTTAGTAGTGTCTTAAATAAATTTTTTTATTAATTTTAATAGCATTAATTATGTTAAGATAACACATTTTTAAGTCTATTTAAGCTCCTTCGAGTACACCTTCAAATATTTTTAATGTCAAATGATCTTACCATGTTATCAATGTTAACATTTTCATCAATAATTAACAAAAAATTTAAATTATTAAATTTATTTGATATAAAACTAAAGCATAGGATTGATATTATTTAAAGTTTTTAAGTGCATAAAAAATTTAATAATTGAGCCTTAATTTTAACTCACTTTTTGGAATACACCTATGCATCAATCATTGCAAATCTAGCTGATGGTATATTAGTGACAATGTTTGGTTTTACTTAATTAGAAGCAACAACATAGAATAAAATTCCAAAGCAAGTTGCTGTAAATGGTGTTATTGCTTTTGCTTCATTTCTTACACTAAGGTATTTGAGTGGATGATTGATACTATCTATATTTATATATAAAAATTTAATTTTTAATATCAAAATATCATAAAATATATAAGAGGAATGCTCCACCCTCACCCATCTAAAAATGGGGGTGCATGTCATATAGGGATCACTTTACAGTAACCCCTCATCACACTCCATCTTTAGATGGGTGGGGGTGTGAGATGTACATCCCTATGGAGTGCACATTTAGTATTTTCCAATATATAATTCATAGTAACTAATAAAAAGAGTAAACATAATAAATAAGATAATTAATGTATCACTTACTATAATCTAGAAAACGAACAAATCTAACTAACTGCTCAAGCTTAATAACAGGGACGGTTCTATCACTCACATCAATCGTCCTTACGATATCGTCTCCTATCCTTCAACCTGAAATATATGATAAAAGTGCAATCATTAGGGTGTGAGACACAACTGAATATATCCCAGTGGGTACAACGAGCTGAGGACCGGTAAGTCGTACCTACTGTTATACTATAAATAATATAGAATAGAAATAATCAGCAGGTAATACAGATATGATTAGCATAATATGAATAGATAAGCTCGGTAGTAAATATAAAAGTAATTAACCTACGAAATAGTCAACAGATAATACATGATATAAGTAAAATCAGTAGAAAAGGCATGAACAGGTATAACCATGTAAACTAAATACGAGCTAAACACTGATCAACATATAAAACTAATAATATACACCACAAGCAAGAACCAATCAACAAAACCCAATCAACATAACTGGTATTGCGGAGTACAATTAGTGATACTGAAGTGCAAATAGGGTGACGATCTGTAATGACCCGGATCTCCACAGAGCACTTGCAGTGTGATCAGCAACTTCTATAGGCTCTTTGTATGTGTTGGAGGTGTTTGTGCGCGTATCGGACTTAAAAAATAGACTCGGCACAAAATTTGGGTTAAGAACACTTATTTGGAGGCCTTCGATAAATTTTAGAAGTGGAATTGGGCAAAACGGATATCGGATTTGGATTTAGCGCGCGAAAACGATAAAAATAGACAATTTACTTGCATTTTTCGGAGCCCGAATGCCCTAGCACGAATTTCGAGGCATTATGGTACTGTTCCGGCGGCCGGCGGCGGCGGGCAGGCGGCGGAGCGCGGCGCAGCGGCCGCGAGCAGCGGCTGGGCAGAGGCGCAGGCCGGCCGGTCCACGGGCGAGGCGTGCACCGGAGGTTGGACGTGTGGCGGCTCCCGGTTGGCCGGCGCAGCAGGCGCGGTCCACGGAGGCGAGCGGCTGGGTCCATGGGCCGGCGCGGGGACACGTGGCGGCCCCGGAGTGGTGGGCGCACGAGCGCGTGGTCCATGCGGCACGGCGGGAAGGTGGCCGTATGCGCAGGCAGGTGGCCGTACATGCGGGGCAGCCGGGCGACGTGCGTGGGGAAGGCGCGGGGGGTGCCACGCGGCGCGGCCGGGGTGGCTGGCGCCACTGTCCGCTGTGCGGGGCTACGTGGCGCGTTGTGGACGATTCGGGCGCTGATGGTTTGGGGTATGTTTTGGGTTACTGTAGCAACCCAAAATATTTCGGGCGCCCGAAACCACGGACATGAATGAAATTACGTGAATTGTTCAGTTGAGACTATAAAAACCCCCCCTTTGGCTGCATTTTCGGACCCTTTCCTGAGCTCCCCTGCGACAGAGCCCTTAAGCAAAGTTGATTCTCTTCTTGTGCCCCATCTCTCGAAGGAGTTTCGAAATTTTTGGAGATCTCGACATCGGCGATTTCTGCGATTCGGCGCACTGCGACGTTCCTTCTTCGGAGGCCTTTTTCGTCGCATTTTGGTCCACGAGGCCTCCAGAGCTACCACAAAGGAATTTTTGGATGATTTTTGCGGCATCGGTTTCATGAGAGGTAGGCCTTCGATTTATGTTTTGATCACCTTGCTTCATTCTGAGTTCTTGGCAGGTTTACGAGGCATCTTTGAACCCCTTTCCTGCTGGTGGTTTTTCTGGACAGCGGAGGCTTGTCGAATTTTTATCTCAGCACTCGGGCATCGGATTTTAATGTGTAAGGACTCGATCGACATCTACGCTTCGCGAGAATCGCCGTTGTATTTTTATTGGAATTTTTGGAATTTATCTCGCAGGTGATAATTAAGCTTCTTTGGGACTGAATTTTCAGCAGATTGTATACTTGGAAATTTTGTGTTGTTTGTAACTTTGGACTATATCTTTGTACCTAGGAGGAGTTTTTGAGTGTTTCTGAACCCGTTTGAATTGTGGGAATTGGAGGATTATTCCCGTGTAGTTTCAGCTTCTTGGACTTTGGACAGCTTTGCACTTCCATGTGGATTGCTTCGTCTTCAAAACTGGCGGACTGATCAGTAATTCTATATTGTTGGAATCATATATGATTGTGAGTGTATTAGGAAGCATGCTAGAAAGAGAGCATTGATGTTACTTGTGTTGCTATGATGATCATATTGATTTATTGCCTTCTAAATCTGCAAATGAAATGCCATCATTGAAACTTGACCTAGCACCCCGTCATATGCTACATATTTAACCTGACTAGTAGAAAACTCCAACTTAGGCTAGGTTTATTTATGCTTTAGACATCCGCACGTTATACTCTATTCCTGGACTTAGGGTTTCTCCTCGCCCGAGTAGTCGGCCGAGTGGTCGGGATTTATTGTTAGTGTGGGATGCATGTTACACTCGTGCTTGGGAGCAGAGCGGAGTCTGGTAGATGTAGCTGGTCTTTTATCTGTGGCAGGAGCCGTTTGGGTGAACGGTGGTCCCGGTATGTCTTGTTTCTCTTTTTATGTGTCGCCATAGTATTAGTGGCAGTAGTATACCAGTCATAGCAGGACATTGAACCCAGAACCTTTTTGGACACACACATGATTTTAGTCAACCAATGTTTTCTTCCAAACATCGAAGGGTCGCCAGAGTCTGTTCTTGTTTGATTGGACGAAGGCATTAGCCCTTCGAGGTTTGGGTATAAAAACTTGTTTTCTAACTGTTTTTCCTAAAAGAACTCAAAATCATTAAAAATGGATTTTCCTCAAATCAAGATGGTTTTTCAAAAAGGAACTACTTTTAGTCCTCACCCCGAGTGGGTTTGAGTGAAAAATGGTTTTCAGTAATAAATGTCACATTTTTTTCTGTAAACTTCCCCACTCGAGAGGATTCGAGTGGTCTGGGTTCTAAGGGCTGCCTTTTTCTTTGGGTCGAGAACAACGAAAGGCTATGTCTAGAGCCTGTTCTTGTTTGATTTGGGTTGTAGGTTCTAGTCTTTCGGGGTTCCAGGACCCTTCATTGTTGTTGGCTGTGGAGTATACCCAGCTAGTGAGTTTACATGTGGAGTTGATGTTCTTTTTGGGGAGCCGTTGGGTTGACAGCGGTCCCGACTGTTTGAGTGGTTCCTGTTAGTGAGTTAGAGAGGTGATTTGGGCACTATCGATCTTGTTGATCGTGGATTGGACTATAGCCTGCATGAGCCATATTGAGTTCGACAGTGATGCGCAGATACTTTCCTCGGTGGGGTCGCGCCCCTCGAGTGCCACTCCGGAGTTGGGCCTGTTACTTTGGTATCGCGACTTGTCGACAGTCCCTCTGGTTGGGCCAGTTTTGGCAATCACGAATGCCCTACGTAAGTCCGGTCCTCCTTGGATGTAACGGCCGTAGGTGGGCGCAGGTTTGACTGGACCCTATGTGGCAGTCAGTGTAGATTGGGTGATTATGTTTGAGAGATAGTAGATGCATCATGTTTCCATCTGTTCCACTTCTTGAGCATTTAGATAGAGGTATAGTAGCTGTAGAGTTATTTTTCAGCCTTTACTTTCAGTACTGCATTTGTTACTTTATGTCTCTAGTAGACTTAGTGGGCAGACCATCGGGCTTGTTGGCGGTACCCACTGAGAACTACTGTGGAATGTAGTTCTCACATCCGTCGTGGTGATTTTCTTCCCCAGGGACCTCTACTCCAATTCCTGCTGTTCCAGTTGCTGATCCTACTGATTGAGGTAAGGGAGTCGCGAGCTAGACCCCTACCAGTCTTCTTCCCGTGAGAGTAGATGTACCCTTTTGGTGATGTACTAGTACTGTCAGTGATTTTGGGATGTGTTATGTATATTTTACTTTTGAGAGTTTTAGTTTTGGAGTGACTTATGTATTGTGAGGACCTGGTACGTATTATTTGAGGATTTGTATATTTTTATTTCAGTAGTTTACTTTTCAGCTCTGATATCTGTATAGTGTAGTTGATCTTTTACAGGTTAGTCGCTTCGTCTATATGGGACTTTCCGTATGGGCGGCGGATCTGTTGGCAAGTCCGGATCGCAGTTTCGACGCCGGAACGTGACACGATTCGCGGTCCAAATAATATCTTCTCCTCCACCAGATCCACGTGGTTGTGATGTGAATACAAATTAAGCAAAACCACATGGGATGGACGATCGAAATATATATCTTGACAGTCAATTTGGATATAATTACAGCTACTGTTATTGTGCGTTATTGTGCTACAGTTAAACTCAAATATCTCAAAACAAATATTATATTTGGCTTTATATATAATTATAATTACAGTGCAAATATAACTTAATTTGTACAGCTAAACAAGGTGAAAAAAATAAAAATTTCATGAGGATAACCCTCACCGGGGGATGACAAGATCTATCATTTTTTTTATAAATATACACAAATCTCAAAGCAAATAGATGGTCGATACGGTGACTATTCCCACTGGTGACTATTCCCACTATTTTTTTTGTCCCGTACTAGTCCAAACAAAAGCTTCTCCTCCATCGGACCCACGCGGTGGCGCAGTGGATGCAAAGCAAAACCACATCAGACGATCAAAAAATCAATTTAAATATAATTACAAGAACTGTAGTTGTGCTCGAAATATCATGCTAAAAATTTGACGAAAACAATCACATTCATCGTCTTTTCTCTAAGGCTGCGTTTGGATAGGGGGATAAGGGCGGAATACCCCCCTTATCCCCCTATCCATACCCAAACGGGGATGGAGTTGATTAGAACCCGGATTCCACCCAACCCGGGATAGTGGGTATGGACGGTGGAATCCGAATTCCAGGAAATGGGTGGAATTCGGATTCCACCCAATGTGGCGCGGGGTTCGAGGAGAGCTGCTGTCTTCTTCTCCCCATCCTTGCTTTATCTCCGATCTCCTTCTTCTCCCCATACCCACTATACTCTCCGATCTCCTTCTTCTCCGATCTCCTTCCCCGATCTCCTTCTTCTCCGATCTCCTTCTCCGATCTCCTTCTCCGCGCCACGCCCCTCTGCGCACCTCTCCACGCCCCTCTGCGGCCCCTCTGCGCCCCTCTCCGCGCCCCTCTGCGCACCTCTCCGCGCCCCGCTGCGACCCCTCTGCGACCCCGCTGCGACCCCTCTGCGCCCCTCTCCGCGCCCCTCTGCGCCCCTCTGCGACCCCTCAGCGCCCCTCTCCGCGCCCCTCTACGCCCCTCTACGCCCCTCTGCGACCCCTCTCCGCGCCCCGCGGCGACCCCTCTGCGCCCCTCTGCGCCCCTCTGCGACCCCTCAGCACCCCTCTCCGCGCCCCTCTACGCCCCTCTGCGCCCCTCTCCGAGCCCCTCTGCGAACCCTCAGCGCCCCTCTCCGCGCCCCTCTACGCCCCTCTGCGCCCCTCTGCGACACCTCAGCGCCCCTCTGCGCCCCTCTCCGCGCCCCTCTGCGACCCCTCTGCGCCCCTCTGCGACACCTCAGCGCCCCTCTGCGCCCCTCTCCGCGCCCCTCTGCGACCCCTCTGCGCCCCTCTGCGACACCTCAGCGCCCCTCTCCGCGCCCCTCTACGCCCCTCTGCGGCCCTCTCCGCGCCCCTCTGCGGCCCCTCTGCGGCCCCTATCCGCACCGCGACCCTCTGCGGCACCTCACCGCGCCGCGGCCCCTCTGCGGCCCCTCTGCGACCCCTCTGCGACCCCGCTGCGACCCCTCTGCGCCCCTCTCCGCGCCCCTCTGCGACCCCTCTCCGCGCCCCGCGGCGACCCCTCTGCGCCCCTCTCCGCGCCCCTCTGCGCCCCTCTCCGCGCCCCTCTGCGACCCCTCTGCGCCCCTCTGCGACACCTCAGCGCCCCTCTCCGCGCCCCTCTACGCCCCTCTGCGCCCCTCTGCGGCCCCTCTACGCCCCTCTGCGCCCCTCTCCGCGCCCCTCTGCGGCCCCTCTGCGGCCCCTATCCGCACCGCGTCCCTCTGCGGCACCTCACCGCGCCGCGGCCCCTCTGCGGCAACCTCTCCGCTGCGTCCCCTCGCCGCGTCGCCACCCCCTCTGCGGCCCCTCTTGCTTCTTAACAGGTTGTGATTCTTTATCACAAAGGTATGCCCCCTATCAGTGCCTTATTCAGTGCTTTGATTCTTCATGTTTTAATGTTGATGGCATAATGTGTGCATGTCATTGCCATAATATGTGCTGGTTCTCATGTTATTGCCTATTTGGTAGATTTGCCTGTGAGGACTGTGTTCCAATGTTGTTGCATTTCATCGCCATAAAATATGGTTGGGCGTTGGTTGACACCTTGTTGCGAGCATATGTGATGTTTGTGTGTATGATGCCTATTCCCTGTTGGCATTTTGTATGACAAGTGTGAGTATGCAGCCTATCCCCTGTAGCTTCAGATATGGACGATGATGATGATTGCCATAGGTATTTGATGGAATGGCATGTATTTACTGCACCCCCATACCAATTGGCAATCAATTGAGTCAAAAAATATTTTATATAAATCATTTAAAAACAGGTGATAGGCATTATACACACGAACAACACATAATTGCAACATGTTGACAACCAGCACACATTATGCCAACAACCTGGCAACAGGGTTTCCACCAGCACAAATCAAACTGGGCATACAAATATTAGGGAAAAATTGTCTGTGTTGGACAATTGCGAATATTAATAAGGACGATGATGACGATTGCCACAAGTATCAGATGGACGGCCACTGGCTTATAAAGCCAATGCTACCCCATACTATGTGGCAATCAAGTGAGTCCAATACTTAATTACAATTTCCCTCTATTTCTACTTTATTTATTACTATCAATGTGCCTTCAAATACATTATATAACTCTTATTCCAGATGCGTCCCTTCAAGAAACACGGTAAGCATCAAGCAAGAAAAAGTGTGGCTTTCGACCCACTTTCTAATTTCGTAGCATCTGAGGAGGGTCCTTGTGGGCAGCGTGCCCAACCTCAGACCCGAACACATAATTGGAGTGATACTATGGACACAATATTCATGTCTTTGCTCATTGAAGAGCATACACTAGGGAATTATGTGAATGGGTCGTTCACTACAGTAGCGTGGGTTCGAATCAATGCGGCATTCAATGCTAGGACCAATTTACAACTCAAGAAGGACCAATTAAAAAATCGGCTAAAAGTTTTAAAACGGACATTCACTCTGTATAACTATTTAGCCAACAAGAGTGGATGGGGTTGGGATTGTATCCACAATATCCCGACACCTGGAGATCCAACCGACTGGGATGATGTGATAGCGGTATTGACCCTATCTTGTAAATCAAAAAATTTGTTCGACACAATTGTTTCGCGTAATATATGAATAATTGACATTATACATATCTTATTCCTATTCAACAGGGAAATCCATCATATGCAAGATGTCGAGATAGGCCATTTCCGCTATATAAGGATCTAGAATTCTTGACAGAAAAAACCACGGCCACTGGCCGATATGGATTTGCATCCAGTATGCCTGCAGCCCAAACTGTTGAGAGTTCATCCTCATCGTCCCCTGGTGAGGATGATACAAATCTTGGAATAAGAATGTCGGGTTTTAATATCTCACAAAATCCATTTGAAGCAGGTGCTTCTGCAGCCCCTCAATATGCACATACAGGGGCGACACAAACCTCCGACTACCCAACTTCAACTCCTGACATCCCCAATGTCGGAGGTACTGCAAGCGGGAGCGGGCATAGCTCAGGAAGCAAACGACCACGCTCTCCACCACCTACAAACCCTCAACCCAAACCTACCGCGTCCTCTGGGGGACGCCGCCGCAAACCAGAAGCCAGTATTAGTGTATTATCTGAACTTGTTGATCTAGGCAAGCAAAAACTTGAACTGGCACGTGAAATGTATCAATATGAAAAGGACTGCAAAAGTAGTATTCCAACAATTTCCATTTGCATGAGCCGAGTCTATGCGATGCCAGGCATGACTACAGAAAAAGCACTGTATGTCGGGGATGCACTCAAAGATCTTAATAATCGTGAACTGTTTATGACAATGAACGACGAGATGGCAATAGCGTGGGTTGAGCGTCAAGTGTCAATGCAATCGTCTGTATATAGGCCATTTTTTCCTGGACATTAGTTTTTGTTTTTAATGTGTATGACTTTGTTTGAATGCAGTTAGATTTACTTTTGAATCATCATGTAATATGCTCATAAGACATTTCAATTATGTTTGAATGCTGTTAGATTTACCTTTGAATCATCATGTAATATGCTCATAAGACATTTCAATTATGTTTGAATGATGTTAGATGTTCTCTTTAATCATCGACTATATTAACAAGCATGCTTGAATTATTGTTATATTACAACGTCATATGTTGCGCTTGTCAATGTTCAATATATATTGTACTTACAGCATTAATGGGTGATACGAGTCATCGTCATGTGTTTTCCTCCAAAATCAATACCATAATAAGGGAGCTTTTAGATGATGATGACGACTATTGGGATGAGGTATTAGCGATGTTGGTGGAGCAAGGTTACTTTACATCTACCCAAACTGTCGATAAGCAACCGTGTCGAACCCGCCCATTCACAGGGCACCAGGTGATATGTGATATATTGAATGGCCATCCTGACCGTGGGTACGACCAGTTTCGAATGCGAACAACGACTTTCATCGCACTTCGCGATGAGCTAGTCCAAAAGGGATTGTTACAAAACACACGCAATTTGACAATTGAGGAACAGTTGGGAATTTTTATGTTTTGTGTTGGACATGGGGTGGCTAATAGGGTAATGGCTGAAACATTTCAACATTCGGGTGAAACTATAAGTCGACATTTCAACAATGTGCTTCGGGCAATTGTGACGTTGAAAGACGATTACATAACATTTCCGGCGAATAATGTGCCGGTGCATGCCCGGATTAGAGATAATGTCAATTTTCACCCATTCAAGGTATGTATGCTTTTAGATTTTTTAGTTCACTTATTTATATGTCACCAGTGTTCATTATAATAATTGCCTGCATGTTGTTTCATGTTTATTGCCAGAATGCAATTGGTGCAATAGATGGGTCACATCTTCCGGTGGTTGTCAGCAAGAGCAAGCAACCGAGATTCCGGAATCGCAAAGGATTTACTTCGCAAAACATGATGGCTGCAGTATCCTTTGACCACGACTTTCTATTTGTCTGCACTGGTTGGGAGGGATCTGCATCTGACATGAGAGTACTCCGATGGGCATGCGAAACTGGAGGATTCACTGTGCCTGAAGGTATATTGTACACATCAATTTTTATTTTGCAAATTTTTATTGATGGGGAATATAGATTTTAACATTGTAAATGTTGTGTAAAATTTATAGGCAAATATTATTTGGTAGATTCTGGCTATGCAAATACACACAGATTTCTTGCACCATATCGGGGGGAGCGTTACCATATTAGCCAATTTGAGGGAAGCACACGAGGTCGCACTCATCGAAGTCCGCGCGACCTATATAACCATCGACATGCACAGTTGAGAAATGTGGTGGAGAAAACATTCGGTATTTTAAAAAAACGGTTCAAGATCTTGACTGTTGCAACACCCTTTCCATATAAAGTCCAATGCCAGATTGCGATGGCATGTTGTGTTTTACATAATTTTATTCGACGACACTCTGGTGCGGATGCCATATTTAACGATGTGATGGAGGAAGAAACAAATGTAGAATTAGATGTCGAGGAAACGGTTCATAGTGTTGGTACTACAGAGTCACAAAGAGGCGACGCGGTGCGCACAATTATAACAGACGAGTTATGGAATAATCGCAGTTAGTTATATATTTGATTGCAATGTAAGAAATGTGTAATATATTTGATTGTATGATTACAATGTGTTTGTAAATTTATGTATGAATTCTTGTATGTAAAGGACTTTTCTGATGTGTATTGAACTGAATTATGCGGCATTCAATGGGATTGTAAATGACTTATTATTTTCTGATCTTTATTCATAATGGACTGAATTTTATGTGATTTAATCTGCTAAATATTATGTTTGTCCAATAATTGGGGGAATTTTTATTACTGTAACGTCATTATTTCACACATTTGTTTGATTCGTTATTTACTTGATATCTGGTCATGACATTCTGTTTTACTGTTATTTAACATCCAGATAGTTATTATTACTGCTTGAATTTTTTTCAAATTTTTTACTCACTATTTCACCATTTATGAGTAATTTTAAAGAAGATTCTTTTAATACTGACTATTTCTGTAAAATTATTATTTAAATTTTTATTTTAAAGTTTCTATCCTTGTCAGTTTTTTTTATTTGCCCTCAAGTTAAAAATAAAATAGATAGTTTAAATATTTTTAATTTTTGAATTTAATGTGAGATAATTTAAAAAGATGTTAAGAGCAAATATATTTTTAAATAATAAAAATAAAAAATATATAAAAAATATATTTAAAATAAAAAATATATAAATAGTATTGAGAGATAAATAGGATATTATCCCACATAGTACTCTATTAATAAGACCCACTTCAAAATGAAACTTTTTTAACATAAGCCCCTCTCTCTCTCTCTATCTCTCTCTCTCTCTCTCTCTCTCTCTACATTTCGACTTTTCGAGTGCTCTCGCGAACTCTTTTTTTTTTTTTTAATTTTTTTTTTTTTGGGTTCGTGGGAGAGGGGTTTGGAAATGGCGAAATGCGAGGAATTGGCTCAAATTTTGAGCCCATTTTTCCACCATCTACAGAGAATGGAGACCATTTTTCCACCATTTTTCCACAATCAAACATTTTAAATATTTTAATATGTAATTTTTTATAATTTTTTAGTATTTTTTTTATTTATTATAGATTTTAAAATATTTTTTACAAATTTAAATAATATTTTAAATTTATTATTAGGTTGATTAATATAATAAAATATTTTATTTATATAATATATCATAAAGGGCAAAATAGTCAATACACAAATTTATCACTTATCAATTCTTCTTATTCCTCTATACTCAACCAAACACAATTTTTACCAATTCTTCCTATTCTCCTTATTCCTATATAATTTACCAAACACAATTTACTTTAATTCCGGTATAACTCATAAAACGAACCAAACGCAAATTTACACCAATTCCTGCTAATACCAGAATCTGTACCTATCCCCGGTATAACAAATTTTTTCTAATCCCCGATCCAAACGCTACCTAAATGTGCACAAATCTCAAAGCAGCCGACTGTCATGCACCAGTCCAAACACTCTGCAGGACCCACGTGGCGGCGACGTGGATACAAAGCGGCGACGTGGATACAAAGCAAAAGCCATTGAACGCCACAGGGATTTATTTTCAACTCCGTGTTTTTTTTTTTCGCATATACAGATTTTGTACTCTTTTGCGTAACATTGAATGCGCGCATGTTCCGCACATAGTTTCTAGTTAAGTTCACAATTGTTGGTAAAAAAAATTCCCATTTTATAAGATTATTTTATTATTAATACCCTTTATTATTGACTCTTTTTTTATTATTGACTTTTTTTTATTATTTTTATTATTTGCACGGATTGCAAGGAAACGAGAAGATAAATTGCGCCACTAGGCCGTCCACTTTTGTTAATCATTTTCATTTTAGTCCTCAAACTTTGGATTTCTTATTTTAAATACACAGTAATCTTTTAAAATTAAGATTTTATTGGATATTGCTGTTATTTTTTAAAGTATTTTAAGTTAAATTTATACATAAAATAGTGTAGAAAATTAAGAAGTGTTTTTTTTTTTTTTACTTTTTGATATTTTTATCTACAAAAAAAAAATCATTGAAAGGGAAGTTATATATATATATATATTAAAAAACTATTATACGATGCTTTTTCGGTGAGCTAAAAATGAAACAATCCCTATAAAATTATTGTTTTAAAAGAAATTGAAACAAAACAACGCACTCTGAACACGAAAAAAAAAAAAAAACCAACGCACTAGTATATACGGTTAGGGATGGCAAATGAGCGAGCCAATTTGCGTTCGACTCGAAATTAAATAAATCAAGTTTGAACAAAAAAAAAAAAATATTTTTTTTTTCAAGCTGAGTTAAGTATTATTGGACTTACTCGATTTGGATCCGAAAAGCTCGAATATATATATTAAAAATATTTATAAATGTATATGATTATATATAATAATATATATGATGTATTTTTATTATAAGTATATAGAGTTTAGCTCATTACACTATATTTGCTAGACCATAAGATCAAATTAGTAAAATCCAAACCTAATTACTCTCTTTCTCTCTTCGTCTATTTCATATAATTACAGTTTCACTTGCTCTAAAATTCTAATTTCTTTCTCTGTCATCTCAAGCAGTAGCTCTAAATTTCTAATTACTTTCTCTCCCTTCGTAGAAATGGACATTTATTATAAGGAAAATGCTAGATGTACACCCCAAATGAGGTGTACATTCTACACCCACCCCATCTTAGGGGTGGGTGAATTCCACTCGTCACATCGAGTGACGAGTGGATGAATACCCACCCTAGGATAGGTGGGTGTAGGATGTACACCCCATTTGGGGGTGTACACCTAGCACTTCTCATATTTTGAACTATTAGATATATTTTTATATTAAATTCTAGATAATATTTTATGAAAATTAAATTATAAATTGTATAATGTTATTGTTAGGAATGGGTTAGTTTTGTAATTAAATCTTATTTGGATTAGAATTAATATTTAAATTTATTAGAGATAAATTAATATATATTTAAATATTAATTAGAATAGGATTTTTAAATATACTAGAATTGGATATATTTGTTATATAATGCACTAAGGCAGAATCTGGTATTGGAGCTCCGTCGATTTTTTTCGAAGATCGATAATCTTTAGCTCTGATACCAATTGTTGTGAATCTGATACTCACTCCGGTACCATATTCAGTGAATCCGCAATCCGTTCCGGTACCGGCTGTTGGGATTTCGCAGCAAAAACGTCAAATCAAAATTTTATCCTAAACCTGTCTCCTCAACCAAACTGGAACCAACACAACCACAAAAAGAAGAAAAATCAAAACAGAAAAATATGCGTGTGAAATAAGATTTATTAACCATGAGAAGAATTACACTGATTCCTCTTTTGCAATAGATTAGCTTCAACCCGAACCCTCTTCCTAAATCTCTCTCACCCTTCTCTCGTCTTCTACAAACCTAAAAGACTTCTTTCTTTTCTCTCCCACATGCACCCGTGCACCCGGTGCATTCGTCTTTTTCTCTCTTTGTATAGTATGATCACCTCAAAGTTTGAACCGTACTCCACCCAAAACTTTGAGCCTTAATGTATTATATATAATGTATCAACTAGAATTAATGTACCCAATTCTAGTATATTTAGGAATCCTATTCTAATTAATATTTAAATCTATATTAATTTATCTTCAATAGATTTAAATATTAATCCTAATCCAAATAAGATTTAATTATAAAACTAACTAAATCCTAACAATCTCCACCTTGGTTTGATTTGTAATCTTAACTGCTACGTCGAGCTCACCACGCAAGCTCCCCTTTGAGCTTATCTCTACCGCTCGATGTTGCCGCTATTGAGACAAAAATTTTTGGCCACAGGAGAAAGGGAGACGTGGTATCAACCATCGGTTGAAAAGATATCAGCCGATAGGGATTGAGTCAGCAAAGAGGAACTCGTGACTTGATTGAGCCCGATTTCGGTCACGAGAGAGAACGGCGCGTGATGCATGCCGTCGGCCGAAGACATCAACCGACGAAGGAAGAGGGATCCAAGTCCTGATCCGGGCCGATCCCAACCGCGCAGGACAAAAGACGCGACGAACATTATCGGCTGAAAGTACCTGCGGAAGGTACCGGCTGAAGGAGAGTCGGCCGACAAGAGACACTGTCAAGAGGAGGGCTATCGTTCTATCCAAGACCGTCTCTCAGCCGAAGAAAGGTACTCGACCGCCTCAGTCAAGCGACGAAAGAGGTGAAGTCAAGGTTAATCATCAGCCGCTCGGAGATGCAGAAGGAAAGAGTGCAAAAGGAAGGAGTGCGGGATTCAGGGCGCGAATCTCGTAACCGACTCGGAACGGCAAGCAGCGCTCGACGAAGGAAAGCACAGAAAATCACGTTCTAGCGCGATAACTGTGACACCCCAACTTCCTAGGAGGTCACCCATCCTAGAACTACTCTAACTCTCACACACTTAACTCTCTTAACCTCTTGGGTCTTGGTACCACCCAAAATGCTATAGTCGGGTTAAGAGATTTAGTTCTATTATATCATTTATATATAGGACTAATACACATTTCAGGGATGTTACATTTCCCCCCCCCCCTTTAAGCCCTGATGTCCACGTTACGCTCAAGCACACTCACAAATACCAGGCGATGTGAGACTCGTTTCGCTAGCCTTAGTCGACCTTGTGGGGAGCTGCACTCTACCCACAACGGTTATTAGCCAGGGAGCCATGCTCTACCTGCTATATAACCCTGGCTCAACCGAGACTCATCTCACATTTCCGACTGGTGAATGACTCTGATACCAACTGTGACGCCCCAACTTCCCGGGGGTCGCCCATCCTAGAACTACTCTAACTCTAGCATATTTAACTCTCTTAACCTCTTGGATCTTGGTACCATCCAAAATGCTATAGCCGGGTTAAGAGATGTAGTTCTATTATATCATTTATATATAGGACTAATACACATTTTGGGGGTGTTACAATAACAAGGGGACGAACCTGGACGGAGAAGCGACTACTATCCATTGAGGCTAATCAACTAAAAAAGAAGTAGTTGAGGACTTTCCGATAACTTTCCCCAAATCTCGCTGATTATTCAAATCGGTGCTTAATAACTTGGCTCGGGGTATGTATAAATACCCAAGCTGCCGAAGAAAAAGGAGTCCGGCAATCTCGTAAGCCCGGTACCACCCTAGTTTTTCGTCTTATCTAGGAGTAGGGTAACTTAACTTTTTTTTTTTTTTTTTTTTTTTTCCTTTTTTTACTGCTTTCTTAGGAGTAGGCTTAATTGTAATCTTTCTATGTCACGCCCCGGGGTCGAAACTGCGACCCGGGCTCGCCAACAGATCCGCCACCTATGCCAAACTCCGCATAGGCGAAGCGTCCTACCTGCAAGAAAAGTGCTACAGCTAACAGATATCAGAGCTATAAGATAAAACTGCTGTATAACTAAAAACAACCACTGTACAACTGAAAAATAATACAACAATGTACAGTCTCTCGATACAAATCAGCCTCACTACAACAGTCTCTCAAAAGAGGAAATAAAACAACTAATCTACTGAAGCTCTCCTCTGAAGGGGTACCGCTACTCTCCAAACATGGGTAGGGATCTAGCTCGCGACTCCCTCGCCTCGATCAACAACCGCAGAATCAGCAACACCCGCTAAGACTCTGCAAAACAAAGGAGAGGAAGGAAAAAGAAGGGGGAAAACCCCAGAGGGTGTGAGAACTACACCAAAGGAGGGAGTTCTCAGTGGGTACCACCGCCAGGACCGACGGTCTGCCCACCAAGTCCTCAAAAGACAAAAACTAACCAAAGCCGTAAAGACTGATAAAAAGAAGCTGGACCCTCTCAACAGCTATCAAGCCACTAAGCTTGCTATGACTGCCATGCCTGCTATGCCTGCCATGCCTGCCTATGCCTGCCATGCCTGCTATGCCTGCTATGCCAGCCTATGCCTGCCATGCCTGCTATGCCTGCCTATGCCTGCCATGCCTGCTCTGCCTGCCTATGCCTGCCTATGCCTGCCATGCCTGCTCTGCCTGCCTATGCCTGCCATGCCTGCTCTGCCTGCCTATGCCTGCCATGCCTGCCCTGCCTGCCTATGCCTACTATGCCTGCCATGCCTGCCTGCCCGCCATGCCTGCCTATGCCTGCTATGCCCGCCTATGCCTACTATGCCTGCCATGCCTGCCTGCCCGCCATGCCTGCCTATGCCTGCTATGCCCGCCTATGCCTACTATGCCTGCCATGCCTGCCTGCCCGCCATGCCTGCCTATGCCTGCTATGCCCGCCTATGCCTACTATGCCTGCCATGCCTGCCTGCCCGCCATGCCTGCCTATGCCTGCTATGCCCGCCTATGCCTGCCATGCCTGCCTACTCGCCATACAACGGTCAACAACTCACAAAGACCTTGGGACCACCGTACCCCCAAACGGTTCCCACAACACTAGCACTGGTCCAACACCGCCACTAGACCCCACTCGGTCCCCCCCTGACACGAGCGCAACTATAAAGCGAATGTCTGTAATAAGCCCAATCTAATGCCACCAGTAGACACTGGTACTGCCTGCTCTGCCTGCCGCGACGGGTATGCCAGCCTACGCATAACACCGAAGCAAAGGAGTCTCAAGGACTCAAAGTCTGTCTGCCGCGCACTCCGGAGTGGCACTCGAGGGGAGCGACCCACACGAGTAAAGTATCTCAGTATCCAGTAACATAATCAGCAGGACTGGATCATGACTCTGATCAAAGTGGGAAGACCCATCCACTAGAGAAATCAGATACCCAATCTGGTGCATAATAAATGTCCGGTCAACCGCCCAATATCCGCGGTTGCCGCAAAGCCCCACAACTAATCCAACCTGTCCCAGACACCAAGTCCCGACTACACTACCCAGCACCCCTGCTCGAACCTGAGCAACACAGACCACCTGATTAACAAAGAAGGAGAAAAGGATAACATGGTTTCTCCTAAGTCAAGTTCCAAAAATAGTGCAGCGGTAAAAGATGGCCTAACTACATGTCCATGCACGCATGCTTTGTTCTCAGAAATAATAAAAGTGGGTGAAGCATATATTAGTAAAGCATGCTAAAACATTCCTACTATGGTATACCAGTCTCACCCAAGTGGGCCATTCCTTGCTTACCTCTCGCTCGTATCGGTTGCACATCAAATACGCTTGTTATCAATCATAGAGGGATGATAACCCCACATGTGCACTTACATTCACCATGATATAGAAATCTTATACAGTTACTAAATTAAGCTTACCCACCTGAAGTGCTCAATCCAAGGCAAACCTGGAGTCGGTGAAGAGCGTGTCCACTTGCACGCACAATCAGCTGAACCCATAACCACGGTACATGTCGCGCAAACCTCGGCTTCTAGCAGTGTTCCAAAAATACTCGCGAACCCTCCTGGGTACAACAAAAGGTCCAAGGTTACACTTTATGCTAAAATATCCAAGTATACACCATCTGCTGGAACCAGCCCTGAAGATGTGCAATTTTCACCTGCAGAACGGACTCAGAAAAATCCACCAAAAATACGGACGCGATCGTTGCGTCGAGCCCTTCGAAACGAGTACCTGCACGCCAAAATCCGAGTCCCGGAGGCCGAGTTACAAATTCCACAACGCGGTGAGCGCGAAAGTCCACAACAAACACAACTGTAATACGCCGCACAGTAAAGGGGAAAGAAGTATACCTTCGGGCGGATGCCCGCAAATTCCCCGAAAAACACGACGGTAATCCTTGCGACGCGCAGATCCAAAGAGTGTAAAGGCACGACCCAATCCGAGCTCGTACAACAAGTTGCACGCAAAACGGTGCACGCCGCCGGAGTTCGCACGCAAAACGGAGCACGGTGCCGAAACCCGCGCGCAAAACGGAGTTCACACGCAAAACGGTACACGGTGCCGAAACCCGCGCGCAAAACGGAGTCCGCACGCAAAACGGAACACGGTGCCGAAATCCGCGCGCAAAACGGAGTCCGCACGCAAAACGGTGCACGCCGTCGGGGTCCGCACGCAAAATGGTGCAGTAAAGAAAATACGGTCCCTAGCACAGATAAGAATAAGGGGTCAAATCCAATGTCCAAAAGGACGCTCCAAAACTGTGCCAAAATACCGCAAGAATAACACGTGGGACCTACCTCGACCGCGTCGCGCAGCCCAACCGCCTCCTTGGGACACCTCGCGCGCTTCGCGAGGTCCACGGCGCACCGCCGTGCCACCCAAAAATTCCCTCCTCACTCCCTCTCTCGCTCGGGTGGAGAAGAAAGAAAGAAAAGAGGAGAAAATGGCGCGGGGGAGAAAGAAGAAGAAGAAGAAAAATGGGAAGAGAGGAGGGAGGGCTCCCGTGGACCGGGTCCACGGTGCACCACCCCCCAAAGCCCCCAGACCGCCGGTCCACCGCACAGGGGCGCGTGCGCCAGGCGCAGGCGCGCGCCCCCTGTGCCACGCGGCACGCGCCACACAGGCGCGTGACACCGCGCCACACCGGGCGCGTGACACCGCGCCACACCGGGCGTGTGACACCGAGCGGGCGCGTGTCCCCCCCCCCCCCCGCGTCCGCGCGGGCGCGAATGGGGGCACGCCACGTGGCGGCCCCCCGCGTCACCTCGCGCAGTCAGGCGCGTTTTCCCAACGCGCCTGTCTGCGCCCCCCTTGCGCCGTACACCCGTGCAGACCTCGGAATCCGCGCGCACCCCGGGATTCGTGCCGCGACGTCTCGAGATTCGTGCACGCCTTGAAAAACGCGCGCGCCATCCGGGTTCCGAAAAAAGCAAGTAAATAGTCCAAACTCAACGATTTCGCGCGCTGAATCCAAATACGGTGTCCGATTCTCCAAATTCTCACCCGAAAATTAACTGAAAGCCCCCGGAAAGCCCACTTGATCCGATTTCCGCGCCGGGTCCAATTCTGAAGTCCGATTTGCCAAATTCCAACTCTAAAAATTCCCGAAGGCAACCGGAGAGGTGATCCTTTATCCAAACTTCGCCCCGAGTCCAATTTTAATATCCATTGCGCGCGAAACCACCTCTAAGCATTCGACGGAGTCATCAGACTACTCTCGTGATCCAATCAACACACCGAGTCCATCAAAAGTGTCCAATTGGTGTACAAACGTCACCGACACGCCGCGTAGGCCTCCAGAAGCTGCTGGTCAGCCAGTAATCACATTGCGGGGGTCCAGGTCCTCACATCCTCCCCCACTAAAGAAAGTTTCGTCCTCGAAACTAGCCCAAATCCACAAGTAGTCACAAATACCGCGGGTAGGTATCCATCAATAACGCCTCCGGCTCCCCAAACCCCACTCACTCCCCGTGATTACTCCACAACAACAAAACAACAAGTACGGCATGGCCCGATGCGTAATTTTCTCATCTCACGAGCCAGAATTCGCGACGGGCGTCCCTCGTACTCCAAACACTCTTAGCTCTCACATGGAGCGAGTCAATCACGGGCGAGGAATCTAAAAACAAAACACTCCTGAGCTGAGACATGAAATACAACCGGGGTCCCAACAAAGTTGGGGGAAACCAGATGACCGCCAGTGCAACACACACCAAACCACAACCTGTGACAACTCAACCAAGGCAACCCGAAGCACACCCACACGATTAACCAATAAGAAAATGAGCCCTAACAAGGAGGGGTCCTCACTCGGTCACTCCCGAATCTTGACCATCCGAGTGAACTACTCAGCCGCGGTCTATCATCCAAAGGAACCCTCGGGGACACAACCACACGCCACGTCTGCCTCAACAGTCCACACAGCGCCAGCTGTGGAATCAACAAGCTCAACCCCAGCCAGCTCTCCTGGCACTGCCCAGTCCAAGAAGCTCCTTACCTTGACAATAACTGTCGATCTCGGCCAAAACCCAAGTGATATCCATATTGGCCGGATTTCCACCGCCGCTCCTACGGCTCGAACAACGTGACCCAAGAAGGTATGCTTCTGGAGCTACAACTTGTACCTCAATAACTTGGCATACCACTTCATCCATACGGGCATGGTAGCACATCCACAAGTGCTCCTCGCGCTCCACATCGCTCTGGGAGTAAATCCAAATATCCCCGGAGTATCTTGTTACCAATCCAATCAAGTACAGCTGGAGCACAATTCCCTCAAATCATAAAAGTGGCAGGGCATTAATCAATCCACTTGGCCTCACTAAGAGCTCGTGATGCCCTACCGTGTCCTGAACGCCATCTAAGCAAGATCCTCGACTGTCAGATTCCAAGTAGGTACTCACACCATACTATAAATGCCGGAGTATGACTCCATCAAAAGGTCCTAGATACCACCCGGACCTGTCTACACTCGAACCATAAAAGGACCCTCACAGTCGTGCATCAACGACGTGGCATCACCACCGTGTACCAACGGCGTGGCATCAGGTCAAGCAGACCCCTCGATCCATCAGATCCTACAACTGCGCCATCAGCTCTCTCAGCTCTACAGGCGATATCCAATGAGGTGCTATCAAGGGTGGCGCGGTTCCCCGAACCACGTCAAACGCAATCTCTATCTCCCTAACCGGCGGCATCGTCAACAGCTCAGGTGAAATCACACCCGGGATCTCGCGGGCAACAGAGATGTCCTTGAATCCCGGTGCCGCCAAAAAGCACCTCTCACACTGTCGCTAAAGCCTGTGCGCTCTAACAATCTTTACAACCAAACCTCCTCTCGTCCGCCTCGCAGAAAATCGACGTCCTCTCTTTCCGCAGTCAAACATCTTGTTGCATCGTGCCAATCAATCTCAAGCACATGGTCAAACACCGAACTGCCACAATTACCAATAAGCCTGCCGGTACAACTCGCGGCCTCAGCTGCATTGGACATGATCCACAAGCCTTCTCCACATGCACAGCACTTAACAGGAACCTGTACCTCGAGTGCACGTGATAACAAATCTGCCTCTAGTCCATGCAGGAATGCAACATGCTCTAACTCCGACTGCTGTGATGGAATCACACCTGCGACAACTCGATCCACTACCGTGGCGCCCTCCAACCGGGCGGCACAGGTTCATCCACTCGATGCAAGCGGTTGTCGCTCAATCTGCCTGAAAATTAGGGCTATCCACATAGGGAGTACGACCTCGGTCTCTGCTCACACTGAGGCGACGAATAAGGTCCTCCGCAGATAACAAATCCACGCTACCGCTGCGTCACTCTGATATAAATGCTGATGCTACCATCGGGGTCCACCCGATCTCTGGCATCTCAGGAACCCGTCATCCTGGAAAGGAAATCAGAAGTGCCTCTGCCGGCCGATTTGTCCTCCTTCACCCGGCGCCAAGCGCCAATATCCTGAACTCGCCTCTAGCGGCAGATCCCTATCCAAAGGAACTGCAGCGCCACGCTCCATACACAATGCCTACTCCACCGAGGCATCAATAATCCATAACAGAGGGACCAACTAAGCTGAAAGGTATCCTGGCGCAAACCACTCCCAGTCTCACATATCCTATGCGCTTCGTCCCTCGAAACCTGGAGCGCGCAGTTCAACAACTGCATACACTCTCTAGCCCAGAGAGGCTCTCGATTAATCACTCCATCAACACCAACCACGACTCTGCCTCCAAAGGCTCCAAACTCAATCTTACGAGTCGGGGTGGATCATCTGCCAAATCTGGCTCAATAGATCGATCATGTCCCATAGCTCCTCTGCCGTCAGCTATCCACCCTGCCTCGGTGCCTCGACACTAAACATTGGCACAGAGGGGGCTACTCAGTGCTCCGACAACTGTGTCACCGAGACCAGCTGCTCACTCTGTCGCTGATAAGCCTCTGACAATCCTGTTATCTGGGTCCGGAGTTCCCTGACCTCAATCCGGGGGTCCGGCCCAAAACCAACTGCTCAAGCTCAACTGCTATGACAGGATACACACGGGTCAAAACCCAGCGTCGGGGAGACACCGCTCGCCACGACGAAACAAAACAGCACACAACAACGCTCGACCCAATCCAGCGAAAGTCTAAAGCATGTCACCCGTTCCACAGCATTATGTTGTCTGCAGCCAACATAATCACTTAGGAGAATAAACATGCCAATCACTCTTCCCGTCCCTTGGGAGAGGTATAAAACTCAATCAGGACTCTCGCTAAAAGCCACGACTCTCACGAAGTCAACCAAGGGTCAAACCATAAGCCTAGGGTTTCTAAGTCCACCACGACCTACAACCTAGGCTCTGATACCACTCTAATCTGTCACGCCCCGGGGTCGAAACTGCGACTCGGGCTCGCCAACAGATCCGCCACCTATGCCAAACTCCGCATAGGCGAAGCGTCCTACCTGCAAGAAAAGTGCTACAGCTAACAGATATCAGAGCTATAAGATAAAACTGCTGTATAACTAAAAACAACCACTGTACAACTGAAAAATAATACAACAATGTACAGTCTCTCGATACAAATCAGCCTCACTACAACAGTCTCTCAAAAGAGGAAATAAAACAACTAATCTACTGAAGCTCTCCTCTGAAGGGGTACCGCTACTCTCCAAACATGGGTAGGGATCTAGCTCGCGACTCCCTCGCCTCGATCAACAACCGCAGAATCAGCAACACCCGCTAAGACTCTGCAAAACAAAGGAGAGGAAGGAAAAAGAAGGGGGAAAACCCCAGAGGGTGTGAGAACTACACCAAAGGAGGGAGTTCTCAGTGGGTACCACCGCCAGGACCGACGGTCTGCCCACCAAGTCCTCAAAAGACAAAAACTAACCAAAGCCGTAAAGACTGATAAAAAGAAGCTGGACCCTCTCAACAGCTATCAAGCCACTAAGCTTGCTATGACTGCCATGCCTGCTATGCCTGCCATGCCTGCCTATGCCTGCCATGCCTGCTATGCCTGCTATGCCTGCCTATGCCTGCCATGCCTGCTATGCCTGCCTATGCCTGCCATGCCTGCTCTGCCTGCCTATGCCTGCCTATGCCTGCTCTGCCTGCCTATGCCTGCCATGCATGCTCTGCCTGCCTATGCCTGCCATGCCTGCCCTGCCTGCCTATGCCTACTATGCCTGCCATGCCTGCCTGCCCGCCATGCCTGCCTATGCCTGCTATGCCCGCCTATGCCTACTATGCCTGCCATGCCTGCCTGCCCGCCATGCCTGCCTATGCCTGCTATGCCCGCCTATGCCTACTATGCCTGCCATGCCTGCCTGCCCGCCATGCCTGCCTATGCCTGCTATGCCCGCCTATGCCTGCCATGCCTGCCTACTCGCCATACAACGGTCAACAACTCACAAAGACCTTGGGACCACCGTACCCCCAAACGGTTCCCACAACACTAGCACTGGTCCAACACCGCCACTAGACCCCACTCGGTCCCCCCCTGACACGAGCGCAACTATAAAGCGAATGTCTGTAATAAGCCCAATCTAATGCCACCAGTAGACACTGGTACTGCCTGCTCTGCCTGCCGCGACGGGTATGCCAGCCTACGCATAACACCGAAGCAAAGGAGTCTCAAGGACTCAAAGTCTGTCTGCCGCGCACTCCGGAGTGGCACTCGAGGGGAGCGACCCACACGAGTAAAGTATCTCAGTATCCAGTAACATAATCAGCAGGACTGGATCATGACTCTGATCAAAGTGGGAAGACCCATCCACTAGAGAAATCAGATACCCAATCTGGTGCATAATAAATGTCCGGTCAACCGCCCAATATCCGCGGTTGCCGCAAAGCCCCACAACTAATCCAACCTGTCCCAGACACCAAGTCCCGACTACACTACCCAGCACCCCTGCTCGAACCTGAGCAACACAGACCACCTGATTAACAAAGAAGGAGAAAAGGATAACATGGTTTCTCCTAAGTCAAGTTCCAAAAGTAGTGCAGCGGTAAAAGATGGCCTAACTACATGTCCATGCACGCATGCTTTGTTCTCAGAAATAATAAAAGTGGGTGAAGCATATATTAGTAAAGCATGCTAAAACATTCCTACTATGGTATACCAGTCTCACCCAAGTGGGCCATTCCTTGCTTACCTTTCGCTCGTATCGGTTGCACATCAAATACGCCTGTTATCAATCATAGAGGGATGATAACCCCACATGTGCACTTACATTCACCATGATATAGAAATCTTATACAGTTACTAAATTAAGCTTACCCACCTGAAGTGCTCAATCCAAGGCAAACCTGGAGTCGATGAAGAGCGTGTCCACTTGCACGCACAATCAGCTGAACCCATAACCACGGTACATGTCGCGCAAACCTCGGCTCCTAGCAGTGTTCCAAAAATACTCGCGAACCCTCCTGGGTACAACAAAAGGTCCAAGGTTACACTTTATGCTAAAATATCCAAGTATACACCATCTGCTGGAACCAGCCCTGAAGATGTGCAATTTTCACCTGCAGAACGGACTCAGAAAAATCCACCAAAAATACGGACGCGATCGTTGCGTCGAGCCCTTCGAAACGAGTACCTGCACGCCAAAATCCGAGTCCCGGAGGCCGAGTTACAAATTCCACAACGCGGTGAGCGCGAAAGTCCACAACAAACACAACTGTAATACGCCGCACAGTAAAGGGGAAAGAAGTATACCTTCGGGCGGATCCCCGCAAATTCCCCGAAAAACACGACGGTAATCCTTGCGATGCGCAGATCCAAAGAGTGTAAAGGCACGACCCAATCCGAGCTCGTACAACAAGTTGCACGCAAAACGGTGCACACCGCCGGAGTCCGCATGCAAAACGGAGCACGGTGCCGAAACCCGTGCGCAAAACGGAGTCCGCACGCAAAACGGTACACGGTGCCGAAACCCGCGCGCAAAACGGAGTCCGCACGCAAAACGGAACACGGTGCCGAAATCCGCGGGCAAAACGGAGTCCGCACGCAAAACGGTGCACGCCGTCGGGGTCCGCACGCAAAACGGTGCAGTAAAGAAAATACGGTCCCTAGCACATATAAGAATAAGGGGTCAAATCCAATGTCCAAAAGGACGCTCCAAAACTGTGCCAAAATACCGCAAGAATAACACGTGGGACCTACCTCGACCGCGTCGCGCCGCCCAACCGCCTCCTTGGGACACCTCGCGCGCTTCGCGAGGTCCACGGCGCACCGCCGTGCCACCCAAAAATTCCCTCCTCACTCCCTCTCTCGCTCGGGTGGAGAAGAAAGAAAGAAAAGAGGAGAAAATGGCGCGGGGGAGAAAGAAGAAGAAGAAGAAAAAGGGGAAGAGAGGAGGGAGGGCTCCCGTGGACCGGGTCCACGGTGCACCACCCCCCAAAGCCCCCAGACCGCCGGTCCACCGCACAGGGGCGCGTGCGCCAGGCGCAGGCGCGCGCCCCCTGTGCCACGCGGCACGCGCCACACAGGCGCGTGACACCGCGCCACACCGGGCGCGTGACACCGAGCGGGCGCGTGTCCCCCCCCCCCCCCCCCCCCCGCGTCCGTGCGGGCGCGAATGGGGGCACGCCACGTGGCGGCCCCCCGCGTCACCTCGCGCAGTCAGGCGCGTTTTCCCAACGCGCCTGTCTGCGCCCCCCTTGCGCCGTACACCCGTGCAGACCTCGAAATCCGCGCGCACCCCGGGATTCGTGCCGCGACGTCTCGAGATTCGTGCACGCCTCGAAAAACGCGCGCGCCATCCGGGTTCCGAAAAAAGCAAGTAAATAGTCCAAACTCAACGATTTCGCGCGCTGAATCCAAATACGGTGTCCGATTCTCCAAATTCTCACCCGAAAATTAACCGAAAGCCCCCGGAAAGCCCACTTGATCCGATTTCCGCGCCGGGTCCAATTCTGAAGTCCGATTTGCCAAATTCCAACTCTAAAAATTCCCGAAGGCAACCGGAGAGGTGATCCTTTATCCAAACTTCGCCCCGAGTCCAATTTTAATATCCATTGCGCGCGAAACCACCTCTAAGCATTCGACGGAGTCATCAGACTACTCTCGTGATCCAATCAACACACCGAGTCCATCAAAAGTGTCCAATTGGTGTACAAACGTCACCGACACGCCGCGTAGGCCTCCAGAAGCTGCTGGTCAGCCAGTAATCACATTGCGGGGGTCTAGGTCCTCACATTCTATCCCTCCCTCCCACTTGTATCCTCCTTTTTTATCAATATAAAATGTAAACTGACGCATTAGCCATGTCTTTATCTTGTATCCCTTTAGAATGTAAACTGGCCAATCAGCTGTGTCTCTATTGATGTTTCTTGCGCTTTAAAGTTATAATCGGCTCAGCCGTGTCTATAGCCATTCTATCAGTTCGACCATTCTAAGTCGAACCCAGCAATCCCTCTCAACTCCCGTAAATCGGATTCGACTGTCCTCAGTCGATTGGTCGTGAGAAGTTATCAGAGGAGAACCCGGCCGAGCAGATCCCTCCTCGGCCCGATCGCTTGATTATTGACACGCGGCACACTTCGACACCTCTGGAGGGTCACCAAGGGGCCGATCGCACGCAAGCCATATTTTGGCCCCAGCAACTTTCTTGGCACGCTCGGTGGGACACTCAGGTATCTCTACCTAATCCTGCCGCAGCATGTCACAGCTCCCAGAGCTGTATGGGGAGTCGGCACTACCGGAGCCGTCCCTCTCAGAGTTGTATGGGCAACTGGCCCAGATGATGAGGTCTCTAGAAAGGAGAATCCGAGCTTGGGACGTCGACGCCCCGGCCTCGGATGAGAGTCTCGCTCAATTCAGGCAGGTTTTAGCCCAAGGAGAGCTACGGTGGGCCCTATCAGTCTCACCACCGCCGCTACTAACACAGTCGGTTTTGTCGGCGCCCGAGACGTTGCAGGTGGCGCCCCTCACAACGATGCTATCGCTAGGGGCAGTGCAGCCTCAAATAGCTCCTACCCCAGCTCAGGACAAGCCGACGAATTTGAGCACCGGCCACCATCTGGAAACCGACCTAGATGAACCAGCATCACCTCTTCCGACGGCGCGTCAGCCTCATGCTAGGGGCAGGGAGAATAGGGGGCACGTCCCGGAGGCGGGATCTGCCCAAAGACAGGCAGGTTCGGGCATACGGCCGCCTGTAGACGCAAGGAAGACACAGCCAGTGACACTGACTCACCCGACAAGGAGCATCGAGCCATGTGCTCGGAAAAGAGAAACAAAATATACTTTCAGCATAAAGGCCAGGCCGAGTACGCGGCCAGCCCGCGGATCCCCATGTTCCGTAAGTACGGGAATGGTGTACCCATACCTGGCCGATTGGAAAACACCAATGTTCGACAAATTCTCGGGAGAAGTAACTGAGGGCATAGTGAGACATACTGACCGAGGACAAATCAACCTCAGTTGAGAAGGCCACGAACGGCCAGGAGGGCCGAAAGTGGGCAGGTTAGCCGAAGCTGTCCTAGCATATCGCTTCGGCTAGAAAACGTCGAGAGAGCGCTGGCTGAAAACTAAAGCCAGTCGTTTGAAGCAAAGTGCTGGAGGTCGGTTTATGTTTGCCAGCCACAAGAATAAATTGAAACTGATTCCTCCCTCCTGCAGGTAAACATGGTGGAGACAAAGGAGGAGGAGCCAACCGAGGAACCCGAGTCTACCGCGGAGGAGAAATCGGCGCGGAATATGCTTCGGCTTTGCACCTGTTGCAAGGCTGAAATGACGGAAAAAGATTGGGATGATCTCCTTATTCGCATACCTGAGGAGGTGGAGGATTGGTTTGTTTTCATCTTCGGCGTTGAAGGCACGAACTGCCTTGACCACCGGTCGAGCCCCAAGTTTGGCCGAAGGGTCCACCAGACAGTCCTTCAAAGGGGAGGACCACAAAGAAGAATGAGGCTCTCTCATCCGGAGGTCTCCGCGAGAGTCTCATAATCGAGAGGGGCCACAGGCCCCATAGCAACAACAAAGCCCTCGCCACATGCGCGAGCAAAACCGAGTCTAGGGGATGCCCCGAAGACCTTTTGGCCAGAGGGCCGAAAGGGGACCAGCATGTGAACTCTCGCAACGCTCAGCACAGATCGGGCTCCATTAAAAGCACGGGACATCGAGGGCAGGAGAAGTCCCTGGGAATCCTGATACGAAATTCCCTTGGCTTACCAGGGGAGAAATGGAGACCCTGGGCGCTTGACTGTCCCGAGAGCTCAGGATACAGCTCTGGCCCAAGCCATGGTAAAGGAGAGAGATCCTCAGGGAGCACCTGAGGAAGATGGACCCGCCGGTAGACGTGCCGGTGGAACAGTGGTTCACGTCGACCGGGCCGGCCCGATGGCAAGGGCCGGTCACGACGAAGACGCAGAAGCGTGGATTACAGAGGCTGGAGGCCAACACCCGTAACAAGACCGACGCCCGCAACTATAGTGTCATAGCCCGGCCAAACCCGCGATGGGAGTGGCCCACATATCGACACTTCTCTGTACCGAAACATCACAATCAAGAAGTGGGGGTCCCCACCGCGACACCTTAGAAGAAATCACCAATACTTCAATAAGTGGTCGTGAGACTGGCGGATGAAGTCGTCCAACTGAAGCTAGAAGCTCGATTGGAGGCCCTAGAGGCCGCTGTGAAGCGTAGCCGGGAGGTGCCAAAGGGACAATCGTAGCCCGAGGAATCCGACAAGCAGAAACTCGGTAGGGTGGCCCAACGTGGGAGGTGGCCACCGAGAGACTACAAAGAGGTCCTAACCACGTCTTCGGCCGAAACAGAGACCGAAGGAAAGAAAATGCGTACCGACGCGTTGGCGGTTGACTAGGACCAGGGTGAAACTCCCGCTGCCCTGGCGGTCGAGGAAGAGTCGCAAGTAAAGCCAGCCGAATAGCGGCAGGCATTGGTTCCCCGACCTAGGTCAAGTGGTACCGGATGAGGGAGCCAGCAAACGAGGCCACGTTAAGGCCTTGGAAAGACAAGCCGACACAAGAAGCTGGCAGTTCCGGTCATTACAACAAAGGCCGAAGAACTCAGTAGGTGAGGCTACATTCGAGCTGCAGGTGAAGAAACTAGTTCGACCAAGACCTGGTAAGCTAAAGACTCGGCCGAGAAGGCCGAGAGAAGAGATCGGGAGGCAATTAGCCGATCAAAAAAAAAATAAAAAACAACTGAAACATTATTATATATTAGTTGGAAGAAATGTAAAGTATAAGAAAACTTTGCAATAGATAAACCGATACATGGGCGGATCAAGAACGAGCAAATACAAAAATATTTTAGAAAAAGAAAAGTCGTGGTCGACGAAGCAGGCCAGAGGAAGAAACACAGTGCCACCATTAGGCTGGTCAAGAAATCCCTCCGAAAATTGAGACACCCGACCACTATTGAACCGACAGGAGTGGGAACATTACCAACTCCTCAAATCCTTGCAGCCGGCTGGGGAAGATCATGCGAATCCTCCCTGGCATCTGATCGCGCATAGGAAGATTGGTCAAAGCGTGACTACATGCCTCCCCAAGAATGGAAGCTTGGCGTGGTACGGCTCGAACTGCTCCAACTCCTAGCGATGGAGACAGAGGATAGTTTTCCCAAAGGAAGGATCTTATAAGTAAACAACCGTCCAAAAATAGCCGAAAACCAACCAAGAGACTTGGCGTAAGATTCCGGATCGGTAGGTCACGCATAGGGGATACCTCGAAAAGAACCCCTTTGAAAGCCCGAGGTAAGAAGAGCCTTTCATTACTAGGTGACGCTTTGTCACTAAAACTAAATTGAAAGGCCACCTCGAAAGAATCCTCAAGGACGAAGAAGCTACAACCAGGGCACCGTTGTAGCGAAAGCGTTGGGATTGTCTTATGAAGGGAAGGAGATGCCAAGAAAAATTGCGGAGTCGAGGTCTTTTTGTAGGCCAACATGCGCTCAGGAACTGGCAATTTTTAATGAAGGAACGACGAAGGACTGACTCGTCGAAATCCGTAAAGATTGACACCTGTCCGCGAATTCCTCGGGCAGTGGGCAAATATCATGCCAAGATATGGAAAAATCATAGGTGTCGATATTTGCGCTGAAAGTTGACTCAATTTCGATAATCACCCCAACGACACATTAGGCGATTGCCGAGGGGGCATTGTTGAGACCAGAATTTTTATTCACAGGAGAAAGGGAGATGTGGCATCAATAATCGGTTGAAAAGACATCAGCCGATAGGGATTGAGCCAGCAAAGAGGAACTCGCGACTTGATTGAGCCCGATTTCAATCATGAGAGAGAACGGCGCGCGATGCATGCCGTCGGCCGAAGATATCAGCCGATGAAGGAAGAGGGATCCACGTTCTATTATCTGGACTGATCCCAACCGTGCGGGACAAAAGGTGCGACGAACACTATCGGCTGAAAGTACCTACGAAAGGTAGCAGCTGAAGGAGAGCCGGCTGACAAAAGACATTGTCAAGAGGAGGGCTATCGTTCTATCCATGATCGTCTCTCAGTCGAAGAAAGGTACCCGACTGCCTCAGTCAAGCGACGAAAGAGGCGAAGTCAAAGTCAATCATCGGCCGCTCGGAGATGCAGAAGGAAAGAGTGCAAAAGGAAGGAGTGCGGGATTCAGGCGCGAATCTCGTAACCGACCCGGAATGGCAAGCAGTGCTCGACAAAGAAAAGCACCGAAAATTATGTTCTGGCGCGATAACAAGGAGACGAACCTGGACAAAGAAGCGACTACCATCCATTGAGGCTAATCAACTCAAAAGAAAGTAGTTGAGGACTTCCCGATAACTTCCCCCAAATCTCGCCGATTATTCAAATCGGTGCCTAATAACTTGGCTCGGGGTGTGTATAAAATACTCGAGCCGCCGAAGGAAAAGGGGTCCGGCAACCTCGTAAGCCCGATACCACCCCAGCTTTTCTTCTTATCTAGGAGTAGGGTAACTTAACTTCTTTTTTCTTTTTTTACTACTTTCCTAGGAGTAGGCTTAATTGTAATCCTTCTATCCCTTTTTTCCTACTTGTATTCTCCTCTTTTATCAATATAAAGTGTAAACCAGCGCATTAGTTGTGTCTTTATCTCCCTTTAGAGTGTAAACCGGCCAATCAACTATGTCTCTATTGGTGTTTCTTGCACTTTAAAGTTATAATCGACTCCTCAGCCGTGTCTATATCCATTCTATCAATTCGACCATTCTAAGTCGAACCCAGCGATCCCTCTCAACCTGTGTAAACTCGATCCAGCTGTCCTCAGTCGATCGGTCGTGAGAAGTTATCATAGGAGAACCCGGCCGAGCAGATCCCTCCTCGGCCGAATCGCTTGATTGTTGGTACACGGCGCATTTCGACACCTCTGGAGGGTCACCCAGGGGCCGATCGCGCGCAAGCCACATTTTGGCCCCAACAGCCGCATTCTCCGCTTCATGTTGAGCAATTACGCCTCCGCAAACTTTTGGAACCCAAATTGCTTTCGCTTCGATTCTGATTATGCTCCCGTTCAGAACATACAAGTTCCGGCGCTTGTTCGCCACACACACGACCCGATCTCGTTTTTGTACTCTCATAGGTCCACCTGAAGCTGAAATTTTGCAACCTTTCGAGTCCAACTCACTTAACGAGATCAAATTCTACTTCAAACCAGAAACATGTTGTACACCTGTCAACGTCCTTACAACCCTATAGTGCATCCGGATCTTCACCGTGCCGACTTCTAAAACTTTTCTCGTCGTCCGGTTCCCCATGAGAGCTTTTCCACCTTTTGTCGCCTTATAGGTAGCAAAAGACTCTTTTTTCGGGCAGACGTGAAAGGAACATGCCGAATCGGGCACCCATACATCATCCGAAATTTTAGTGTCACCGGTCGCCGCATAGAGTACATCATAATTGATCATCTCCGATTTTGCCGCCTGCGCCATCGCTGACGTCTCATTGTCCTGATCCGCGACAGTTTTTCCCTTCTGCTGCTTTATCTCTTTCAGATCATCTTTAAGATTATGACAGTTGCGCTTAATGTGACCTTCACTGTGACCATAAAAGCATTCCACCTCGGATAGCGGCTTTTTTTGTCTACTTTCGGTCACCAATGTTTTTACCTCCTTCTTCGCTTTTACCATCAAAACTGTATCATGGCTCTACATGCCGGACTCCTGAGTCATCTTTCGCATCTCATTTGAGAGAAGCGCTGCCGTGACTGCCTCCACGCTTATAATCTCTTTACCATAAAACAACGTGGTCACCAGATACTCATATGTCACCGGTAATGAAGAAAGTAAAATAAATGCCTTATCTTCATTATCCAGATTGACTCCGATACTGGTCAACTGAGTCACCACCTTGTTGAACTCATTTAGATGCTTATGTAGGCTAGCCGTTTCTTGCATCCGTAGCATGAACAGTCGCTGCTTCAGATACAATCTATTCGTTAAGGATTTGGTCATGTAGAGATCTTCCAATTTCTTCCACAACTTCACCAGTGTTGACTCGTTGGCTATGTTGTAAAGAACATCATCTGCTAATAATAGATGAAGCGCACTCAACGCTTTCCGCTCCATCTTCTTCCATGCTGCATCCGTGATCTCCGCCGACTTTGCCTCTTTCCCGTTCAATATTTGGTCCAAATCATATTGTACCAAAACGGCTCGAACTTTAATCTGCCACAAGCCCAAATTGTTCTTACCGTCGAACTTCTCGATTTCGAACTTCGTGGCCATCTCCGTCGATCTTTCCCGAAGATCGATAACCTTTAACTTCGATACCAATTGTTGTGATTCCGCTGCAGAAACGTAAAATTGAATTTTTACTATAAACCCGTATTCTCAACAGAACTGGAACCAACACAACCATAAAAAAAAAAAAAAACTAAAACAGAAAAATATGCCGGTGAAATAAGATTCATTAACCAAGAGAAGAATTACACCGACTCATCTTCTGCAATAAATTAGCTTCAACCTAAGCTCTCTTCCTAAATCTCTCTCACATTTCTCTCGTTTTCTATAAACCTAAAAGATTTCTCTCTTTTCTCTCTCATATGCACCTGTGCCCCCGGTGCATGCGCCTTTTTCTCTCTTTGTATAGTACGGTCACCTCAAAACTTGAACCGTACTTCATCCAAGATTTTAAGCCTTAATGCATTATGTATAATACATCAACTAGAATGTACCAAATTCTGGTATATTTAGAAATCCTATTCTAATTAATATTTAAATTTACATTAATTTATTTCTAACAAATTTAAATGTGAATCTTAACCAAATAAAATTTAATTACAAAACTAATTAAATCCTAACAATTAAGAATTTTAAGTGACTCGTTTAGTGCTCCAATTTGCTCGACTCAAACTTCAATTCGCTAGAGCCCGGCTCGAATTAATGTCAAGCCGAGCTTGAATCTAAAGTTAGGCTTGAAATTAATTTCACACCAACTTTGACTTTAAGCTTGATAAGCTTGCTCGAGCTCGTCTCGTTCCCATCCGTATCTACTATCGGTGCATTTGCGTCCTTTACGTCTCTATATATATTCAGGCATTATACATCTGTCCTTACTTAATATTTCAGCTTGCATTAATTTCAATCATTTTTACATTAAATATTGATTGTTGGATTCAAAGTACTATGAGATGAATGGAGGGTTAATAAATTTATGGGGCACAGATAAACAGATGAATCAGATGCAATATATATAGTTAAATTACAAAAAAATTTATATAAATATTTATTTATTTTATGTTTTTTTAAAATTTTTAAAAATTTATATTTTATTATTTTAAAAATTTAAGTAGATATATTTAGTCATTTCCGGTTATGATTCTATTTTCATTCTATTTATTTTTTATAATTTATACCGAAAATATTTTTAAAATAATATAAATATATTAATTTTTTTTTATAAAATAAGTAAGAATAATTTGATTGTTTCACTCTTTCTTTTAACGCTGTAGCTCTTTAAAAATATTTTTTAAATTTTTTTTAAAAATAAAATTTAAAATTTAAAAAATTAGAAAGAACAAATAGAAAACCAACTTTTTATAATTTTTTTTCGGTATTTTAGTCTATATATTTTTCCTAAAGAGTTCAAAATAGTATTATAATTTACTCAAAAGGAAAATATATCTATGATGACAAAGAAAGATTGGTCGATACTCAATTTGGAAACATAAGCGAAAGTAACAACAAAAAGAAAAAGGGATACATATAATTTTAAAAATAGTATTACAAGTCAAAACAACTAATGCAAAATATTAAATAAAAAGAAAAAATAAAAATGTAAAATGGTTTTGTCCATAAAAATTAAGCTGGCGATTGCGAGGATAAATAAATGCAAACGTACTACGTTTGCATTCTTAATTAGTCCATGTTGTTTACTTACGTATAAAATATTAATAAAAGCTTATAAAATGTCATTATCTCTTATTCTACGGAGAAAAATGAAAAATTGATATAAAATTTAAGAAAATACTTGATGTACACTTCAAATGAGATGTACATTTTACATCCCACCAATTTAAGAATGGGATGAATTTTATCTATCACTTCAAAGTGATGGATGAAGAAACCTCCACCCTTGAATGGACGAGGCATAAAATATACACCAACTTTTGAGTGTATGTGTAGCATTGCTCGAGCAATGCTAATGGTACACCTTATTTGGAGTATTAGATGTACATCTCATTTATCTAAGGATGGAAACTTCTTCACCAGTCATTTTGAAGTGACGGATAAAATTTATCCCACCTTAAAATGAATTGGGTGCAGATTGTACATCCTAAATAGGATGTACAAAAAATATTTTTTTTTTTTTATTTTTACTCTACTATCAAAATTTATCTTTAAATAAAATAATAAAATAATATATTTTACAACCAAGAGGATGATAAAGTGTTAATTATAAGGAAGCTAAGTGTTACCGTTTGTCACGAGGCCATTTATATACAATAGTCATTTTACTATTCTATGATTTGTAAGTTTTGCTATTTGAGTACACCATTGCTGCATGCATAGTAAGCGCTAATTAATTATTTAAAAATACGTGCCAATAGCAAAAACACACCCAACACATTTAGGGTTTGTTTGGTTTGGGTACAAAGGGGGATATCCCCCTTTGTACCCAAACACTATTGAACAAAGGGTGAATTATTAGGTACAGTAGTTCCAGTACAAACAGAATAAGCTGGAACAACAGTTCTTACCTATTATTTTATAAATTTTTTTTTTACCAAACTACCCCTTCTCCCATCCTTTCTCTTTTTCCAATACACTCTAATCATCACAAATCCCTCTCTCTCTCCCCTCTCTCTCTTCTTCCCAATACACTCATCATCACAAATTTATAATTTAAAATTAATATTATAAAATTTTAAATTTTAAAATTTAAATATTGAAATTTTATATTTAAAATTTTAAATTTAATTTGAGAAAAAAAATATTAAATTAAATATTATTTTAAAAAAATATAATTTGATTATGATTTTGATTTTATCTTAATTTTTTAAAAGCTTTAATTCATTAATTATCACATATTAAATCTTGAGGGTAAAAAAGTAATTTACCCAACCTAACCTCTTTATTCCTCTTATTCTTCATTATCATACCAAACACAAAATCTCTTATCCCTAGAACCATCCCAAACGCTTTTTTACCCTAGTTCCGTACTTTATACTTATACCTGGTACTACTAATTCTCACTAATTCCCGAACCAAACGATACCTTAAGGATTCAGTCATAGCGCTCACGGATTTCAATTTGATTCAATTTTTCTAAACGTTAGGTCTATTGTAGACTGCAGTCTTATTCAACTTATTGATCTCATTAATGTAGAGCATCGGAGCTTTCTAGCTATTCGGACGTGTTATTTTGAGCTGGCCGATACATCTAGAGATGTTCGGATCGAGCTAGTGCCGTTTGGCGCGAAATAGACGCGAAAACGAATTCTGGATCGTAAATAGTAAGGAACTGAAGTTCTAGATATTTTGGGCGCCCTAAAGAGGTTCCAGACGTCCGAAAGTCTTAACTATTTACGGGTCGTATTTTGGGGCCCCCGAAAGTTATTGTAGTAGCCCGAAAGGTGTGTGTAGTTAGGATTTTCTCGAGATTTGTGCTTGACTGAACGGTTGGCAGAGGCAGTGGATTTTGGGCGCAGTACTATAGCACCGGGCGTAGGGAGAAAACGACCGAAGAACAGCGAGAGGATGGTATACTATTCCGATGTTCTGGACGCGGTACTGTAGCTGTGCGGGTGCCATGGGTGAGCCCGTTATTACTGTAGCTCCAAAGTTTAGGGCACCTAGGAGGATGTTTGGGGCGTCGAAAACATGATTTTTCCTGTGTGAACAAGTTAGTGATTCGAGTTGTTTCGTGGCTAGTTTTATTATGGAGCTTAACTTTGTGACTAGCTTGCCACACATGTATATATCTAACCCTCTGAGCGTGTCAAAGCCACTTCCATATTCATCTTCTTCCTCCTTCCTTCCTCCAGGCGGTGGGGCAGAGAGAGATAGAGCAGAAGAGCAGCACCAACTTACGACTGTGAAGGTCCGACTCGAAAATTTTGTAAATTTCGTTGCGCCCAAGTTTCGGAGCTGGACAAGGGTGTTGAGTGGAGTTTCTTTGAGGTGGAGTTACTGACTGAGAATCTCTCATTTGTTGTTTTAAGGTAGGCATCGAGTTTTTCATAATTTTTTAGCTTTTCGATTTTTTCGGATTTTCTGGCAGGGATAGGAATTCTGGATTTGCTTACGTGATAGTTGGTTTCTCATTATCTTGATTGTGTGTTTGTGCCTCCTTGTGCTGGGAAGCTAAGGGATTGAGTGGTGATTTATGTGGTGTTGTTTCCTGTGTTGTGGGAGTGAGTCTTGAGCTTGGAGACTTGAGCATGCTGCATTTGGGAGCTATATATAGAGCTAAGACCCTGTATGTGGAGGATTTAGTGATTCAGGTTGGAGTCTTGTTTGAGTGTGCCTTGAGCTTTAGGAGGCTGATTTAGTTGAAAGCGGAGCGTGGTTGCGTGCTTGCATGCCGAAGAATTTTCCTGACAGTGATCTGACTGAGAGTTGTGCCGTACTGTTTCGACTTCTTGCAGTGGTTGGATAGCTATCCAGGTGGGTTAGATTTCTTCCAAAATCTATGAGTTTTCTATTACGTCTATTTTATAGATATCCAACATACTAGATTTAGTTGTTTGTATATCTTGTAAAATCTAATAGTTGCCTGAAAAATTGTGAAAATCTAGTTTGGAACCCTATATATTTTTGGCATATTCTTGAGATTAGTGGATTACAGAAAATATTTATTATCAGTTGTTTCATATATATTTGGACCTTAGAAAAATTGTTGTACTATATATTACTGTTATCAGCTTCTGTATTTTTCTCTCGCCCAGGGTGGAGGGTTTGAGTTGTCTGGGTAGTATAGTTTGTATTTACGCTCGTGACTGGGGACCAAGTGAATTTTTATAGTTTTTGCTAATAGAGAATCTAGTGTCAGTTGTACTATATATTACTGTTATCAGCTTCTGTATTTTTCTCTCGCCCAGGGTGGAGGGTTTGAGTTGTTTGGGTAGTATAGTTTGTATTTACGCTCGTGTCTGGGGACCGAGTGAATTTTTATAGTTTTTGCTAATAGAGAATCTAGTGTCGGGAGCTGTTCGGGGATACAGTGATCCCGGACTGTTGGGGGTTCTCCGGCCAGTATTGTGAGCTTGTTGAGTACTGTGAGTTTGTCAATCTGATTGATCGTAGATTGGATTATAGCCTGCAGAAGCTATATTGAGCTCGACTGAGATGCACAGCTTTTTCTCGATGAAGTCGCACCCTTCGAGTGCCGCTCCAGAGCTAGGCCTATTTTTCTACGTGATGTCGATGCAGTCTGGTTGGACACCCTACGTAATTCCTATTCTTTCTGGATGTTGTGGCAGTAGGTGGGCGCAGGTTTGACTGGACCCGATGTGGCAGTCAGTGAGATTGGGTTGATTTGAGCACCTCGAAAGAGAGTGGTTGCATACTGTCATTTTGTTCTTTCTTTGAGCATGATAAATAGAGGCATAATAGTTGTAGATTTATTCCAGCTTTTCTACCTTTTCAGTAGTTCAGTTATTTTTGTTTCTAGTAGATTTAGTGGACAGATCGTTGGTCTCAAAGACGGTACCCACTGAGGGCTATTTTATTGTTGTAGTTCTCACACGCAATGTTGTTCTTTTTGCAGAGACTTCTACTTCTGTCCCTGCACCTGGTATATCTTCTGATCGAGATAAGAGAGTCGCGAGTTATACCCGTACCAGCCTTTGGAGTGTTAGTTGTACTCCGTACTGGTTATTTTGGATATGATACTATACTGCCTGTGTAGTATTTATTTTACTCTGTTGAGAGGTGTTGATGTATTACTTTTATTACAGATGTACTGTTATTTGAGATTTTAATTTAGCTATTTTATTTTCAGCTCTAATATCTGTATAGTTGTTACATACTATTTTTTGCAGGTTAGACATTTTGTCTATGCGCATATTTTCGTATAGGTGGCAGATTTATTTGCGAGCCTAAATCACAGTTAGATTTTGGGGTGTGACAATTAAACTTAACTTATTAGTTTTAAATCTATTGTCAGGAGACAAATTAAACCTATTTTAATCGATAATAAATAGCGAACACATTGTGCAATTATTTTTTATCCTTTATAACAATATAAAAAAATATAAGATAATATAATAAAATTTTTTAAACTACATGTAAGATAAATACCCAAAACCATTGGTATAAATTATTATTATTATTATTATTATTATTATTATTATTATTATTATTATTATTTTTATTTTTATTTTTATTTTTGGAAGTAAAATTGCATAGAATTCCTCTCAATTATAGAGCATTCTGAAAAATACCCTTAAACCTTTTTTTTTTAATTGAGAACTTTTCAACTTTTACTTGTTTTCAGCCGAGTCATAATTTCATACTAGTGCAGGACCGCGCTTCGCAACGGATAGATAATATTTTAATCAACTAAAATTGGAGGAGTTATTATATGTATATGATGTATATTAATACTTCATACATCACAATTTGTATTAGATAACTAATATTTTAATATTAAATTTTAATTTATTATACTATAAAAAAATTATTGTTATTGAATATTTTAGAGTAGGTTTATGATATAATAGGTGCACCCAAAATATGGAGACATGTGGCAAGCTCCTAATTTCAAGGGAGAGGAGAAATATTTTCTTGAGCTTAGTGCATACTAATATGCCATACACCACATAGAATATAAGAAAATTGATAAAATATTTGATAATTAATACTGTAAAATATTATATTATATAATATATATATATAATATAAAATATTTAAATAATTTATTATAGTATAAAAATTTATTTTTAATTTATATTTTAGAGTCGGTTTGCCATCAATAGGTGTCACGTCCCGGGTGTAAACCAGAATCCGGACCCGTCTACAGATCCGCCGTGCACATGGTATTTCCCGCGTACACGAAGCGCCAGTAACCTGCTCAGATATAAGAGATAATAATAAAGAGCGTAAAACAGAGCTGAACTAAAAACTAATACATCTCAGACTGAAGCTGGAAATAAAATACAGTACATCTGTAAAAATAATACATCTGTCTCTCCCAGCTCACCAAAAAGAAATACAAACAGCTCGCTAAAGCCAGACCCAAAAGTAAAGTACAACCGTCCGAGAAAAAAGGGTGCACTAACAGTCGAGCTAACTCGCTCATCCTGCCTCGAGATCTATCTACTCTGCCATCCTCTCTCCTCGACCCGCCGCTGAAAACCCATCAGCACCCGCAGAAGACACTGCAAAATAAAGGAGAAGAAAAGGAGAAAATAATAATGGGGGTGAGAACTACTAGTAAACCAGTAGCCTCCCCTAATGGGTAAAGTCTCAAACTCCGACGCACCCACTAGGTCTACCAGAGGCAAAAAGGGGAAGAAGAGTGGTAAGCAATGAAACTGCTGAAAAAAAAAACTACCACTATTATGCCTCTAAATGCAATACCGAAAGGAATGACAGTATGTAAGCATCAGTAAACCGTATCTGCCCAAATAAACCCAATCTAGCCACCAGTAAAAACTGGTACTGCCTGCTGTTGCCCTCATCATCGGGCAAGTAAAGCCACGCCGATGTGATGGCAAAAACTCAATAACTGTCTGACCCCCACGCTCCAGAGGGGAACTCCTCCACGCTCCAGAGGGGAACTCGATGGGAGCTACCCACACGAGGAAAGCATCACCGGGTATATAAAGCCGCGCCGGTGTGATAACAAAACTCAATCACTGTCTGACCCCCACGCTCCGGAGGGGAACTCCCCCACGCTCCAGAGGGGAACTCGAGGGGAGCGACCCACACGAGAAAAATAACCATGTCACAAGTATCATAAAAGCAGGACTGGATCACAACTATACTCAAGTGGAACAAAACCCTCCACTAAAAAAAACTCCGATCCCCAATCTGATGCATAAGTAACTATCCGGTCAACCGCCCAATATCCGCGGTCGCCGCGATACCCACTGTCAACAATCAAGCCCAACAACCGGCACCCGGTCAACCGCCCAATATCCGCGGTCACCGAAATAACCCACAATCACAATCATGTCCCACATCCGACATCCGGTCAACCGCCTACTATCCGCGGTAGCCGCAATAACCCCCAATCCAAAATCGGGTAAAATAATCTGTATCCGGTCAACCGCCTATTATCCGTGGTAGCCGCAATACCCCACAACTCATAATCAAATACCACCTGTCTCGGACCCCAAGGTCCCGGCTACACTATCCCATACCCCTGCTCAAACCCGAGCAACAAGAACCACCTGACTAAAGAATAAGGAGAAAAGAAACAAGTATTGTTTCTCCTAAGTCAAGTTCCAACATGATAGTGTAGCGATAAGAAATGGCCTAACTAGATGTCCATACAAGCATGTAACAGTCCCGAGAAGATAGAAAGAGTTGAGATATCATTTTCTGACTTATGTTTTAGCATGATAACAATTCCTGACATTCAATATAGCATGATATCCCAAGTTCCATATCGCTCCCACCTGAATAGCAAATATTAAACATATAAACCGCTATTCGTCCACCAATAACTATCCACCTATGCATGTCCAAAAATATATCCCCAAGTGGTACCCACCATCCAGGTAAATTACATGGCCTCAATATCATAATCAAATCCACATGTAAGGTTATGTGCTAACAAAGCAATCCACATGTCCAAACCCACATGCATAATCCCAACCACGAGTATAGATCAATCAATAACTCCAATAACAGGATCTCTCTAATATTCCTAGTGAGTATGTCAGAAATATAGGGATATAGCAACCACCCACCTGGAAACGCAAATCCAAATCCACAAAACCCCCCAACTATAAAAGAACTCCCCGCTGTCCAACAACTGTCCTCGCAACCTTAGAATCTGCGAAACATTGCAAGATATCCGAACACAGCATTAATGGGCCTTCCCCGAGAATAGCATTTGCTGTTTTACAAAACAACACAATAAAAGGGGATTTTCACTTGTGTACAGCCCTCAGAAAAATCCAGAAAAATTACGGCTGCGATCCTTGCGACGAGTAGATCCAAAACGAGTACTTACATGCCCTGATGCGATGCTCGTAGGCCAAGATAAAAATCAAACAAGCCTATGCTGTCCAAAATCCACCACAGAAAAATAGGGTCAAAAGGTCCTCGGGAACCATGCCAAAACCCAAAACGGAGCAAAACGATCAACACGAAAATCGAAGCCTTACCTCTTAGGAACACACTGTCGCAGAAATCGCCCAAAAATTCCTCCTGGTTTGCGTACAGGAAATTTCCGACTGAACTGCGATGGAAATGGGTCGAAAAAGGAAAATGTCGAGGCGCACTGTAAAACCAAGATCGCCGCTGCTGAGCCTCCAAAAATCCTGGGGATCCACCACAAGATCAAAAATATCAAGAGGAACAAGTTTCCTAAAGAGCTCTCCCTCTCAATCTCTCTCTAAAACTCGAAAAGAACAGAAAAAGAGAGAGTGGTGGGGTTTAAATAGGCCCAGCCCAGCCCACATGGGCTTTCGGATTCGGGCGCAGGATTCAGGCGCCCGAATCCGGCCAACAGCCCAACACTGTGCGCGCCCTGTCACGCCCCGGGGTCGAAACTGCGACCCGGCTCGCCAACAGATCCGCCGCCTATGCCAAACCCGCATAGGCGAAGCGTCCTACCTGCAAGAGAAGTACTACAGCTAAACAGATATCAGAGCTAAAAATAAAAATCTGTTGTATAACTAAATCAATCACTGCACCACTGGAAATAAAACAACAATGTCCGTCTCCCAAAATGATAATCATACAAAATCCTCATATACACACTCTGAACTCAACCGGGAGGTATCTCCAATAAATACAACAGTGTACAGGCTCACAATACAACAATCCTCACTACAACAGTCTCTCAAAGAAGGAAAATAAAATAACTAATCTACTGAAGCTCTCCTCTGAAGGGGTACCGCTACACTCCAACGACGGGTAGGGAACTAGCTCGCGACTCCCTCGCTCGGTCAGAAGGATCAGCAACAGGAACAACAGGAACCAGAGTAGAAGTTCCTGTGGGAAAAGACACCACGACGGGTGTGAGAACTACGTCCCAAGTAGTTCTCAGTGGGTGCCGCCAACAAGCCCGACGGTCTGCCCACTAAGTCCACTAGAGGCATAAAGTAACAAAAGCAGTGCTGTAAGGAAAGCTGGGAAAAGTAAACTCTACAGCTACTATGCCTCTATCTAGATGCTCAAAGAGTGGGACAGAAAGAACATGATGCCACAACTAACTCTCATCTCTGATCACTCAATCTGAACTGACTGCCTCCTCGGGTCCAGTCAAGCCTGCGCCAACCTACTGCCGTTACGTCCCTGAGGAGCGGACTTACGTAGGATCTACTGCCGTTACGTCCCGGAGGAGCGGACTTACGTAGGATCTACTGCCGTTACGTCCCGGAGGAGCGGACTTACGTAGGGCGTCCATGACTGCCAACACCAGCACAGCCAGAGGGACAAATGCAACGACAAGTCGCGATAGAAAAGCTCAATCTCACGCCGGTATAACAACCCGGTCTCGCCTACTCCGGAGTGGCACTCGAGGGGAGCGACCCGCTCGAGTAAAAAGTAACCCATCTCAAGTATCTCTGTAAAGCTCAAATGTGGCTCATGCAGGCTATGATCCACGATCAAACAGATCGGTAACTCCAAGCTCAAAGCACAACTCAGTCGGAAAAAGAACCTCGACTCGAACAGGAATAGCCCAACACACTCTCACAGCTATGTCGGAGAACCCTCAACGACTCAATCTGATAAATGCACGACCATGGCTGAGTCGGGAAACCTCCACGACTCGATCTGCCAGAACCCCAAGATCCTCAAGGCTAAGTGGGAGAACCACCCCACCACTAATTCAGAGAAACAACCTCTAGATCACACTCTGCCAACTCATGGCACCAAGTCGCATCCACTGCGAGAAACTGTCTCAACAGGCCAAACAGGCCAAACGTCGCATCTACTGCGAACAACTGCCTCAACAGGCCGACATCGCATCCACTGCGAACAGCTGACTCAACAGGCCAAACAGGCCGAACATCTCAACCACTGACCCAATGAAGGGTCCGGGAACACCGAAAGACTAGAACCTACAACCCAAATCAAACAAGAACAGGCACTAGGCATAGCCTCTCGTTGTTCTCGTCCCAAGAAAAGGCAGACCTTAGAACCCAGACCACTCGAATCATCTCGGTGGTTAATTTATAGGAAAAACTGTGACATTTCTTACTGAAGCCATCTGATCTGTAAGAAATCCATATTTAATGATTTTTTTGTTCTGCTTAGGAAAACAGTTGAAATCAAGTTTTATATCTAAGCCTCGAAGGGCTAATGCCTTCGTCCAATCAAACATGAACCGACTCCGGCGACCCTACGATGCTTGGAAGAAACCATTTGGTTGATAAAAATCATATGTGTGTCCAAAAAGGTTCTGGGTTTAAGGTCCTGCTAACACTGATCTACCGCTGCCACTAGCACAGTGGCGACAGATAAAACAAGAAAAATAAAACATCTCGGGACTGCCGTCTACCCAACGGCTCCCGCTACAGATGAACAACCAACTACATCTACCAGACTCCACTCTGCTCCCAAGCACGAGTGTAACATGCATCCCACACTAAAAGATAACTCCTGACCACTCGGCCCACTACCCGGGCGAGGAAGAACACTATGTCCAGGAAAGTAGAAGTGTGGATGTCTAAAGCAGAAATAACCCTAGCCCAAGTGAGGGTTTTCTACTAGTCTGGTTACACATGCAACATATGACGGGGTGCTAGGTCAAGTTCCAATAACTATAATTTACAGATGGTAGAAAGCAAGGAGATGACAATACCATCAGATAATACAAGGAATAGCAATTCCTACATTCTAACATGCTGCACAAGCATTTCACTATCATGCATAGTCCTACTATAGCAGATTTAAAGCACAGTCCGTCAATCTTGGAGACAAGGCCACCCACCTGAAAATGCTAACTGTCCGGAGTCGTACAGCTGAGAAAGTCCAGAAACAGATATCTCTACACACCCACCAATCCAACAATACGGGAACAGTGATCAATACCTCCTGGGTACAAAAACACAACCCAAAGTTACACTTAATTCCATAAAATCCAAGCATCACAAATCTGCTGGGAACAGTCCCCTTAATGCGAAATTTTCACCTGTAAAACGAACTCCAAAAATTCCAATAAAAATATCACAGCGAGCATCTCGTCGAGACCTTCGAAACGGGTACCTGCACGCCCAAATCCGAGCCCCGTAGGCCAAGTTACAAATTCCACAGTACAGGTGCGCAAACACTCACAACCACACAACTGTAAACTCAAACACAGATAAAAGAGGAATAGTATACCTTCGGGAAAGCCTCAGAAAAATCCCGGAAAAATACAATGATAATCCTTGCGACGAGTAGATCCAAAAAGTGTATAGGCTCGTCTCAATCCGACACTCGGGTGCGGAGATAAAATTCCGGCAAGGGGCCGCTGTCCAAAAACTCCACCAGAAAACAGCGGCTTAGAAATGCCTCGAAAACCGTATCATAAACTCTGAATCCAGCAAGATGATCAACACGAAAGTCGAAGACGTACCTCTCGTGATTCCAACGCCGCAGAAATCGTCCAAAAATACTGACGGAGTAGCTCTGTAGACCTCCCAGATCAAACTGCGACGATAACGGGCCTCCGATGAAAAATCGCCACACTGCGCTCCGATGCCGAAGTCGTCGATGCCGCGGCTTCCAAAAAAATCCGGGCCTCTGCCAGAAGATGCACAACACCAAGATCTACAACTTTCCTAAAGGGGCCATGGGCAGGGGAGCTCGGGAAAGGGGGCAAAACTCCCTCACAAGACGGCTATTTAAAGGCCCAGCCCGAAAAATCCGAATTTTGGACTTTGGCCCAAAGTTTCGGGCGCTTGGCATTCCGGGCTGCTACAGTAACGGGCCGGGCCCGTTACTGTTCACGCCCGAAAGCCCCCAGGCCCGCCACGCGTCCCGCTCCTGCTCCCCGCACCCGGCGCACGCACCGCGACGAACCACGGGACGCCACGTGTCGCGACCAGAGGTCGTGCACCGGTGCGCCCGACCAACCACGGGGCGCCACGTGGCGCCCCCACGTCGCCCCCGACCGCGCCCACGCCGCGCCCACGTGCGCCCACGTGCGCGGCCGCGCCGCCCGCGGCCCCGTGCCGGGCACGCATCCCGAGGCAGCCCCTGCCGCTGCGTGGACCGCGCGCACCAGGACCCGCCAACCACCAGCCGCCACGTGTCGCCACCTTGTCCACCGTGCACCCGCGACGATCCCGTGGACCGCGCCTGCTGCGCCCGCCAACTGGGAGCCGCCACGTGGCCAGCCCCCGGGTGCACGCCTCCGCGGTGGACCGCGCGTCTCCGCCGCCGCCAGCCGCCGCGCTCCGCCGCCCGCCGCCGCCGCCGGCGCCCCTCCGGCGGCCGGAACAGTACCAAATACCTCGAAATCCGTGTTTTCGCATCCGGACTCCGAAAAATACAAATAAATAGTCCATCTTGACCGTTTTCGCGCGCTGAATCCAAATCCGAAGTCCGATTTGCCAAATTCCTCTTCTAAAATTTGCCGAAAATTCCAGGAGAAGCGTTCTTTACTCAAATTTCGCGCTGAGTCCAATTTTACTAACCATTTCGCGCGAAACCACATCAAAACATCCGACGGGGTCCTCCGATCACTCACGTGATCCATTATACACCCGAAGTCCATCACTTGAGTCCAAATTGGTGCAGAAACACCGCCGACATGCCACATAGGCCTCCAGAAGCTGCTAATCGCACTGTAGAAGCCCTGCAGAGATCTGGGTCACCACATCCTCCCCCACTAAAAGAAAGTTTCGTCCTCGAAACTAGCTCAACCCAAAAGGTGCCACAAAAACAAGGGTAGGTACATAACACTGCCGTCTCCAGCTGTCGAGTCACCTGTCACTCCCCGTGATTACTCCACAACAACAACAACAACCGGTACGGCATGGCCCAAATTGCATAATTCTCTCATCTCACGAGCCAGAATTTGCAACGGCATCCCTCGTACCACAAGTACTCGCAGATCTCAGAGGAAACGAGTCCATCACGGGCGAGGAATCCACAAGCCTGACACTCCCGAGCTGAGACGTGGAAGAAAAGGCTGGGGGAAAAGAGAGAACAACCAATGTAGCACGCACCAAAACCGCTCCCTAGTGCCAGCTCAAGCAGGCGATCCGAGACATACCCATACGGTCATCCAAAGAAGAGAAGCCCTAATCGGCTAGGGTCCTCGCTCAATCACTCTAGGATCCTGACCATCCGCAGGGACTGCTTCACCGCAGTCTACCGTCAAAAGGGACCCTCAGGGACACAACCTCGAGCCCTGTTCCGCAACGGTCCCACCCAGCGCCAGCAACGGAATCATCAAACTCAACCCCAAATAGCTCTCCGGTTCCAGGTATCCGCCACCACAGTGGCCCTAGCGGGGTGATACAAAATGCTCAAGAATAACCCAATGGTAACTCCACAGCCACAATGGGAGGCATCACTGACACAAGGTCCATCCCCCATCTCTGGCAATGCTGCAATCGGCGCTAGTACCAGTCTCATCATCCATTCGCCATGCTCTCCTGGCACTGCGAAATCCAAAAAGCTCCTCACCTCAACAATAAATGTTGATCTCAGCCAAACTCAAATAGCATCCACATTGGCCGGAATTCCACCGCCGCTCCCATGGCTAACACAATGTGACCCAAGAAGGTAAGCTTCTAAAGCTAAAACTTGTATCCCAATAACCTGGCATACAGTTTCATCCACACAGCATAATAACACAACCACCAGTGCTCCTCATGCTCCAAGTCGCTCTGGGAGTAGATCATAATATCCCTGGAGGATCTTGTTACCAAAGCAATCAAGTACAGCTGGAGCACAATTCCTCAAACCAAAAGAGTGGCAGGGCGCTAATCAATCCAATTGGCCTTACTAAAACATAATGCCCCTACCGTGACCTGAACACCATCTTGGCGAAATACTCAGCCGTAAGATTCCAAAATCTGTACCTGCATCAATCGTACATCTGCCGGAGTATAATTCCATCAAAAGGTCCAGAATAATACTTGGACCTGTCTACACTCGACCCATAAAAGGCCCTCACAATTGTGTATCAACGATGTGGCACTAGGTCAAACAGACCCCTCGATCCATCAGATCCTGCAACTGCGCCATCAGCTCTCACAGCTCTACTGGCAATATCCAATGAGGTGCTGCCGAGGGTGGCGCGGTTCCCCGAACCACGCCAAACTCAATCTCTATCTCCCTAACCGGCGGCATTATCAGCAGCTCAGGTGAAATCACACCCGGAATCTCGTGGCAACAGAGATACCTTTGGGTCCCGGTGCCGCCGTAAGCACCTCTCACACTGTCGCTAAAACCGGTGTGCTCTAACGACCTCAACAACCAAATCTCCTCTCGTCTGCCTCGCAGAAGGTCAAAGTCCTCCGCAGATAACAAATCCACGCTACCGCTGCGCCACTCCGATATAGAGGTTGATGCTGCCATCGGGGTCCACCCGATCTCTGGCATCTCGAAAATTCGCCATCCAGGTACGGAGATGAGAAATGCCTCTGCCGGTCAGTCTGTCCTCCATCACCCGACGCCAAACGCCGATATCCAGAACTCGCCTCTGGCGGCCGATCCCTATCCAAAGAAACAGCAGCGTCATGCTCCACACACAATGCCTACCCATCGAAGCGTCAATAATTCAAAACGGAGGGACCAACTAAACTGAAAGGTATCCTGGCGCAAACCATTCCCCGTCAAACATATCCTATGCGCCTCGTCCCTCGAAACCTGGAGCGTGCAGTTCAACAATTGCATAAACTCCCTAGCACATGAAGGCTCTCAGATAGTCTCTCCATCACCACCAACCCCAATTGTTGCCTACAAGGCTCCAACTCAAACCTATGAATCGGGATGGTTCAGACTGCCGGAACTGGCTCCATCGATCAAAGACGTCCCGAAGCTCAGCTACTATCCACTATCCACCCTGCCTCGGTGCCTCGGCACTGCTCGTCGGCACGGAGGGGGCTGCTCGCTCCATCGGCGCCACTGGTACAACTGAAGATACCACTGCATAGGAAGAAAGTACTGGAGGACACTCAAGCGGTACTGCAACTAGCTATGCTCTCTGCTCCAACAAGCGCATCAAACGTTCCATGGCCTCCTCCTGGCATCGGACAGCCTCCGACATCTGTGCCATCTGGTTCCATAACTCTTGGGTCTCGCTCTGCTCTGATAGCTCTGCCTCCCGCTGCTCGGGTTACTAATCAGATGCGGAAAGCGCATTCCTCACTGCACGACGTCTCACAAGCACCGTAGACCACTGCACAATAACAAACATCAGGACACAACAGCCAAACGACCCAATCCAGCGAAAGTCTAAGACATGTTATCAATTCCACAGCATTATGTTGTCTGCAGCCAACATAATCGCTTAGGAGCATAAACATGCCAATCACTCATCCCGTCTCTTGGGAGAGGTACAAAACTCGATCAGGACTCTCGCTAAAAGTCACGACTCTCACGTAGTCATCCTAATGTCCAACCACAAGCCTAGGGTTTCTAAGTCCTCAATGACCTACAACCTAGGCTCTGATACCACTCTAATCTGTCACGCCCCGGGGTCGAAACTGCGACCCGGCTCGCCAACAGATCCGCCGCCTATGCCAAACCCGCATAGGCGAAGCGTCCTACCTGCAAGAGAAGTACTACAGCTAAACAGATATCAGAGCTAAAAATAAAAATCTGTTGTATAACTAAATCAATCACTGCACCACTGGAAATAAAACAACAATGTCCGTCTCCCAAAATGATAATCATACAAAATCCTCATATACACACTCTGAACTCAACCGGGAGGTATCTCCAATAAATACAACAGTGTACAGGCTCACAATACAACAATCCTCACTACAACAGTCTCTCAAAGAAGGAAAATAAAATAACTAATCTACTGAAGCTCTCCTCTGAAGGGGTACCGCTACACTCCAACGACGGGTAGGGAACTAGCTCGCGACTCCCTCGCTCGGTCAGAAGGATCAGCAACAGGAACAACAGGAACCAGAGTAGAAGTTCCTGTGGGAAAAGACACCACGACGGGTGTGAGAACTACGTCCCAAGTAGTTCTCAGTGGGTGCCGCCAACAAGCCCGACGGTCTGCCCACTAAGTCCACTAGAGGCATAAAGTAACAAAAGCAGTGCTGTAAGGAAAGCTGGGAAAAGTAAACTCTACAGCTACTATGCCTCTATCTAGATGCTCAAAGAGTGGGACAGAAAGAACATGATGCCACAACTAACTCTCATCTCTGATCACTCAATCTGAACTGACTGCCTCCTCGGGTCCAGTCAAGCCTGCGCCAACCTACTGCCGTTACGTCCCTGAGGAGCGGACTTACGTAGGATCTACTGCCGTTACGTCCCGGAGGAGCGGACTTACGTAGGATCTACTGCCGTTACGTCCCGGAGGAGCGGACTTACGTAGGGCGTCCATGACTGCCAACACCAGCACAGCCAGAGGGACAAATGCAACGACAAGTCGCGATAGAAAAGCTCAATCTCACGCCGGTATAACAACCCGGTCTCGCCTACTCCGGAGTGGCACTCGAGGGGAGCGACCCGCTCGAGTAAAAAGTAACCCATCTCAAGTATCTCTGTAAAGCTCAAATGTGGCTCATGCAGGCTATGATCCACGATCAAACAGATCGGTAACTCCAAGCTCAAAGCACAACTCAGTCGGAAAAAGAACCTCGACTCGAACAGGAATAGCCCAACACACTCTCACAGCTATGTCGGAGAACCCTCAACGACTCAATCTGATAAATGCACGACCATGGCTGAGTCGGGAAACCTCCACGACTCGATCTGCCAGAACCCCAAGATCCTCAAGGCTAAGTGGGAGAACCACCCCACCACTAATTCAGAGAAACAACCTCTAGATCACACTCTGCCAACTCATGGCACCAAGTCGCATCCACTGCGAGAAACTGTCTCAACAGGCCAAACAGGCCAAACGTCGCATCTACTGCGAACAACTGCCTCAACAGGCCGACATCGCATCCACTGCGAACAGCTGACTCAACAGGCCAAACAGGCCGAACATCTCAACCACTGACCCAATGAAGGGTCCGGGAACACCGAAAGACTAGAACCTACAACCCAAATCAAACAAGAACAGGCACTAGGCATAGCCTCTCGTTGTTCTCGTCCCAAGAAAAGGCAGACCTTAGAACCCAGACCACTCGAATCATCTCGGTGGTTAATTTATAGGAAAAACTGTGACATTTCTTACTGAAGCCATCTGATCTGTAAGAAATCCATATTTAATGATTTTTTTGTTCTGCTTAGGAAAACAGTTGAAATCAAGTTTTATATCTAAGCCTCGAAGGGCTAATGCCTTCGTCCAATCAAACATGAACCGACTCCGGCGACCCTACGATGCTTGGAAGAAACCATTTGGTTGATAAAAATCATATGTGTGTCCAAAAAGGTTCTGGGTTTAAGGTCCTGCTAACACTGATCTACCGCTGCCACTAGCACAGTGGCGACAGATAAAACAAGAAAAATAAAACATCTCGGGACTGCCGTCTACCCAACGGCTCCCGCTACAGATGAACAACCAACTACATCTACCAGACTCCACTCTGCTCCCAAGCACGAGTGTAACATGCATCCCACACTAAAAGATAACTCCTGACCACTCGGCCCACTACCCGGGCGAGGAAGAACACTATGTCCAGGAAAGTAGAAGTGTGGATGTCTAAAGCAGAAATAACCCTAGCCCAAGTGAGGGTTTTCTACTAGTCTGGTTACACATGCAACATATGACGGGGTGCTAGGTCAAGTTCCAATAACTATAATTTACAGATGGTAGAAAGCAAGGAGATGACAATACCATCAGATAATACAAGGAATAGCAATTCCTACATTCTAACATGCTGCACAAGCATTTCACTATCATGCATAGTCCTACTATAGCAGATTTAAAGCACAGTCCGTCAATCTTGGAGACAAGGCCACCCACCTGAAAATGCTAACTGTCCGGAGTCGTACAGCTGAGAAAGTCCAGAAACAGATATCTCTACACACCCACCAATCCAACAATACGGGAACAGTGATCAATACCTCCTGGGTACAAAAACACAACCCAAAGTTACACTTAATTCCATAAAATCCAAGCATCACAAATCTGCTGGGAACAGTCCCCTTAATGCGAAATTTTCACCTGTAAAACGAACTCCAAAAATTCCAATAAAAATATCACAGCGAGCATCTCGTCGAGACCTTCGAAACGGGTACCTGCACGCCCAAATCCGAGCCCCGTAGGCCAAGTTACAAATTCCACAGTACAGGTGCGCAAACACTCACAACCACACAACTGTAAACTCAAACACAGATAAAAGAGGAATAGTATACCTTCGGGAAAGCCTCAGAAAAATCCCGGAAAAATACAATGATAATCCTTGCGACGAGTAGATCCAAAAAGTGTATAGGCTCGTCTCAATCCGACACTCGGGTGCGGAGATAAAATTCCGGCAAGGGGCCGCTGTCCAAAAACTCCACCAGAAAACAGCGGCTTAGAAATGCCTCGAAAACCGTGTCATAAACTCTGAATCCAGCAAGATGATCAACACGAAAGTCGAAGACGTACCTCTCGTGATTCCAACGCCGCAGAAATCGTCCAAAAATACTGACGGAGTAGCTCTGTAGACCTCCCAGATCAAACTGCGACGATAACGGGCCTCCGATGAAAAATCGCCACACTGCGCTCCGATGCCGAAGTCGTCGACGCCGCGGCTTCCAAAAAAATCCGGGCCTCTGCCAGAAGATGCACAACACCAAGATCTACAACTTTCCTAAAGGGGCCATGGGCAGGGGAGCTCGGGAAAGGGGGCAAAACTCCCTCACAAGACGGCTATTTAAAGGCCCAGCCCGAAAAAATCCGAATTTTGGACTTTGGCCCAAAGTTTCGGGCGCTTGGCATTCCGGGCTGCTACAGTAACGGGCCGGGCCCGTTACTGTTCACGCCCGAAAGCCCCCAGGCCCGCCACGCGTCCCGCTCCTGCTCCCCGCACCCGGCGCACGCACCGCGACGAACCACGGGACGCCACGTGTCGCGACCAGAGGTCGTGCACCGGTGCGCCCGACCAACCACGGGGCGCCACGTGGCGCCCCCACGTCGCCCCCGACCGCGCCCACGCCGCGCCCACGTGCGCCCACGTGCGCGGCCGCGCCACCCGCGGCCCCGTGCCGGGCACGCATCCCGAGGCAGCCCCTGCCGCTGCGTGGACCGCGCGCACCAGGACCCGCCAACCACCAGCCGCCACGTGTCGCCACCTGGTCCACCGTGCACCCGCGACGATCCCGTGGACCGCGCCTGCTGCGCCCGCCAACTGGGAGCCGCCACGTGGCCAGCCCCCGGGTGCACGCCTCCGCGGTGGACCGCGCGTCTCCGCCGCCGCCAGCCGCCGCGCTCCGCCGCCCGCCGCCGCCGCCGGCGCCCCTCCGGCGGCCGGAACAGTACCAAATACCTCGAAATCCGTGTTTTCGCATCCGGACTCCGAAAAATACAAATAAATAGTCCATCTTGACCGTTTTCGCGCGCTGAATCCAAATCCGAAGTCCGATTTGCCAAATTCCTCTTCTAAAATTTGCCGAAAATTCCAGGAGAAGCGTTCTTTACTCAAATTTCGCGCTGAGTCCAATTTTACTAACCATTTCGCGCGAAACCACATCAAAACATCCGACGGGGTCCTCCGATCACTCACGTGATCCATTATACACCCGAAGTCCATCACTTGAGTCCAAATTGGTGCAGAAACACCGCCGACATGCCACATAGGCCTCCAGAAGCTGCTAATCGCACTGTAGAAGCCCTGCAGAGATCTGGGTCACCACACGCCCGAAACTCCCTCGGTGCGCCACGTCACTCTCCTCCGCGCCCCGCGCGCCCGGCGCACACGCGCCCACCAATCACGGCGCGCCACGTGGCGACGCGGTCCACGGCGGAAAGCGTGGACCGCGGTTCACGCCGGGTCACTGCGCCCGCCAATGGGCGGGCGACATGTGGCCCGAGGCGGTCCACCGTGCGCCGCGCCCGGCGCGAATCACGCACTATCCCGCGTGCGTTGACCGACCAATCCCAGCGCGCCACGTGTCAGCGCCTCCACTCGCTGCGCCCGGTGCACGCACCCGATGCTCCCGTCAAACCCGAAGCCGCCGCGTGTCCCCAGCGCGCCCAATGGGGAGCCGCCACGTGGCACACCAACTCAGAACACCGCGCTTGCCCGCGCGCCCTGACCGCGCGCCTGCCCGGCCCGCGCACCTGCTCGCGCTCGCTCCCGTGGGCCGAGCCCACTGCGCCACCTCTCCAGCTTCGCCACGTGGCGTACAACACCACTAGAAAGCCGCCACGTGGCACACTCCACGGTCCACCGGTCCACCGTGCACCCGAAAATACTGAAAACTTTCGGGTGTCCGTTTTCGGGTGTCCGGACTCAAAAAAATACGTTCAAGTAGTCAATTTCCATCGTTTTTCCACGCTGAATCTAAATACGGCCTCAGTTTTGCCTAATTCTGCTTCTAAATTTCGACGGGTGTCTTCGACTACACTCGGGATCAATTCAACACACTGAGTCCATCTCTTGAGTCCGAAACGCACCCGAACAACTCTAACACCCAACAAAAGCCTCCAGAAGCTGTTGATCCAACAGTAATCCTCTTGTGGAAATTCGGGTCCTCACAATAGGTGCACCCAAAATTTTTATTGGCATATGGGTACATGTGGGAAGCTTCTAATTTAAGGAAGAAGAGAAATCCTTTGTTGAGCATGGTGCGTACTAATGCTCAATACACCGCACAAAATATAAGATAATTAATAAAATATTTAATAATTAATAATATAAAATGTAATATATATAATATAAAATATTTAAATAATTTATCATATGATAAAAATTTATTTTTAATGAATATTTTTGAGTTGGTTTACAATGCAATAGGTGCACCCAAAATTTTTATCAACATGTGGCGAGCTCCTATTGGTTTAAATATTAAGTGTGAACATTCTATAAGTTGATTTATCTCAGCTTCATGTTATGGTTATGACATTTCTAGTTTGTTTATTGATATATCTCCTACTACTGATTTATTACACATATTATTGTCTTTGGATTAGTATGCATGATAGATTAGGAGATTATTGTTGCCTTATTGACATTGTTTGGCACTAAGATTCACTTATGATCCCGTTTGAGAGTTTCCGGCTACTTGCCGAATTTCGGTTTTTCGACCGCGAGTATTAAGCATCCGTATTGAGATCATTATGTACTAGTTGTTCATTTTTACGTACACCAGCGGATTGGCCCCCGTTATGATGTTCTTTACCGGTAGAGTGGTCTGATTAACTCGTGAGCTCGTCATGTAGCTGCACTTGCAGGACTCGGATGATATTGAGTCCTATGCTTTGTTTGTTCCTGCAGGTGTAGGGTATATGTCATTTCTGGTCAGGCACTAGCCTGAGGTCCAAGGGACCAACAGTGGCACCCGATAGGATTGATTCGATTATCATTATATTTGGTATCAGAGCCAATCACCAGTCGGAAGTGTGTGATGAGTCTCGTCTGAGCCAGGGTCTGAAGGACAATGTGACAGGGTATGTCAGGATCTGAATGACGAGGCTAGTGAGACAAGTCTCACATCGCCTAGTGATCTTGAGTTGTGCGTGTGGCCAAAGACGGCCGGCACCAGTCAGAGGTGGTTGAGACTGACGCGAGGAGGGATGGGGAGGTGGCCGGCGGCGATGTTCAGTAGCGATGGCGGCAAATCTGAAGGTGTGGTTGCGCTCACCACAACTCGGGCTCTGGTTAGTAAATATCCCGAGCTTGGGGAGGGATGGGGGAAGCAGAGCATGGCCGGAGGGTGTCGCTGGAGCCTATGGATAGTAGCAGCCATTGTAGCGGCGGCCACGGCTAACTCGAGAGAGAGAGAGAGAGAGAGAGAGAGAGAGAGAGAGAGAGAGAGAGAGAGAGAGAGAGAGACCAGAGAGAGCGATACCAAGACCTAGAAAGAGAGGGAAAGGAAGAGAGAAAATCTGTAACGGTCACGACTAACTCGAGAGAGAGAGAGAGAGAGAGAGAGAGAGAGAGAGAGAGAGAGAGACTCAAGAGAGCGATACTAAGATCTAGAGAGAGGGAGATGAAGAGAGAAAGACCTCAGCCTTAGGCTCGCCGCCGGTCAGGGAATTCGCCTGTGGCGCAAGGAGTTACGGGCAGCAACGCAAGGATGTACAGGGATAGAAGAGAGAGATCTAGGGTTTGTGTATTATTATTATTATTATTCTCTCTTTAGTTGCAACATTTGCAGGAAAGTCCCTGCACTTTTTTTGACGACTTTAGCCCTCTCTCTCTCCTCTTTCATATTTTGACTTTTTTTTTTTTTTTTTGACTCAAAACTATTTTTTCTAATAAAATAAAAATTTGTACTTAAATAAGAGATAATTAAATAAGACTAAAAGATATATTATATTCAAATTCAGACCATTTGCTTTGTAACTACGTGAAACAATTGATAACTCTAAAACTTAAGCTGCTAGCGAATAATATTTTCATATATTTTATTCAATAATAATGTTATGAAAAGAATAAATCTGATAGTAAATTGCCCAAGAATATATCTAATAAGTTCATTGTATTCAAATGAAAAAAACAAAAGAAAAATTCTGATTTTAAATTTTAATAGAATCTAATGTCATTTAAGGCTACCTAGCTGGAAAGTGTGTTTTCCTAACCAAAAAGATGGATTAATTAATTAATTAATTAATTGATTTATACCTACCTCAGTACAAGAGAGCTTTAATTTCATGAAAATGAAATAGCCATTTTTGTGCAACATTATGAAGTTAAGGAGGGCAAAAGCACATGAGCTTTTCCTGTCAATAAAAGCTCTTCTCTCTTCCCACATTTTTTTTTTTTTTTTCCCTCCATATCCAAAGGCACTTATTTTTGTTGGTCTTTTCAATTCCCTTTTTATTGTTGCTCCTCTGTGAACATCAATGGCCCCATTTTTGGCTTTTTGGAATAGGTTGTATAAGTGGCTCCATGAGTCCAAACACCACCAAACCTAACATAATTAATTTAACATCCCATGTGCAAAGGATTCCCTTCTTTTCTTATTTATTTTTTTTAATTTTTTTTTTTCCTCTCTTTGGGCCCAATCATGCACAATCCTTCAATCCCCCGCACAGATTATTTGTCCCTAAAATTTAGTTATAGGGGATAATATATTGGCGCATTGTTTATATCGTCCTGAAAATTTTTTAATTTTCTTATTTATTCTACACAGAAAATTAATATTAAAAATATTTTTTTAATTACTATAATAAAATTATAGACATTTTTAAGTATTTCTAAAATCTAAAAAAAATGTCGCTGACAAAAATACCGACACTTATTATTAGTGTTGCTATATGTGCCGTCGTTAGGGTGTATAGTGACACATTTTTGTAATGTGTCTAAAAAATGTGTCCCTATAATCTAATTTTGAATATAGATGGAATATAGATTGGACATTTATACAAAAGTATCACAAGCATGTGTCCCTATAACTTAATTTTGTTGTAGTGAATATTTTAAGTTCTTTCAAATATATTCATAAAGTTAGATTCTATGAATAAACGGTTAGAAATAATTATTATTTTTATAAAATTATTATTTTACTCTTTTAAATATTTTTTTTATTCGTTATCAACTTTTCTAGTTTACCTTTAAGGTAGGAACAAAAAAAATATTTTAAATTTTTTTACCTTTTCAAATATATATATATTCTTATATCGTCATCAACTTTTCTTATTCACCCTCAAGTTAGGGACAAAATAAGTATTTTAATTTTTTAAAATTTCGGTAAAAATTTAATCCAAATTTAATTCAAGATAACTTAACGGGTACTAATAGCGGTGTTATTTTTGAATAATAGAAAAATATATTAGCAGTATATTTGAAACAAAACATATATATATATATATATATATATATATATATATATATATATATATATATATATATATATATATATATATATATATATATATATATATATGAATAAATAAGATATTTCAAAAATAGTGAAGTGCATATATATATATATATATATATATATATATATATATATATATATATAGAGAGAGAGAGAGAGAGAGAGAGAGAGAGAGAGAGAGAGAGAGGGGGGGGGGGTAATTATCCCTAACATATTTGTATCTGTGTGAGATTAAAATTACTTATAAAACTTACTATAGTGGATGTAGTATTTTTAACTTTAATAAGAAAGTGGATATACTATTTGTAATAACAAAGGATTTTAAATTCTGAAATTTGAAATAAATTTAATTTTTGAAGATTTTTAATTAAAAAATTTTGAATTTTCGGAGGTATTCGTAGTGAAACAACTAACTTAACCTAACGAAATCCAAATGCGACGAAACAAAATCGTTACCTGAATTGTTTTATCGAGCTGAATGATGTGGTGAAATTCGATTTCAAATTCGGTAAACCACTATGAAAAAACGTAAAAAATATAGTTTTTAACGTATATTTTTGCAGAAGTGCCCATATTTTATGCGCTGAATCGCACGAGATCATACGTAGAGAGGCCTTTATGCATAATGCGCCCACTGCGAAGGAACCATGTAAAAATTTAACGAAAAAGTGGACCAAAATGTAACTTTTCCACTCCTATAAATAGCACCCCTAGCCGCACAGGACCTTCAGCCACGAAAGCCACCCCACGCCTTCTCCCCCCTCTATCATCTTCCCCGAGCCCTGCAGCCGCCACCATCCTTCGCCAAAAAAAGGGAAGCTTATCCTTACTCTCCTTGCTTTCGGGCTAGAAGGAACCCGAGGTCTTCAAGGCTGCTCCCTTTGCACCTAGACCACCCTGCATCCTTCTCCATTCTCAGGAGATCACCCCCGAGTAGTCTAGTCACTGGCTGTCGTCGTTGGAAGCCGGAGGAAAAGATTTTTCTTCTTCTTACTCCTACTGAGTACAGAGGTAAACCCGAGCCCTTCTTTTTGCTTCTAAGGCATCCCACTGCCCTCCTCATCACCTGAGGACTTCTCCTGTGTAGCCCCGATGCAGGATGAAGCTTTACAAGCCAGCGAGAGCAAGAGGTTGGCCGAAACTCTGATCTTGGCCATATTTGCTCTAGCGCCGCCTCCGACGCTTTTGCTCAAGATCAAAGGCTTTGGTTAGCATCTGCTAGAACCTAGGAGCCTCCCCACCAAGTTTCAGGCGCAACAAATCAACCAAGAAGTTGGAATCTCAAATCCTAGATTCCTCCATCTTGCTTTTAGCCGAGCTTCGCCGCCAGCCGCCGCCGCTGCTCACTACCGCTGGCAAGGCACTCGGCTGACTTCCCCTCATCGAGACAAACCTTCTAGTACCCTTGCATGGGCCTTTGAGCTGTTGCATCCCAAGCTTGGCCGAGCCCTGCCTTGTGTTGGTCAGCCGCAACCTCCTCCCCGACCAACCACCGCTACTAGTCGCCAGCGCCGGACCTGGGAAGGCTCTTGGCATCTCCCTCGAACCTTCTCAAGCCTCTACCTGCCTT
>CM055060.1:3434083-3452962 GCA_029204045.2 Tillandsia leiboldiana
TGTTGTGAATGGATCACGACTCCTCATAAGGTCGGTTAAGGCTAGCGAGACGAGTCTCACATCGCCTGGTGCTTGTGAGTGTCTTTGAGCTTGACGAGAACATTAAGGCTCCGTTTGGTTCGGGGATAAGAAAAATTTTGTTATACCGGGGATAGGTATAGATTATGGTATTAGCAGGAATTAGTGTAAATTTGTGTTTGGTTGGGTTTATGAGTTATACCGGGTTTAAAGAAAATTGTGTTTGGTAAATTATATAGGAATAAGGAGAATAAGATGAATAAGAAAAAATTGTGTTTGGTTGAGTATAGAGGAATAAGAAGAATTGAGAAGTGATAAATATGTGTATTGACTATTTTGCCCTTTAAATTAATGTTTAAGTGGAAGTAAAAATTTTAATTTTTAAATTTATATAAATTTTAATAAATTTATAAAATAATTGTATAAATTTTAAAAATTTAAAATTAATAATTTTTTTTACAAAACTGAAATAAAATAAAATTTGAAGATATATTAAAAAATAAGTTAAAAAAATAATATTTATTAAAAATATTATTTTAATATTTATAAATTAAAATATTAAAAAATTTAATTTATAAATTTTAAAAATTCTAATTTAAAAAAATAAAAAACTAATTTTTATAAATTTAAATTTTAAAATTTATAAATTTAAATATCTTTTAAAATTTTTAAAAAAATTTAAATTTTAAAATTTATAAATTTAAATATCTTTTAAAATTTAAAAATTCTAATTTAAAAAAATTTAAAAACTAATTTTTATTAGTGTATGGAAAAAAATAATAATAATAATGCCGTGGAGAGAGAGATAGAGAGAGAGAGAGGAAGTGCAGAGAGAGAGAGAGGAGGAAAAGAAGGCCCACGTCCCCCCCCCCGCCTCGATTCCTGTGCCACAAAAAGAACCCTCCCGTATTCCATGTGGGGGTGGGAATACCAATTCCCATCCTTGCTATTCCAGGTAACCTAGAATGCCAATTCCTACAAAAATAATTCCCGTTTGGGAATGGTATCGGGGATAAGGGGGTTATTCCCCCCTTATCCCCGTTACCAAACGGTACCTAAAAGCTTAAAGGGGAGGAAGAATATGACACCCCCGAAATTTGGATTAGTACTATATATAAATGATATAATATAACTAAACCTCTTAACTTGTCTATAGTATTTTAGGTGGTAGCAAGACCCAATAGGTTAAGAGAGCTAAGTGTGCTAGAGTTAGAGTAGTTTTAGGATGGGTGACCCACATGGAAGGCGGGGTGTTACAAAAAAAATACTTAAATCTTAATTTAATTAAATTGATTCTCTAATTAATATTTAAATTTTAATACATCTTTTTTAACAAAATTTAAATATTTATTCTAATCTAACCAAAATTAAATTCTAAATCTAACTGAATTCTAACACACGTGGTTTATCGTCTGTCTACGAAATTGAAAATTCTATTTACTGCATCTTTGTCTTTCTAATTAAAGCTCGAGTCTGTAATGACCCGATCCACTAGAAATAATAACTCGTTGGGCCCAAACCACAACCCAAAATGTTTAAACCGAGTTATTATTACTAGTATCAATGGTCTCTTATATATCGAATCACAACTCCATTCCTTATCGATGTGGGACTATTGGGGTGTCACAGACTCCTCCCGTTTAGGCCTGACGTCCTCGTCAACCGAATCACATGCACAGTCCAAGATCACCAGGGGATGTGAGACTTATTTCGCTAGCCCTGTCATCTAGACCTAATCTCAGCCGAGACTCATCACACACTTCCAGCTATTGACTGGCTCTAATACCAAATGTAACGACCCGACCCACTAGCAATAATAACTCGTTGGGCGCAAAGTACAATCCAAAATATTTAAGCCCAGTTATTATTGGGGTGTCATAGACTCTCCTGTTTAAGCCCTGACGTCCACGTCAGGCTTAAACACACTCACAAATATCGGGCGATGTGAAACTTGTCTCGCTAGCCTTAGTCGGCCTTATGGAAAGCTGCACTCCACCTACAACAGTCATTAGCCGGGGAACCGCACTCTACCTGCTATATAACCCTGTCTCGGCCGAAACTCATCTCACATTTCCGGCAGGTGATCGGCTCTGATACGAACTATGATGCCTCAACTTCCCAAGAGGTCACCCATCCTAGAGCTACTCTAGTTCTAGCACGCTTAACTCTCTTAACCTCTTGGGTCTTACTACCACTCAAAATGCTATAGCCGAATTAAGAGATTTAGTCCTATTTATATTTTATATATATGACTAATCCAAATTTTAGAGGTGTTTAGTCCTATTTATATCTTATATATATGACTAATCTAAATTCTAAGATGGATGACCCTCTGAAAAGTTGCGTGGTAACAAGATTTAAAAAATTAAGAGAGTTAAACGTGCTAGAGCTAGAATAGTTTTATGATAAATGATCCTCTGAAAAATTAAGGCGTCATACAGTCTCTATCCTCTCAGATTGATCTTATCATGATCCTGAAGAACATATCGTGATATGTTAATTAAGAGCTCTAATTAAAGTCGAATGCGAAGCAATATTATGGGGACCATCTCAACAATATCCCTTCAGAGTTAAGTAATTTTTAGTCAAAAGAAAATTTAAAAAATTTTATCAATTTCATTGGGTCAATTAACTGTTAGTAACTAATCGTATCATTATGGGATAGAAAAAAAATTTATGAGGTTTTCTATACATTTTTATCTGCAAAATAATTTGAGGGATTACTAAATTAAGTTAAAAAATAATAAAATAAATAAATTTAAAATAATTCAAAAAAAAAAAGAGAAAGTGTCTCCCTCACCAAAAATGCTTACTATATATATATATATATATATATATATATATATATATATATATATATATATATATATATATATATATATATATATGAAAAATGCTATGTGTACACCCCTTTCGGGGTGTACATCATACACCTCACCCATCTAAGGGTGGGGGTGTGATGATGGATCACTCGATGTGACCCGTAAAAAATATCGCTACCATTAAAATAGTGAAGGTGTATGATGTACACCCCTTCGGGGTGTACATGTAGCATTGTTCATATATATATATATATATATATATATATATATATATATATATATATATATATATATATATATATATATATATATATATATGGAAAATGCTAGATGTACACCCCCAAATGGGGTGTACATCTTACACCCACCCCATCCTAGGGGTGGGTGAATTTCACTCGTCACATCGAGTGACGAGTGGATAGATACCCATCCTAGGATGGGTGGGTGTAGGATGTACACCCCATTTGGGAGTGTACACCTAGCACTACTATATATATATATAATTAGACTAGAATATTATCGATAGCATTAAATTATTGGTGCTATCAAGTTTTTAGTCGTTGGATGAAAAAATATGCGGTTGAGATTATAATGGTCCCCTAGGGTTTAGTAGGTGATTGGTTGAATAGTAAAAATTTTAGAGAATCATTATAATTCCAACCGCATATTTTTTTATCCAACAGTTGAAAACTTAATAGCACGAATTGTTGGGTGCTATCAATAATATTCGAGGCGGATTATATATATATATATATATATATATATATATATATATATATATATATATATATATATGGAAAATGCTATGTGTACACCCCTTTCGGGGTGTACATCATACACCCCACCCATCTAAGGGTGGGGGTGTGATGATGGGTCACTTGATGTGACTCGTAAAAAATATCGCCACCATTAAAATGGTGGAGGTGTATGATGTACACCCCTTCGGGGTGTACATGTAGCATTGCCCTATATATATATATATATATATATATAGATATATATATATCATGACCCAACGGTCACAACACGGTCGGAATATGACTCGGATGGGTCCCACACGATTTTGAGAATTTATGAATCCAACCAAAACCACTTATCGTGACAACTAAGGTTGTGGTACTAAATAATATAATATAATAAAAATTAAATTACACTTTCGCCCTCGAATTATAAGATGCCTAACATTTTCGTCCTTAAATATTAGACTAAATTATAATAAAAAAACTCTAGCTCTTTAGTTCATGTCTTAATTATTCACCTGGATTAAAATTTATATTAATTATCATTTTATAATTTGTCATCTAGATTTAAAAATTTTAAAATTATTTGGTAAATTAGGTTGTAAAATTTTACTAAAACGAATTGACATATCGTATTGCTCTACATCTCGACATATATCCAATTTATAATTCAAAAATATATAAAAAAAACTAGATAAGAGAGATCTTTTATTTTGCTAAAGCAATTTATTCAATTTAATTTTATTAACAAATTTATTTTTATAAAATTTTATAATTGAATTTAATAATTATACTAAACAGTTGAACTTGTTTGAGATAATGACAAAATATAGGGTTGTAATTGATGCAATTTTTTATTGGCGGACGGGGAAGAGGGCTTCTTATAATTTAGCCCAAATTTTAATTCGTTGATATTTTTGGATCGAAATTATGTATATTATTAGAATCAAGGTCCACAATCAAATTTAATTGATTAAATATTAATGTGTCGCTAATTTTGAATAATGTGATATCTTAATTATGGATATATCATCAATTACAATGTTACTATATAACTTTCATATTAATAACACGTCAATATTTAGTTAACTAAATTGAATCGTAAAATTTGATTGCAGTTCAGAAAGTTCGAATAAAAGATTATAATAAATTAAAATTTAATATTCAAAATGTTGCATTCCTCGTCATTTGAGAACAAAAATAATGTAATTTAGCCTAATATAAAAGGGTAAACTTTAATTTATTGTTTACAGGTTTGACGCATTTTCACTTTACCTTCGTGTGGTTAAGAAAATTACATTGTACTATTTTTTTGAATTTTTTTATTTACTGCATCCTAAATCTTGAACCATAAATCCTAAACTATGATTAAATAGAATAGCAAAGTGAACAATTTTTTAAAACCGTAAGGTAGGAAAGTGAGGTGTCATGTTTAACATAATATTAAGGCCTTTGTGGGTAGAAAATCCACTGAATTTGCATTTTTGTAAAACCATGCCAATTTTTTGAATTTTGTAGGTTCAAATTTTTAGTAATATGACCTTTATTCCCAAACACACACACAACCCAAACACACACAATCTAAGATCACCAGGCGATGTGAGATTTGTCTCGCTAGCCCTGTCATATAGACTCAGGCTTAGTCGAGACTCATCACACACTTCCGACTGGTGATTGATTTTGATACCAAATGTAATGACCCGACCCACTAGCAATAATAACTCATTGGGCTCAAACTACTGGCCCAAAATGCTTAAGCCCAGTTATTGTTACTAGTGTTCATGTCTCTTATATACACAAATACAACCGCATTCTCATCCGATGTGAGATTATTGGGGTGTCACAAACTCCCCCCGTTTAGGCCTGACGTCCTCATCAGCCAAAACACACACACAACCCAAGATCACCATGCGATGTGAGACTTGTCTCGCTAGCCCTCCATAAAATCTGTCATGTCCCGGATTCAGAAAAACGGTAATATATATATATATATATATATATATATATATATATATATATATATATATATATATATATATATATATATATATATATATATATAGTAGATAGTAGAGCTTATATACTTTTAAAAGCACAAGTCCTATCATGCTTCTGAATTTTTTACCATTAGATTTGTATTGAGATTTGTGCAATTGTACTTTTTTCTTTCTCTCTCTTTAGTTGACTTTATAATTGCGCAAATCTCAATACATATCTAATGATAAAAAATTCACAAGTATAATTTAGCTTGTGCTTTTAAAAATATATAAGCTCTATATATATATATATATATATATATATATATATATATATATATATATATATATATATATATATATATATATATATATATATATTTAAATTGGAGTCTAAACTTTAGTTCAAGGATGTGATCAGATCGCTACATGTATAGAAAATTTTCTGTCCATTCGGACATAATTTTTCCTATATATGCCCGGCTAGGCAAGTATAATAAGCCCAATAAGAGGCTAAACGAAAACCAAATAAGTATAACTAAGCTAAAACCATACATCACTATATCCACAATGTCCACAAATACTCAATTTTGTAATAATTTAAAACATAATCATAATGAAACTAAAACTGGAATATAAAAGCAAGGCCAGTCGAAGCTGACGACAGGGGACGGCTCTACCGTGGTAGCTCTCAACAACGTACCGACATCCTAACACCCTTCGAACCTATAAAAATGGGACACCAAAGGGTGTAAGATGCAACTAAATGTATCTTAGTAGGTACAACGAGCCGAGAAACAGCAATTCATACCTACTGGATACAATAATCAGCAGATAACAATAATAGGCTGGTATGAAGCAGGTCAATAACTAATAAGGTAAATCAGTGCTGTAAATGAAAGTATTGTATACAATAATAGAGCATGCTGAACTGAAATCAATATAACTGAAGAGACAGTAACAATAAGTCTATGCATCAATGCTAGAAACAGAGTACTCAATCACATGCCAATCTCGGTCACGAGGACCTTAGGCTAAATACCACCTGTACACCAATCTGCTGACATAACCCCGCACACACTGTGTGAACTCTAAGCTCAACAAGTTATTATTATTAGTGGGTCGGATCGTTACATTTGGTATCAGAGTCAATCACCAGCCGAAAGTGTGTGATGAGTCTCGGCTGCGCTCGGGTCTAGATGACAAGGCTAGCAAGACAAGTCTCACATCGCCTTTTGATCTTGGGCCGTGTGTGTGTGTTTGGGCTGACGAGGACGTCAGACCTAAACAGAGGGAGTCTTGACACCCCAATAGTCCCACATTGGATGGGAATGTGGTTGTGTTTGGATATATAAAAGACATGAACACTAGTAATAATAACTGGGCTTTTGCAATTTGGGCCAGTGGTTTGAGCCCAACGAGTTATTATTGCTAGTGGGCCGGGTCGTTACATTTGGTATCAGAGCCAATCACCAGTCGGAAGTGTGTGACGAGTCTCGACTGAGCCAGAGTCTATATGACAAGGCTAGCGAGACAAGTCTCACATCGCCTGATGATCTTGAGTTGTGTGTGTGTTTGGGCTGACGAGAACGTCAGGCCTAAACGGGGGAAGTTTGTGCCACCCTAATAGTCCTATATCGGATGGGAATGAAGTTGTGATTGGATATATAAGAGACAATGAATATTAAAAATAATAACTGGACTTAAACATTTTGAGCTGTGGATTGGGCCCAACGAGTTATTAATGCTAGTGGGTCTGGTCGTTACATTTGGTACCAGAGCCAATCACCAGCCAGAAATGTGTGATAGTCCCGGCTGAGCCTGGGTCTAGATGACAGGGCTAGCAAGATAAGTCTCACATCGTCTGGTGATCTTGGGCTATGTGTTTGGGCTGACGATAACGTTAAGCCTAAACGGGGGGAGTCTGTGACACCCCAATAGTCACGCATCGGATGGGAATGTGGTTGTGTTTGGGTGTATAAGAGATATGAACACTAGTAATAATAACTAGGTTTAAACATTTTAGGTTGTGGTTTGGGCCCAACGAGGTATTATTGCTAGTGGGCCGGGTTGTTACACACCATCCCCATGTTGGCGTCGCGCTTCTCTTTTTTACCTCGTCTACACCTTCGTCAATGCCGGCTCAGATATAGGACATATCGCAGAGATAAGGTTGCGGTGGAGGGCGTCGCAGTGTACGGCGACGACGATGAGGGTGCTACAGTATTTCAAGACGACAATGAGGGAAAGCGCGTCAAGGCGGGGATGGCTTGTAGTGAACCCGATATTCTTGTAAATTCGATGAAGCGGAGGGGTTTAGTTGCTATCGTCGCAACTCTACAAATAAAAGGGTGGAGTAACGTAAAGTGTTGTTTACTCCAAACCTCTGAGTTGCATATCCATCCCGCAGTAGTCACCATCAATTTCCTCTCACACATTTCTGTCTCTTTATTTCTTTTAGAGGAGAGACAGAACTTGCCAAAGGCGCTTCTGAGCAAGAGTTCGATCTTACCCACAGCTTGAGAATAACAAGAAACTTTAAGGAGAAAGAAAGAAGCCTTCTCTCTCACAAGTTGTCTTACAAAGAAAGAAAGGTGAGTTAAGATTTTTGGAGTTTTTAGTTATGGGGCTCCAAATAGGTGGATTTTTGGGGGTTTTAATATTTTTAGGACCATATTCTAGTGTTCCTTTATTGTTTTAGGAGATCGAGATCCACCCTACCAGAAGGAAGCTCGACTGAGATGGGGAATATCACCGAAAATAGGTGATCTTTTTCTTTGTCCATGACTTTCTCGGTTGTTTAGCATGCTTCGTAGTTGATTTGGTTTAATATGTGACTAGTTGCATGATGGGGAATATAAGGATTTTTACACCTTTGAGTATAGAATTGAGATGGGTCTAAAAATTGAGTAGGTCAGTTGAATGTGTACTGTGGTGACCCGGATCTTTGCAGGGCTTCTACAGTGTGACCAGCAGCTTCTGGAAGCCTACGTGGCATCTCGGCGGTGTTCGTGCGCCAATTTGGACACAAGAGATGGACTCGGGGCTTAAAATGGATCACGTGGGTAATCGGGGGACCCCGTCGGATGTTTAGAAGAGTTTACGCGCAGAGTGGATATCAAATTTAGGCTCGGCGCGAAATTCGGATTAAAAATACCTTTTCGGGAGCCTCCGGCAATTTTTAGGATTGGAATTTGGCAAAATGGACACCGTTTTTGGAATCAGCGCGCGAAAACGGTCAAGATGGGCTATTTACTTGCTGTTTTGGAGGTTGCTACAGTACTTTTACTGTTCTGGCGATCGCCGGCGGCGGCGGGCAGCGGCGGCGCAGCCTCGGGCAGGCGGCACAGCGGCGGCGCGCGGCGCGGGCAGGCCGCGGGCAGGCGCGCAGTCCACGGCGGCGGGCGTGCACCAGGGCGGTGCCACATGGCGGCTTGTGGTTGGTTGGTCCAGGAGACGCGGTCCATGGAATTTCTTCGGGAGCACGGTGGACCGAAGGGTGACACGTGGCATAGTGTGATTGGTCAGCTCTGTGCACCCGGTCCACGGAACAGTGTCGATGCCTCGGGCCGCGTGCGCGCGTGCGCGCCATGCCGCGCTGACGCCGCGCACTGTGCGCGGTTGACTTCCCTGGGACACGTGGCGGCTGGGGGAGCGCCTTCTACGTGTATTTCCTGTTCCGGGGACACAGCTGGTATTTTGGGAATTGTCGGTTTGGATTTCTTCAAGGTTGCTATCCGAGGGGTGTTTCAGCTGCATTTTCGGCCACTTCGAAGCCCCATATCTCCGAGCTCCCCTCAGTGAAGATTTTCATCTTCGAGTGCTGGTTCTTGCTGCAGAGTTTCGGAATTTTTGAGTGCATGCATCCCGAGGTTTTGGATTTTACGGCGCGGAGCGATGTTTCCTTCTCGGTGTTCCTCTTCGTCGCAAGTTCAGTGTAAAGGTTACCCTGGGCTACCCCAACACTGGTTTTTGGTGATTCTTGTGCCGACGCACTTCTAACAGGTAGGGCTTAATCTTTCATTTTGATCGCGCATTCGTATTTTTACTCCTTGGCTCGGATCCCGAGGTAACAATGGTTACCCTTTTCCTGTGAGAGATTTTGGGACACCAGCGGATTGTGGAGGCCATATCTTCGCGCATGAGTGTCAGACGGGAATGTTCTTGTGCAACTTTTTCATCTACAGATCGCGAGGAACACGCTCGTATTTTTCTTGGATTTTTTCAGAGATTTATTTCGAGGTGAAAATTCCTGTTTTCCCTGTGTTCAGTGCTACAGTATTTTTAGCACAGATTTTTGTATGAGTGTACCCCCTTGCCGAATTTTTATCTTGACTTACCGAACTCAGATTTGGGCGTGCAAGCTACCGTTGCGAAGCTATCGACGCGAGGATCGCGGTGATATTTTTCTGGGAATTTTCTGGGCTCTTGCTGTAGGTGAAAATTAAGCATTTATGGGACTGTTGTTGTATGTGTGTGTGAGAGCAGATTTTGGAATGTATGTGTAATAGTGGACTTTGTATTGTGCCAGGAGAGTTACGGGTGTGCTGAACTTATTGGAGCAAGGGATTAGAGTTATCTGGTATTTTCAGCTGTTGGGCTTTGGACAGTCAGCTTTTCAGGTGGGTGCTTTGTTCCGAGAACCGGTGGACGGTTATCTAACTCTATATGTTAGAATTGCATGCAGGTGTAGGGTACAATACCTGGGATTGATTGATAAGCTTAACAATATTGATTTATGGGAATTGCAAGTTAATTATTCATATTATGACAATGGTATTAATCAGACATTTATGTTGATGATTAGTGGAAGCTTACCTAAGGCAAGGTTACCCTATATGATTAATTATCATGCCATGTTAGCACATAACCTTTTATGGGGCTGGTTTATGCAATGGGAAAGGATTATGTAGTTATGTGCAGGTTCTACTATGAGGAACGATTATGGATCGGAAATTATGGACAGGTATGGTCATTGATAAGTCGGCATGAGGTTTATTTTCCTTATTCTTCTTTGAGGACAAATGCATGCTTGTATGGACATATAGTTAGGCCATCTTTTACTGCTGCACTACATATTGGAACTTGACTTAGGAGAAACCATGTTATTCCTTTCTCCTTCTTGTTAGTCAGGCGGTCTGTGTTGCTCGGGTGCGAGCAGGGGTCGGGGGTAGTGTAGCAGGGACATTGGTGACAGTGACGGGTTGTGCTGGATAGCGGCTGGCAGGATTTTGGCGGTGACCGCGGACTTTGGGCGGTTGACCGGAGGTCGGTTATAGTACTTTGGTTATGGACGGCAGGGTATTGCGGCAACCGCGGATATTGGGCGGTTGACCAAATATTTATTGATGTATCAGATTTGGTATTAGACTTTCCTCTAGTGGATGGAGTTTCCACTTATCGTTTACTGTTGTATCCGTTTAGGGATCGGGTTTCCCTTTAGTGGACGAGTTTTTCCACTTTGATCAGAGTCGTGATCCAGTCCTGCTATACAGTGATACTCGACACAGAGATACTTGTGATACTGATGACAGAGTTACTTTACTCGTGTGGGTCGCTCCCCTCGAGTGCCACTCCGGAGTGTGCGACTCGACGGATCGATGTCAGTCTGTTACTTACTTTTGTGTGCGATCGGACGGTTCGATGCCGATCTGTTACTTACTTTGGGATGCGACCGTACCGGTCCGAAGTCGATCTATATCCCGCGATTGAGATCTGGAGTTCGACAGCAGAGCAGGCAGTACCAGTGATTACTGGTCCATCGATTGGGTTTATTCAGGCAGATACTTTTTGTTACACTCGTGCCTGGGGGACCGAGTGGAGTCTAGTAGCTGTGTTTAGACCAGTGCTAGTATTGTTGGGAACCGTTCGGGGTTTGACGGTGGTCCCGTTGTCGTTGTGAGTTCTTTGACCATTGTGTGAGAGGTTGAGCATCTTGAGTCTATCCGTTCTGAGAGAGAGAGCATGGATTTTGACTATAGCCTGCATGAGCCACTACTCAATAGCGAGTTAGTCCGTTTGGACGCCCTACGTAATTCCTGCCCGTCAGCGGGAGGTGGTTGTAGGTGGGCGTAGGTTTGACTGGACCCGATGTGGCAGTCAGCTCGATTGGGTCGATTGAGCACCACGTGTGCGAGTGTTGCATATCTTTATCAGAGTTTCCCCATTTGAGCTTTTTGATAGAGGCATGGTAGCTGTAGAGTGTCTCTAGCTTCTTCTTTCAGTTTTACTGCATTGGTTATCTTTTGCCTCTAGTAGTCTTGGTGGGCAGATCGTTGGGCCTAGTGGCGATACCCACTGAGAACTCCCTTTTTGCGTAGTTCTCATGCCCGTCGGGGGGTTTTTCCCCCTTTTTGTCCTTTCTCTCCCTTGTTTTGCAGAGTCTCGGCGGGTGTTGCCGTTTCTTTCTGCGGTTGCTGTTCGCGGTGAGGGAGTAGCGAGCTAGATCCTGACCCATTGGAGAGTAGCGGTACCCCCCATTTGAGAAGATCTTCAGCATCGTCGGTAGATTAGTATTTATTTCCTCTTTTGAGAGACTGATGTAGTGAGGATATGATGTATTGAGAGCTGGTACACTGATGTTTTATTTGAGTTATCTCCCTGTTGAGCTATGAGTTTTGTACTCGAGGTTATTGTATGATTATCATTTTTGGGAGATGGACCTTGTTGTTTTATCTTCAGTTGTACAGTGGTTGATTTTATTTCTATAGCAGTTTTATCTTTTAGCTCTGATATCTGTTAGCTGTAGCTCTTTTTGCAGGTAGGACGCTTCGCCTATGCGGGTTTGGCATAGGTGGCGGATCTGTTGGCGAGCCCGGGTCGCAGTTTCGATCCCGGGGCGTGACAGATTAGGTGGTATCAGAGCCTAGGTTGTAGGTCATGGTGGACTTAGAAACCCTAGGCTTGTGGTTGGACCCTAGGATGACTTCGTGAGAGTCGTGATTTGTAGCGAGAGTCCTGATTGAGTTTTACACCTCTCCCGAGGGATGGGATGAGTGATTGGCATGTTTATTCTCCTAAGTAGTTATGTTGGCTCAGACAACATAACGCTGTGGAATGGGTGACATGCTCTAGACTTTCGCTGGATTGGGTCGAGCGTTGTTGTGTGCTGATTTGTGGTTTCGTCGTGGCGAGCGGTGTCTCCCCGACGCTGGGTTTGGGACCCTTGTGCATCCTGTCATGGCAGTTGAGCTTGAGCGGTTCGTTTTGGGCCGGATACCCGGATTGAGGTCAGAGAACTCCGGACCCAGATGATAGGATCGTCAGAGGCATATCAGCGACAGAGTGAGCAGCTGCTCTGGGTGACACAGTTGTCAGAGCAGTGGGCAGCCCGACAGTACTTTTCTTCTGAGACCATCAGGATGTAGTATCCTCAGCGGCAAAGATTTATGTAGTGCCAATGGAGCGAGTGGCCCCCTCCGTGCCAATGTTTAGTGTCGAGGCACCGAGGTAGGGTGGATATTTGACAGCAGAGGAGCTGTGGGGCATGTTTGATTAAGTGAGCCAGATTTGGCAGATGAACCACCCCGACTCGTAAGATTGAGCTTGGAGCCTTTCGAGGCAAAGTCGTGGTTGGGGGTGATGGAGTGATCAATTGAGAGGCTCCCTGTGCTAGAGAGTTTATGCAGTTGTTGAACTGGCGCTCCAGGTTTCGAGGGACGAGGCACATAGGATAAGTGAGACTGGGAGTGGACTGCGTCAGGATACCTTTCAGGTTATTTGATTTCCCCCGTTTTGGATTTTGGATGCCTCGATAGAGTAGGCATTGTGTATGGAGCGTAGTGTTGCAGTTCCTTGGGATAGGGGTCTGCCGCCAGAGGCGAGTCTTGGATAGAGACGCTTGGCGCTAGGTGTTGGAGGACAGATCGGCCGGCAGAGACATTTTCGTTTTTCCTTCCAGGATGGTGGATATCCTTGTGGATGGATTATGTAAAGCTTACCCATGGGGATGTTACCCTGTGTGATTGATAACTGGCATGTTTGGGGTGCAATGTTTGTGATTGAGGGGTGAGATTAGTAAGGATAATTGTATAAGGAATTGCATGAATCAATTGTGTTTGGTCGTATGATGATGATATCCAGGTGGATTTCTGAGATGTCAGTAGGTTGGGTGGACCCCGATGACAGCATCAGGCCTTTTATCTGAGTGGCGCAGCGGTAGCGTGGATTGGCTGTCTGCAAGAGACCATATTCGTCACCTCAGTGTGAGCATGGACAGAGGTCGTGCTCCCTTTGTGATTGGTCTAGATTATTTTGGCAGGCTGAGCGACGACCACTTGCATCGAGTGGATGAATCTGTGCCGCCCGGTGGGAGGGCGCCACGGTAGTGGATTGAGTTGTCGCAGGTGTGATTTCATCACAGCAGTCGGAGTTAGGACATGTTGCATTCCTGCATGGACTAGAGGTAGAGTCGTTACCACATGCACTTGAGGTACAGGTTACTGTTGGCATGTGCAGGTGGAGGAGGCTTGTGGATCATGTCCAGTGCAGCAGAGACCGTGAGTTATGCCGGCAGACTTATTGGTATTTGTGGTAGTTCAGTGTTTTGACCCAGTGCTTGGGATCGGTTGGCATAGTGCCACAGGATGTTTGACTGCTGAGAGAAAGGACTTTGATTTTCTGCGAGGCAGATAATGGAAGGCATTTGATTGTTGAGACTATTAGAGCACACAGGTTACAGCGACAGTGTGAGAGGTGCCTACGGCGGCAGCGGGACTTAAGGATATCCCTATTGCCCATGGAATCTCGGGTGTGAGGTCCACCTGAGCCGATGATTATGCCGCCAAATAGGGGGATTAAGATTGCAATTGACGTGGTTCTGGAAACCGCGCCAACTTTTGTAGCACCTCATTGGATATCGCCTTTAGAGTTGCGGGAGTTGATGTCATGGGTGCGTGGATTTGATGGATAGAGGGTTAGTTTGACCTAGTGCCGCGTCGTTGATACACGACGGTGAGAGCCCTTGGGATTGGAGCCCATGCAGGTCCAGGTTTTTTTTAGAATCTTTTGATGGAGCTATATTCCGGCAGTTATTGTATGATGCCTGCACCAATTTAGAATTTCAGCTGAGGACTTTGTCTAGATGGTGTTCAGGACACGGTAGGGGCATTATGAGTACAGTGAAGCCAATGGAATGACTAATGCCCTGTTGCCTCTAAGATTGAGGAATTCTGTGTTTCAGTTGGGCTTGATCGGTTTGATAGCGGCATTCTCCAGGGATATTTTGGTTTACCCCCTCCCTGAGTGATTAGAGCTTGTGAAGCTTTGTAGATGATGTGATAAGGTCTGTGGGGAAGAAGCTTTGTGCCAAGTCGTTGTGGTACGAGTTTAGCTTTGAGAGCACATCTTCCTGGATTACATATTCTAGCCTTAGGGGCGGTGGTGGAATTCCGGCCAAAATGGATGCTATTTAGGACTGGCCGAGAGCGACGGTTGTTGTTGGGGTGAGGAGCTTTTGGGCCGGATAGTGCCAGCAGAGCTTGACGAGCGGATGATGAGATTGGTACCAGCGCTGACTTTAACCTAGTCAGTGGTGGGAGATGGAATTGCGAGTTATAGTGATACCTCCCGTAGTGGCTGTAGAGCCACCATTGGATTTGTGAGCATCCAGTATCACCCCGACAGAGCCACTGTGGTGGCGGATGCCTGGAGCAGAAGAGCTATTTGGGAGTCGAGTTTGACGGTTCCATAGCTGGCACTGTGTGGGCCATTCTTGTGTGCAGGGTTTGAGTTGTGTTCCTGAGGATCCCTTTTGATGAAAGGCTGGAGTTTTGAGGGTGATTGAGTGTGAACCCCTGCTTGTTAGGGCCCCTTTTCTATGCAGGTGTTTGTGTGGATGTGTTTCGGGTCGCTTGGGTTGAGTTGGCTCTTAGGAGTGATTGTTAGAGGCGTGTTGCTCGGCTATTTGTTCCTTTTCCCCCGTCTTTTGTTGGAGTTGTTGAGGTTTTTTCTGCGTCTCAGCTCAGGAGTGTTATGTTTTGGACCCCTCGCCCCGTGATTGACTCGTTCCTTTTTGAGGTCTGTGAGAGTTGGAGTACTGAGGGATGCCCGTTGCGAATTCCGGCTCGTGAGGTGAGGGAATTGCGCGATCGGGCTATGCCGTTCTGGGTTGTTGCTGATGTTGTTGCTGTGGAGTAATCACGGGGAGTGATTGTTGACTTGGGAGCTGGGGACAACGGTGTTGAGTATCACCCCTGGTTTCTGAGACTCCTGGGAGTTGCTTTAGTTTCGAGGACGTAACTTTCTTTTAGTGGGGGAGGATGTGGTGACCCGGATCTTTGCAGGGCTTCTACAGTGTGACCAGCAGCTTCTGGAAGCCTACGTGGCATCTCGGCTGTGCGTGCGCAAATTTGGACACAAGAGATGGACTCGGGGCTTAAAATGGATCACGTGGGTAATCGGGGGACCCCGTCGGATGTTTAGAAGAGTTTACGCGCAGAGTGGATATCAAATTTAGGCTCGCTCGAAATTCGGATTAAAAATACCTTTTCGGGAGCCTCCGGCAATTTATAGGATTGGAATTTGGCAAAATGGACACCGTTTTTGGAATCAGCGCGCGAAAACGGTCAAGATGGGCTATTTACTTGCTGTTTTGGAGGTTGCTACAGTACTTTTACTGTTCCGGCGATCGCAGGCGGCGGCGGGCAGCGCCAGCGGGCGTCGGCGCAGCCTCGGGCAGGCGGCACAGCGTGGCGCGCGGCGCGGGCAGGCCGCGGGCAGGCGCAGGGGCGCGGGCAGGCGTGCGGTCCACGGCGGCGGGCGTGCACCAGGGCGGTGCCACGTGGCGGCTTGTGGTGGTTGTCTAGGAGACGCGGTCCACGGAATTTCTTCGGAGCACGGTGGACCGAAGGGTGACACGTGGCATAGTGTGATTGGTCGGCTCTGTGCACCCGGTCCACGGAACAGTGTCGATGCCTCGGGCCGCGTGCGCGCGTGTGCGCTATGCTGCACTGACGCCGCGCACTGTGCGCGGTTGACTTCCCTGGACACGTGGCGGCTGGGGGAGCGCCTTCTACGCGTATTTCCTGTTCCGGGGACACAGCTGGTATTTTGGGAATTGTCGGTTTGGATTTCTTCAAGGTTGCTATCCGAGGGGTGTTTCAGCTGCATTTTTCGGCCACTTCGAAGCCCCATCTCTCCGAGCTCCCTTCAGTGAAGATTTTCATATCGAGTGCTGGTTCTTGCTGCAGAGTTTCGGAATTTTTGAGTGCACGCATCCGAGGTTTTTGATTTTACGGCGCGGGCGACGTTTCCTTCTCGGTGTTCCTCTTCGTCGCAAGTTCAGTGTAAAGGTTACCCTGGGCTACCCCGACATTGGTTTTTGGTGATTCTTGCGCCGACGCACTCCTAACAGGTAGGGCTTCATCTTTCATTTGATCGCGCATTCGTATTTTGATTCCTTGCTCGGATCCCGAGGTAACAATGGTTACCCTTTTCCTGTGAGAGATTTTGGGACAGCAGCGGATTGTGGAGGCCATATCTTCGCGCACGAGTGTCAGACGGGAATGTTCTTGTGCAACTTTTTCATCTACAGATCGCGTGGAACACGCTCGTATTTTTCTTGGATTTTTTAGAGATTTATTTCGAGGTGAAAATTCCTGTTTTCCCTGTGTTCAGTGCTACAGTATTTTTAGCACAGATTTTGTATGAGTGTACCCCTTGCCGAATTTTATCTTGACTTACCGAACTCAGATTTGGGCGTGCAAGCTACCATTGCGAAGCTATCGACGCGAGGATCGCGGTGATTTTTTTGGGAATTTTCTGGGCTCTTGCTGTAGGTGAAAATTAAGCATTTATGGGACTGTTGTTGTATGTGTGTGTGAGAGCAGATTTTGGAATGTATGTGTAATAGTGGACTTGTATTGTGCCAGGAGAGTTACGGGTGTGCTGAACTTATTGGAGCAAGGGATTAGAGTTATCTGGTGTTTCAGCTGTTGGGCTTTGGACAGTCATCTTTCAGGTGGGTGCTTTGTTCCGAGAACCGTGGACGGTTCTCTAACTCTATATGTTAGAATTGCATGCAGGTGTAGGGTACAATACCTGGGATGATTGGTAAGCTTAACAATGTTGATTTATGGGAATTGCAAGTTAATTATTCATATTATGACAATGGTATTAATCAGACATTTATGTTGATGATTAGTGGAAGCTTACGTAAGGCAAGGTTACCTATATGATTAATTATCATGCCATATTAGCACATAACCTTTCATGAGGCTGGTTTATGCAATGGGAAGGATTATGTAGTTATGTGCAGGTTCTACTCTGAGGAGCATTATGGATCGGGAATTATGGACAGTATGGTCCTTGATAAGTCGGCATGAGGTTATTTTCCTTATTCTTCTTTGAGGACAAATGCATGCTTGTATGGACATATATTTAGGTCCCATCTTTACTGCTGCACTACATATGGAACTTGACTTAGAGAAACCATGTTATTCCTTTCTCCTTCTTGTTAGTCAGGCGGTCTGTGGTGCTCGGGTGCGAGCAGGTGTCGGGGGTAGTGTAGTAGGACATTGGTGACATGGACGGGTTGTGCTGGATTGCGGCTGGCAGGGTTTTGGCGGTACCGCGGACTTTGGGCGGTTGACCCGAGGTCGGTTATAGTACTTTGGTATGGACGGCAGGGTATTGCGGCAACCGCGGATATTGGGCGGTTGACCGGATTTTTTGATGTATCAGATTGGGTATTAGACTTTCCTCTAGTGGATGGAGTTTCCACTTATCGTTACTGTTGTATCCGTTTAGGATCGGTTTTCCCTTTAGTGACGAGTTTTTCCACTTTTGATCAGAGTCGTGATCCAGTCCTGCTATACAGTGGATACTCGACACCAGAGATACTTGTGATACTGATGACAGAGTTACTTTACTCGTGTGGGTCGCTCCCCTCGAGTGGCACTCCAGAGTGTGCGACTGGACGGATCGATGCCAGTCTGTTACTTACTTTTGTGTGCGATCGGACAGTTCGATGCCGATCTGTTACTGAGACGCCCCACTTCCCAGGGGGTCACCCATCCTGAACTACTCTAGCTCTAGCACGCTTAACTCTCATGTTCCTCTTGGATCTTGCTACAGATCCAAAATGCTATAGCCCGGGTTAGAGATTTAGCCTATTATATCATTTATATAGAGGGACTAATCCAAATTCTGGGGTGTCACATTCTTCCCCCCTTTAAGCCTGACGGGCCCACGTCAGGCTCAAGCCACTCACAGCCACAGGCGATGTGAGACTCGTCTCGCTAGCCTAGCCGACCTTGTGAGGAGCTGCACTCCACTCACACGGTCATTAGCCGGGAGCCTCGCTCTACCCCCTATATAACCCTG
>CM055060.1:3453062-3479036 GCA_029204045.2 Tillandsia leiboldiana
TGTGGTTGGTTGGTCCAGGAGAAGCGGTCAGAGAATTTGGCTTCGGGAGCACGGTGGAACGAAGGGTGACACGTGGCCATAGTGTGATGGCCAGCTCTGTGACACCCCGCGTCCAGAGGAACAGTGTCGATGCCGGGCCGCGTGCGCGCGTGCGCGCCATGCCGCGCTGACGCCGCGCACTTGTGCGCGTTGACTTCCTTGGGCACGTGGCGGCTGGGGAGCGCCTTCTACGTGTATTTCCTGTTCCGGGGACACAGCTGGTATTTTGGGAATTGTCGGTTTGGATTTCTTCAAGGTTGCTATCCGAGGGGTGTTTCAGCTGCATTTTCGGCCACTTCGAAGCCCCATATCTCCGAGCTCCCCTCAGTGAAGATTTTCATCTTCGAGTGCTGGTCTTGCTGCAGAGTTTCGGAATTTTTGAGTGCATGCATCCCGAGGTTTTGGATTTTACGGCGCGGAGCGATGTTTCCTTCTCGGTGTTCCTCTTCGTCGCAAGTTCAGTGTAAAGGTTACCCTGGGCTACCCCAACACTGGTTTTGGTGATTCTTGTGCCGACGCACTTCTAACAGGTAGGGCTTATCTTTCATTTTGATCGCGCATTCGTATTTTATCCTTGGCTCGGATCCGAGGTAAACATGGTTCCCTTTTCCTGTGAGAGATTTTGGGACACCAGCGGATTGTGGAGGCCATATCTTCGCGCATGAGTGTCAGACGGGAATGTTCTTGTGCAACTTTTTCATCTACAGATCGCGAGGAACATGCTCGTATTTTTTTGGATTTTCAGAGATTTATTTCGAGGTGAAAATTCCTGTTTTCCCTGTGTTCAGTGCTACAGTATTTTTAGCACAGATTTTGTATGAGTGTACCCCCTTGCCGAATTTTTATCTTGACTTACCGAACTCAGATTTGGGCGTGCAAGCTACCGTTGCGAAGCTATCGACGCGAGGATCGCGGTGATATTTTTCTGGGAATTTTCTGGGCTCTTGCTGTAGGTGAAATTAAGCATTTAGGGACTGTTGTTGTATGTGTGTGTGAGAGCAGATTTTGGAATGTATGTGTAATAGTGGACTTTGTATTGTGCCAGGAGAGTTACGGGTGTGCTGAACTTATTGGAGCAAGGGATTAGAGTTATCTGGTATTTTCAGCTGTTGGGCTTTGGACAGTCAGCTTTTCAGGTGGGTGCTTTGTTCGAGACAACGGTGGACGGTTATCTAACTCTATATGTTAGAATTGCATGCAGGGTAGGGTACAATACCTGGGATTGATTGTAAGCTTAACAATATTGATTATGGGAATTGCAAGTTAATTATTCATATTATGACAATGGTATTAATCAGACATTTATGTTGATGATTAGTGGAAGCTTACCTAAGGCAAGGTTACCCTATATGATTAATTATCATGCCATGTTAGCACATAACCTTTTATGGGGCTGGTTTATGCAATGGGAAAGGATTATGTAGTTATGTGCAGGTTCTACTATGAGGACGATTATGGATCGGAAATTATGGACAGGTATGGTCATTGATAAGTCGGCATGAGGTTTATTTTCCTTATTCTTCTTTGAGGACAAATGCATGCTTGTATGGACATATAGTTAGGCCATCTTTTACTGCTGCACTACATATTGGAACTTGACTTAGGAGAAAACATGTTATTCCTTCTCCTTCTTGTTAGTCAGGCGGTCTGTGTTGCTCGGGTGCGAGCAGGGGTCGGGGGTAGTGTAGCAGGGACATTGGTGACAGGACGGGTTGTGCTGGATAGCGGCTGGCAGGATTTTGGCGGTGACCGCGGACTTTGGGCGGTTGACCGGAGGTCGGTTATAGTACTTTGGTTATGGACGGCGGCGGGTATTGCGGCAACCGCGGATATTGGGCGGTTGACCAAATATTTATTGATGTATCAGATTGGGTATTAGACTTTCCTCTAGTGGATGGAGTTTCCACTTATCGTTACTGTTGTATCCGTTTAGGGATCGGGTTTCCCTTTAGTGGACGAGTTTTTCCACTTGATCAGAGTCGTGATCCAGTCCTGCTATACAGTGATACTCGACACAGAGATACTTGTGATACTGATGACAGAGTTATTACTCGTGTGGGTCGCTCCCCTCGAGTGCCACTCCGGAGTGTGCGACTCGACGGATCGATGTCAGTCTGTTACTTACTTTTGTGTGCGATCGGACGGTTCGATGCCGATCTGTTACTACTTTGGGATGCGACCGTACCGGTCCGAAGTCGATCTGTATCCCGCGATTGAGATCTGGAGTTCGACAGCAGAGCAGGCAGTACCAGTGATTACTGGTCCATCGATTGGGTTTATTCAGGCAGATACTTTTTGTTACACTCGTGCCTGGGGGACCGAGTGGAGTCTAGTAGCTGGTTTAGACCAGTGCTAGTATTGTTGGAACCGTTCGGGGTTTGACGGTGGTCCCGTTGTCGTTGTGAGTTCTTTGACCATTGTGTGAGAGGTTGAGCATCTTGAGTCTATCCGTTCTGAGAGAGAGAGCATGGATTTTGACTATAGGCATGAGCCACTACTCATAGCGAGAGTTAGTCCGTTGGACGCCCTACGTAATTCCTGCCCGTCAGCGGGAGGTGGTTGTAGGTGGGCGTAGGTTTGACTGGACCCGATGTGGCAGTCAGCTCGATTGGGTCGATTGAGCACGTGTGCGAGTGTTGCATATCTTTATCAGAGTTTCCCCATTTGAGCTTTTTGATAGAGGCATGGTAGCTGTAGAGTGTCTCTAGCTTCTTCTTTCAGTTTTACTGCATTGGTTATCTTTTGCCTCTAGTAGTCTGGTGGGCAGATCGTTGGGCCTAGTGGCGATACCACTGAGAACTCCCTTTTTGCGTAGTTCTCATGCCCGTCGGGGGGGTTTTCCCCCTTTTTGTCCTTTCTCCCTTGTTTTGCAGAGTCTCGGCGGGTGTTGCCGTTTCTGCGGTGCTGTTCGCGGTGAGGGAGTAGCGAGCGAGCTAGATCCTGACCCATTGGAGAGTAGCGGTACCCCCATTTGAGAAGATCTTCAGCATCGTCGGTAGATTAGTATTTATTTCCTCTTTTGAGAGACTGATGTAGTGAGGATATGATGTATTGAGAGCTGGTACACTGATGTTTTATTTGAGTTATCTCCCTGTTGAGCTATGAGTTTGTACTCGAGGTTGTATGATTATCATTTTTGGGAGATGGACCTTGTTGTTTTATCTTCAGTTGTACAGTGGTTGATTTTATTTCTATAGCAGTTTTTATCTTTTAGCTCTGATATCTGTTAGCTGTAGCTCTTTTTGCAGGTAGGACGCTTCGCCTATGCGGGTTGGCATAGGTGGCGGATCTGTTGGCGAGCCCGGGTCGCAGTTTTCGATCCGGGCGTGACAGATTAGGTGGTATCAGAGCCTAGGTTGTAGGTCATGGTGACTTAGAAACCTAGGCTTGTGGTTGGACCCTAGGATGACTTCGTGAGAGTCGTGATTTGTAGCGAGAGTCCTGATTGAGTTTTACACCTCTCCCGAGGGAGGATGAGTGATTGGCATGTTTATTCTCCTAAGTAGTTATGTTGGCTCAGACAACATAACGCTGTGGAATGGGTGACATGCTCTAGACTTTCGCTGGATTGGGTCGAGCGTTGTTGTGTGCTGATTTGTGGTTTCGTCGTGGCGAGCGGTGTCTCCCCGACGCTGGGTTTGGGACCCTTGTGCATCCTGTCATGGCAGTTGAGCTTGAGCGGTTCGTTTTGGCCGGATACCCGGATTGAGGTCAGAGAACTCCGGACCCAGATGATAGGATCGTCAGAGGCATATCAGCGCAGAGTGAGCAGCTGCTCTGGGTGACACAGTTGTCAGAGCAGTGGGCAGCCCGACAGTACTTTTCTTCTGAGACCATCAGGATGTAGTATCCTCAGCGGCAAAGATTTATGTAGTGCCAATGGAGCGAGTGGCCCCCTCCGTGCCAATGTTTAGTGTCGAGGCACCGAGGTAGGGTGGATATTTGACAGCAGAGGAGCTGTGGGGCATGTTTGATTAAGTGAGCCAGATTGGCAGATGAACCACCCGACTCGTAAGATTGAGCTTGGAGCCTTTCGAGGCAAAGTCGGTGGTTGGGGGTGATGGAGTGGATCAATTGAGAGGCTCCCTGGTGCTAGAGAGTTTAGCAGTTGTGAACTGGCGCTCCAGGTTTCGAGGGACGAGGCACATAGGATAAGTGAGACTGGGAGTGGACTGCGTCAGGATACCTTTCAGGTTATTTGATTTCCCCCGTTTTGGATTTTGGATGCCTCGATAGAGTAGGCATTGTGTATGGAGCGTAGTGTTGCAGTTCCTTGGGATAGGGGTCTGCCGCCAGAGGCGAGTCTTGGATAGAGACGCTTGGCGCTAGGTGTTGGAGGACAGATCGGCCGGCAGAGACATTTTCGTTTTTCCTTCCAGGATGGTGGATATCCTTGTGGATGGATTATGTAAAGCTTACCCATGGGGGATGTTACCCTGTGTGATTGATAACCTGGCATGTTTGGGGTGCAATGTTTGTGATTGAGGGGTGAGCTTAGTAAGGATAATTGTATAAGGAATTGCATGAATCAATTGTGTTTGGTCGTATGATGATGATATCCAGGTGGATTTCTGAGATGTCAGAGGTTGGGTGGACCCCGATGACAGCATCAGGCCTTTTATCTGAGTGGCGCAGCGGTAGCGTGGATTGGCTGTCTGCAAGAGACCATATTCGTCACCTCAGTGTGAGCATGGACAGAGGTCGTGCTCCCTTTGTGATTGGTCTAGATATTTTGGCAGGCTGAGCGCGACCACTTGCATCGAGTGGATGAATCTGTGCCGCCCGGTGGGAGGGCGCCACGGGTAGTGGATTGAGTTGTCGCAGGTGTGATTTCATCACAGCAGTCGGAGTTAGGACATGTTGCATTCCTGCATGGACTAGAGGTAGAGTCGTTACCACATGCACTTGAGGTACAGGTTACTGTTGGCATTGTGCAGGTGGAGGAGGCTTGTGGATCATGTCCAGTGCAGCAGAGACCGTGAGTTATGCCGGCAGACTTATTGGTATTTGTGGTAGTTCAGTGTTTTGACCCAGTGCTTGGGATCGGTTGGCATAGTGCCACAGGATGTTTGACTGCTGAGAGAAAGGACTTTGATTTTCTGCGAGGCAGATAATGGAAGGCATTTTGATTGTTGAGACTATTAGAGCACACAGGTTACAGCGACAGTGTGAGAGGTGCCTACGGCGGCAGCGGGACTTAAGGATATCCCTATTGCCCATGGAATCTCGGGTGTGAGTCCACCTGAGCCGATGATTATGCCGCCAAATAGGGGGATTAAGATTGCAATTGACGTGGTTCTGGAAACCGCGCCAACTTTGTAGCACCTCATTGGATATCGCCTTTAGAGTTGCGGGAGTTGATGTCATGGGTGCGTGGATTTGATGGATAGAGGGTTAGTTTGACCTAGTGCCGCGTCGTTGATACACGACGGTGAGAGCCCTTTGGGATTGGAGCCCATGCAGGTCCAGGTTTTTTTTAGAATCTTTTGATGGAGCTATATTCCGGCAGTTATTGTATGATGCCTGCACCAATTTAGAATTTCAGCTGAGGACTTTGTCTAGATGGTGTTCAGGACACGGTAGGGGCATTATGAGTACAGTGAAGCCAATGGAATGACTAATGCCCTGTTGCCTCTAAGATTGAGGAATTCTGTGTTTCAGTTGGGCTTGATCGGTTTGATAGCGGCATTCTCCAGGGATATTTTGGTTTTACCCCCTCCCTGAGTGATTTAGAGCTTGTGAAGCTTTGTAGATGATGTGATAAGGTCTGTGGGGAAGAAGCTTTGTGCAAGTCGTTGTGGTACGAGTTTAGCTTTGAGAGCACATCTTCCTGGATTACATATTCTAGCCTTAGGGGCGGTGGTGGAATTCCGGCCAAAATGGATGCTATTTAGGACTGGCCGAGAGCGACGGTTGTTGTTGGGGTGAGGAGCTTTTGGGCCGGATAGTGCCAGCAGAGCTTGACGAGCGGATGATGAGATTGGTACCAGCGCTGACTTTAACCTAGTCAGTGGTGGGAGATGGAATTGCGAGTTATAGTGATACCTCCCGTAGTGGCTGTAGAGCCACCATTGGATTTTGTGAGCATCCAGTATCACCCCGACAGAGCCACTGTGGTGGCGGATGCCTGGAGCAGAAGAGCTATTTGGGAGTCGAGTTTGACGGTTCCATAGCTGGCACTGTGTGGGGCCATTCTTGTGTGCAGGGTTTGAGTTGTGTTCCTGAGGATCCCTTTTGATGAAAGGCTGGAGTTTTGAGGGTGATTGAGTGTGAACCCCTGCTTGTTAGGGCCCCTTTTCTATGCAGGTGTTTGTGTGGATGTGTTTCGGGTCGCTTGGGTTGAGTTGGCTCTTAGGAGTGATGTTAGAGCGTGTTGCTCTGGCTATTTGTTCCTTTTCCCCCGTCTTTTGTTGGAGTTGTTGAGGTTTTTCTGCGTCTCAGCTCAGGAGTGTTATGTTTTGGACCCCTCGCCCGTGATTGACTCGTTCCTTTTGAGGTCTGTGAGAGTTTGGAGTACGAGGGATGCCCGTTGCGAATTCCGGCTCGTGAGGTGAGGGAATTGCGCGATCGGGCTATGCCGTTCTGGTTGTTGCTGATGTTGTTGCTGTGGAGTAATCACGGGGAGTGATTGTTGACTTGGGAGCTGGGGACAACGGTGTTGAGTATCAACCCCTGGTTTCTGAGACTCCTTGGGAGTTGCTTTAGTTTCGAGGACGTAACTTTCTTTTAGTGGGGGAGGATGTGGTGACCCGGATCTTTGCAGGGCTTCTACAGTGTGACCAGCAGCTTCTGGAAGCCTACGTGGCATCTCGGCGGTGTTCGTGCGCAAATTTGGACACAAGAGATGGACTCGGGGCTTAAAATGGATCACGTGGGTAATCGGGGGACCCCGTCGGATGTTTAGAAGAGTTTACGCGCAGAGTGGATATCAAATTTAGGCTCGGCTCGAAATTCGGATTAAAAATACCTTTTCGGGAGCCTCCGGCAATTTATAGGATTGGAATTTGGCAAAATGGACACCGTTTTTGGAATCAGCGCGCGAAAACGGTCAAGATGGGCTATTTACTTGCTGTTTTGGAGGTTGCTACAGTACTTTTACTGTTCCGGCGATCGCAGGCGGCGGCGGGCAGCGCCAGCGGGCGGCGGCGCAGCCTCGGGCAGGCGGCACAGCGGTGGCGCGCGGCGCGGGCAGGCCGCGGGCAGGCGCGCAGGGGCGCGGGCAGGCGTGCGGTCCACGGCGGCGGGCGTGCACCAGGGCGGTGCCACGTGGCGGCTTGTGGTTGGTTGGTCTAGGAGACGCGGTCCACGGAATTTCTTCGGGAGCACGGTGGACCGAAGGGTGACACGTGGCATAGTGTGATTGGTCGGCTCTGTGCACCCGGTCCACGGAACAGTGTCGATGCCTCGGGCCGCGTGCGCGCGTGTGCGCTATGCTGCACTGACGCCGCGCACTGTGCGCGGTTGACTTCCCTGGGACACGTGGCGGCTGGGGGAGCGCCTTCTACGCGTATTTCCTGTTCCGGGGACACAGCTGGTATTTTGGGAATTGTCGGTTTGGATTTCTTCAAGGTTGCTATCCGAGGGGTGTTTCAGCTGCATTTGCGGCCACTTCGAAGCCCCATCTCTCCGAGCTCCCTTCAGTGAAGATTTTCATATTCGAGTGCTGGTTCTTGCTGCAGAGTTTCGGAATTTTTGAGTGCACGCATCCCGAGGTTTTGGATTTTACGGCGCGGGGCGACGTTTCCTTCTCGGTGTTCCTCTTCGTCGCAAGTTCAGTGTAAAGGTTACCCTGGGCTACCCCGACATTGGTTTTTGGTGATTCTTGCGCCGACGCACTCCTAACAGGTAGGGCTTCATCTTTCATTTTGATCGCGCATTCGTATTTTGATTCCTTGGCTCGGATCCCGAGGTAACAATGGTTACCCTTTTCCTGTGAGAGATTTTGGGACAGCAGCGGATTGTGGAGGCCATATCTTCGCGCACGAGTGTCAGACGGGAATGTTCTTGTGCAACTTTTTCATCTACAGATCGCGTGGAACACGCTCGTATTTTTCTTGGATTTTTTAGAGATTTATTTCGAGGTGAAAATTCCTGTTTTCCCTGTGTTCAGTGCTACAGTATTTTTAGCACAGATTTTTGTATGAGTGTACCCCCTTGCCGAATTTTTATCTTGACTTACCGAACTCAGATTTGGGCGTGCAAGCTACCATTGCGAAGCTATCGACGCGAGGATCGCGGTGATATTTTTTTGGGAATTTTCTGGGCTCTTGCTGTAGGTGAAAATTAAGCATTTATGGGACTGTTGTTGTATGTGTGTGTGAGAGCAGATTTTGGAATGTATGTGTAATAGTGGACTTTGTATTGTGCCAGGAGAGTTACGGGTGTGCTGAACTTATTGGAGCAAGGGATTAGAGTTATCTGGTGTTTTCAGCTGTTGGGCTTTGGACAGTCATCTTTTCAGGTGGGTGCTTTGTTCCGAGAACCGGTGGACGGTTCTCTAACTCTATATGTTAGAATTGCATGCAGGTGTAGGGTACAATACCTGGGATTGATTGGTAAGCTTAACAATGTTGATTTATGGGAATTGCAAGTTAATTATTCATATTATGACAATGGTATTAATCAGACATTTATGTTGATGATTAGTGGAAGCTTACGTAAGGCAAGGTTACCCTATATGATTAATTATCATGCCATATTAGCACATAACCTTTCATGAGGCTGGTTTATGCAATGGGAAAGGATTATGTAGTTATGTGCAGGTTCTACTCTGAGGAGCAATTATGGATCGGGAATTATGGACAGGTATGGTCCTTGATAAGTCGGCATGAGGTTTATTTTCCTTATTCTTCTTTGAGGACAAATGCATGCTTGTATGGACATATAGTTAGGCCATCTTTTACTGCTGCACTACATATTGGAACTTGACTTAGGAGAAACCATGTTATTCCTTTCTCCTTCTTGTTAGTCAGGCGGTCTGTGGTGCTCGGGTGCGAGCAGGTGTCGGGGGTAGTGTAGTAGGGACATTGGTGACATGGACGGGTTGTGCTGGATTGCGGCTGGCAGGGTTTTGGCGGTAACCGCGGACTTTGGGCGGTTGACCCGAGGTCGGTTATAGTACTTTGGTTATGGACGGCAGGGTATTGCGGCAACCGCGGATATTGGGCGGTTGACCGGATATTTATTGATGTATCAGATTGGGTATTAGACTTTCCTCTAGTGGATGGAGTTTCCACTTATCGTTTACTGTTGTATCCGTTTAGGGATCGGGTTTCCCTTTAGTGGACGAGTTTTTCCACTTTGATCAGAGTCGTGATCCAGTCCTGCTATACAGTGATACTCGACACAGAGATACTTGTGATACTGATGACAGAGTTACTTTACTCGTGTGGGTCGCTCCCCTCGAGTGGCACTCCAGAGTGTGCGACTGGACGGATCGATGCCAGTCTGTTACTTACTTTTGTGTGCGATCGGACAGTTCGATGCCGATCTGTTACTGAGACGCCCCACTTCCCAGGGGGTCACCCATCCTTGAACTACTCTAGCTCTAGCACGCTTAACTCTCATGTTCCTCTTGGATCTTGCTACCATCCAAAATGCTATAGCCGGGTTAGAGATTTAGTCCTATTATATCATTTATATAGAGGACTAATCCAAATTCTGGGGGTGTCACATTCTTCCCCCCTTTAAGCCCTGACGTCCACGTCAGGCTCAAGCACACTCACAAGCACCAGGCGATGTGAGACTCGTCTCGCTAGCCTTAGCCGACCTTGTGAGGAGCTGCACTCCACTCACAACGGTCATTAGCCGGGGAGCCTCGCTCTACCCGCTATATAACCCTGGCTCAGCCGAGACTCATCTCACATTTCCGGCTGGTGAATGGCTCTGATACCAACTGTGACGCCCCACTTCCCAGGGGGTCACCCATCCTAGAACTACTCTAGCTCTAGCACGCTTAACTCTCATGTTCCTCTTGGATCTTGCTACCATCCAAAATGTTATAGCCGGGTTAGAGATTTAGTCCTATTATATCATTTATATAGAGGACTAATCCAAATTTCGGGGGTGTCACAGTTACTTACTTTGGGATGCGACCGTACCGGTCCGAAGTCGGTCTGTATCCCGCGATTGAGATCTGGAGTTCGACAGCAGAGCAGCAAGTACCAGTGATTACTGGTCTATCGATTGGGTTTATTCAGGCAGATACTTTTTGTTACACTCGTGCCTGGGGGACCGAGTGGAGTCTAGTAGCTGTGTTTAGACCAGTGCTAGTATTGTTGGGAACCGTTCGGGGTTTGACGGTGGTCCCGTGGTCGTTGTGAGTTCTTTGACCATTGTGTGAGAGGTTGAGCATTTTGAGTCTATCCGTTCTGAGAGAGAGAGCATGGATTTTGACTATAGCCTGCATGAGCCACTACTCAATAGCGAGTTAGTCCGTTTGGACGCCCTACGTAATTCCTGCCCGTCAGCGGGAGGTGGTTGTAGGTGGGCGCAGGTTTGACTGGACCCGATGTGGCAGTCAGCTCGATTGGGTCGATTGAGCACCACGTGTGCGAGTGTTGCATATCTTTATCAGAGTTTCCCCATTTGAGCTTTTTGATTGAGGCATGGTAGCTGTAGAGTGTCTCCAGCTTCTTCTTTCAGTTTTACTGCATTGGTTATCTTTTGCCTCTAGTAGTCTTGGTGGGCAGATCGTCGGGCCTAGTGGCGATACCCACTGAGAACTCCCTTTTTGTGTAGTTCTCACGCCCGTCGGGGGGTTTTTTCCCCTTTTTGTCCTTTCTCTCCCTTGTTTTGCAGAGTCTTGGCGGGTGTTGCCGTTTCTGCGGTTGCTGTTCGCGGTGAGGGAGTAGCGAGCTAGATCCTGACCCATTGGAGAGTAGCGGTACCCCCCCTTTGAGGAGATCTTCAGCATCGTCAGTAGATTAGTATTTATTTCCTCTTTTGAGAGACTGATGTAGTGAGGATATGATGTATTGAGAGCTGGTACACTGATGTTTTATTTGAGTTATCTCCCTGTTGAGCTATGAGTTTTGTACTTGAGGTTATTGTATGATTATCATTTTTGGGAGATGGACCTTGTTGTTTTATCTTCAGTTGTACAGTGGTTGATTTTATTTCTATAGCAGTTTTATCTTTTAGCTCTGATATCTGTTAGCTGTAGCTCTTTTTGCAGGTAGGACGCTTCGCCTATGCGGGTTTGGCATAGGTGGCGGATCTGTTGGCGAGCCCGGGTCGCAGTTTCAATCCCGGGGCGTGACATGTACCGTGGACTCCAAAGTAGAACTAAAATGTGTCTAGAACTGAGTAGGTCGGTTAAATTTGTACTATGGACCCCAAGGTAAAATCGAGATGGATCTAGAAGCCGAGTAGATCGGTTGAGTGAGTGTGGTGAAAATGTGGTATCTAACTCAGTGAAGCCTAAGGTAAAGTATAGAGATGATGAACTCTAAGATGAACATGAGCTAGAGAACCAGTTGAGTGGTCTAATATGGCGAGCGATTGCCGATCAAATAGAGAGTAGGTCGATCATCCTCGGCTCTCCATGAAATAGGTGTATCGTGTAACCGATGGGAGAGTAGTTCGATTATTCTTGGATCTCCATACAGTATATGGGTTATCCTATATGAGAGTAGTTTGATCATTCTCGACTCTCCTTGTGATATGCAAATTAACTTATCGGAGAGTAGTTTGATTATTTTTGGCTCTTCAGGTGGCATGCAGTTAAACCAAGTGGCGAGTAGTTTGATCATTCTCGGCTCTCTACACGGCACCTATGGACTAATCGAGTAGAGGGTAGTTTGGGCTCTCTATAAGATGTGTATACTGAGCAACCGATCGAAGAGTAATTCAATCATTTTCGACTCTCCACTCAATGCTTATATAGGTCACTCGAGTGGGGTAAGTATGACTTCCCTCGGCTCTTTCAGAGGATTAATATAGAGTTTGGCTTATCAGAAATAAAGCTATATGATAGTGAAGTAAAACTGTGGTAAGTTGCCTTTGGGCAATTGAGGTATTCAGTTAATTGTATGAGTGTTTACTGTTTTCCTTAGTTGAATTTCGTGATATTTATTATTGCCTAATTACTAATGCCTCCTAAAAACCAAGTGAGTGCAGAGCATTCTTTCTCTAAGATTGCACCCACTAAGAGTTTTTAAGTAGTTCTCATTCTCTGTGGTTTACTTTTTTTTTTTTTCAGATCGAGGTATCGCCGGAGAGGCACGTGACTGCGGTAAGGACGTCGCGGAATAGCATTGTTGGCGAGTCTAGCTGTACTCCCCTTTAGCGTTTTAAGAAGTGATAATAGTGTATGAACCGAGTACTGAACTTACAATATTTTGAGATTCCATGAATGTAAATTAATGAAAAAAAAAAAAAAAATGTTCGGTTGATAGTTCAATTCCAATAGTGCATTATGATATTTTGTTTATATCTATCACCTATTGTGGGGTGGATGTAAGTGACCGTTTTGTTCAGATAGAGGAGAACTTGCCCATTCAGCGGGTTTATGTGTGCACCTACACTAATCAAATTGGCGGTTGCAGTGCTTGACACGGTTGCTACGGCAGAGTACAAGAGAGATAGAGCGATAGCATAAAAAAAAAAAATATAGAGAATAGAAGAAAAGAAATAAGAAAGAATAAAAATTATATAATTTTCTTCTCCTAGAAAAGTAATTATGTACCGTGGTGATTATAAAAAAGATCAAAAAATAGAGAAGGAAAAAAAAAAAAAAATTTATACTATTTGAATGAAAATATATATTTATGGACAAATATTAATTGCGAGCGTGTGCAGTAGATCTTTTATGCAAATTGGTCTAATATTAATTATGAAATTGTATTATTACTGTAGCACCTGGAGCTTTAATGGTGGTACAATTCCTTTTTGTGTGGTTTTGGATTGGATCCGATCGAACCAAACTTACATTTGGGACCAAATCAAGATAAATTTGAATTGATTTTCAAATCAAGATCGAACTAAATTGCATTGGGGTTGAATTCTTTTGTTAATAATGAATGTGATTTACTGAAATTTTATTATTTGCCTTTTTCTTTTTTTTCTTTTTTTTCACAAACCTTCAAAATTTTAATATTATTAAAAAAATTAATAATAATTTTTGAATGATAGAGTGTAATATCTTTTATATATATTTTTTTTAAATGTGCATAAAAAAATTCTAAGGCTTCGTTTGACAACCGGTATAAGGGTGATAAGGAGGTTATCCCTTCCTTTATACCCAAACAGCATTTAAGTGTGGGAGGAATAGTTGTTCCTTCCATACCAGGTTATTCCGGTATAAGGGTAGAACAACTGTTCCACCCCACAGGTGGAACAGCTGTTCCATCTGTTGCTTATTATTATTATGTTTTTTTAATTAAAATTTTTTAAATTATAAGATATTTAAATTTATAAAATTTTAAATTTTTTTATTTTATTTTATAAATTTTAATTCCCTCTATTATTTTTATTCCTCTTTAATTTACCAAATATAATTTTTCTTATCCCGGTACAACCTTTATACTTAACCAAACATAAAATTATTATAATTTTTGTTTGTACCTGAATTTATAGCTATCCCTAAAATAATCAATTTTTGCTTACATCCGAGCCAAACGCAGCCTAACTATAAATCTCAACAAAATATATATATCTTGATAAGATAGAAAGCTAGTAATAACTTTTGCATGATAAAATATAAAATTTATATTATTTTTGGAAGTGTATAAATAGGATTGTGCTTTTACTGTGCACTTTTGGGAGACACAAATAAGGGCAAAATCTTAAATAGTTTATTTTGCTTGTATTTTTTGGAATCATTACAAATCATCTCAAACAGGTCAAATCACAATTACTAATGTTTCCAAATGAGAGATTTGATAAATTATGATTTTAGTTCAACCCCAACTCAATGATTTGGGTAATCCCAAACAATGTTTTAATGTGATTTGGACATGATGTAAATTGAAGTTGGCTTCTGATTGAGACAAGATTTTACATGTTGCCCCTTTGTCTTGTCAAAAGTTAAACAATTAATTTTTAGCATGACACACCTAACCATGAAAAACAAAATTTATATATATAGAGCACAAATTTTTTTAAAAAAATACTACAAATTTTAATTTTTTTAAAAAAATTCTAATATAGAGCAGTGTAAGATTTCTTTGTTAGTTAGTTTTTTTTTTTCTTTTTTTTTTTTTCTGAGCAATACTATTTATACATTTATTTTTGAGTATATATCTTACATCTCATCTATTCAAAGATGGAGACTTTTTTTCCCATCACTTCAAAGTGATGGATGGAATTCACTCCACCCTAAAATGGATAGTGTCACGCCCCGGGGTCGAAACTGCGACCCGGCTCGCCAACAGATCCGCCACCTATGCCAAACCCGCATAGGTGAAGCGTCCTACCTGCAAGAAAAGTACTACAGCTAAACAGATATCAGAGCTATAAATAAAAATCTGCTGTATAACTAAATCAATCACTGTACAACTGGAAATAATACAACCATGTCCGTCTCCTAAAAAGATAATCATACAATATCCTCATATACAAACTCAGAACTCAACCGGGAGGTATCTCCAATAAATACATCAGTGTACAGGCTCTCAATACAACAATCCTCACTACAACAGTCTCTCAAAGAAGGGAAATAAAATAACTAATCTACTGAAGCTCTCCTCTGAAGGGGTACCGCTACACTCCAACGACGGGTAGGGAACTAGCTCGCGACTCCCTCGCTCGGTCAGAAGGATCAGCAACAGGAGCAACAGGAACCCGAGTAGAAGTTCCTGTGGGAAAAGACACCACGACGGGTGTGAGAACTACGTCCCAAGTAGTTCTCAGTGGGTGCCGCCAACAAGCCCGACGGTCTGCCCACTAAGTCCACTAGAGGCATAAAGTAACAAAAGCAGTGCTGTAAGGAAAGCTGGAAAAGTAAACTCTACAGCTACTATGCCTCTACCTAGATGCTCAAGGAGTGGAACAGAAAGAACATGATGCCACGACTAACTCTCATCTCTGATCACCCAATCTGAACTGACTGCCTCATCAGGTCCAGTCAAGCCTGCGCCAACCTACTGCCGTTACGTCCCGGAGGAGCGGACTTACGTAGGACGTCCATGACGGCCAACATGCGCCAACCTACTGCCGTTACGTCCCGGAGGAGCGGACTTACGTAGGACGTCCATGACTGCCAACACCAGCACAGCCAGAGGGACAAATGCAACGACAAGTCGCGATAGAAAAGCTCAAACTCACGCCGGTACACAACCCGGTCTCGCCTACTCCGGAGTGGCCCTCGAGGGGAGCGACCCGCTCGAGTAAAAAGTAACCCATCTCAAGTATCTCTGTAAAGTATCTCTGTCAAGCTCAAATGTGGCTCATGCAGGCAATGATCCACGATCAAAAAGATCGGTGACTCCAAGCTCAAGCACAACTCAGTCGGAAAAAGGACCTCGACTCGAACAGGAATAGCCCAAAACACTCTCACAGCTATGTCGGAGAACCCTCAACGACTCAATCTGATAAATGCACGACCATGGCTGAGTCGGGAAACCTCCACGACTCGATCTGCCAGAACCCCAAGATCCTCAGGGCTAAGTGGGAGAACCACCTCCACCACTAAATCGGGAAAACAACCTCTAGATCACACTCTACCAACTCATAGCACAAAGTCGCATCCACTGCGAGAAACTGCCTCAACAGGCCAACATTGCAACCACTGCGAACAGCTGACTCAACAGGCCAAACAGGCCGAACATCTCAACCACTGACCCAATGAAGGGTCCGGGAACACCGAAAGACTAGAACCTACAACCCAAATCAAACAAGAACAGGCTCTAGGCATAGCCTCTCGTTGTTCTCGTCCCAAGAAAAGGCAGACCTTAGAACCCAGACCACTCGAATCATCTCGGTGGTTTATTTATAGGAAAAACTGTGACATTTCTTACTGAAGCCATCTGATCTGTAAGAAATCCATATTTAATGATTTTTAGTTCTGCTTAGGAAAACAGTTGAAACCAAGTTTTATATCTAAGCCTCGAAGGGCTAATGCCTTCGTCCAATCAAACAGGAACAGACTCAGGCGACCCTACGATGCTTGGAAGAAAATATTTGGTTGACAAAAATCATATGTGTGTCCAAAAAGGTTCTGGGTTTAAGGTCCTGCTAACACTGATCTACCGCTGCCACTAGCACAGCGGCGACAGATAAAACAAGAAAAATAAAACATCTCGGGACCGCCGTCTACCCAAACGGCTCCCGCTACAGATGAACAACCAACTACATCTACCAGACGCCACTCTGCTCCCAAGCACGAGTGTAACATGCATCCCACACTAAAAGATAACTCCTGACCACTCGGCCCACTACCCGGGCGAGGAAGAACACTATGTCCAGGAAAGATAGAAGTGTGGATGTCTAAAGCAGAAATAACCCTAGCCCAAGTGAGGGTTTTCTACCAGTCTGGTTACACATGCAATCATATGACAGGGGTGCTAGGTCAAATTCCAAGATAACAATAATCAACAGCTTGTAGGGAAGGACAATAAATACATGATGATCTATCAACATCAGGAACATCAATTCCTATAATCTAGCATGCTATATAAAACACATCTATAACATGCAAGTCCCTACACAGATAGAATTAATGCACAGTCCATAGGTCGTGAAGACAAGGCCACCCACCAGAAAATGCTAACTGTCCGGAGTTCCACAGCTGAAAACACCAGAAGCAACAACCTCCGCTAATCCTCAGCCCAACGGGTTCACAAACATCCGCAAATACTCCTTGGTACAACAAAAGGTCCAAGGTTACACTTTATTCCACAAAATAACCAAGTACAAAAATCTGCAGAAGACAGTCCTGAAGATCTGAAATTCCCACCTGCAGAAAGTGCCCTGAAAATTCCGATAAAAATATCACCGCGAGCGTCTCGTCGAGACCTTCGAAACGGGTACCTGCACGCCCAAATCCGAGCCCCGTAGGCCAAGTTACAAATTCCACAGTACAGGTGCGCAAACACTCACAACCACACAACTGTAAACTCAAACACAGATAAAAGGGGAATAGTATACCTTCGGGAAAGGCTCAGAAAAATCCCGGAAAAATACAATGATAATCCTTGCGACGAGTAGATCCAAAAAGTGTATAGGCTCGTCTCGATCCGACACTCGGTTGCGGAGATAAAATTCCGGCAAGCCTCCGCTGTCCAGAAATCCACCAGCAAAACAGTGGCTTAGAAATGCCTCGTAAACCGTGCCAAGAACTCAGAATCAATCAAGGTGATCAACACGGAAATCGAAGGCGTACCTCTCGTGAACGCGGTGCCGCAAAAATCGTCTCAAAATTCCATCGGGGTAGCTCAGGGGGTCTCCCACACTGAAAGGCGACGGTAGAAGCCAAAATCCAAGAAACGTCGCAGTGCGCCGCGTCGCAGAAAGCGCGGATCTCGAGGCCTCCAAAAATTCTGTAAATCCATCACAAGGTGGAGCACAAGGTGAGGAACATTTCCTCTTAAAACCTCTGCCTGAGAAGAGCTCGGCAAAACCCTCAAAACGCAGGCCAAAGGGGGCTATTTATAGCCCCAACTCAACAAATCCTGAAATACCCATTGTGTCCCAACTTCCGGGCGCCCGAAACTTCCGGGCTGCTACATTGACCCAAAATGTACCCCAAACCAGCTGCGCCCGAATCGTCCCTGGAGTGACACGTGTCCCCGAACAGGCAACAGCGAGCGCGGCCAACCGCGTCGCGCCACGCGTCCTCCTGCTTTGCCGCCGAACGCGGAGTCAACTCCTCGGGATTCGCGCCCACGTGCGCCCGGCCGCGCCCACGTCGCGCCCACGTGCGCGGCCACGCCGCCCACGGCCCCGTGTCGGGCCCGCATCCCGAGGCACCAGCTGCCAGCTGCGTGGACCGCGCGCCCGTGCACCAGCCAATGCCATCACGCCACGTGTCCCGCTCCGGTCCACCGTGCACCCGCGATACTCTATGGACCGCGCCTGCCGCGCCGGCCAATCGGGAGGTGCCACGTGGCCCGCGCCCGGTGCACGACTCCCGCGGTGGACCGATCGGCCTCTCCTCGGCCCGCCGCCGCGCTCCGCCGTCCGCCGCCGCCGCCGGCGCAACTCCGGCCGCCGGAACAGTAACCCCACGCCTCGAAATCCGTGCCGGGTCATCCGAGCTCCGAAAAATACAAGTAAATAGTCCATTTTGAGCGTTTTCGCGCGCTGAATCCAAATCCGCTGTCCGATTTGCCAAATTCCACTTCTAAAATTTCTCAAAAATTCCCGGGAAAGCAAACTTGATCCGTTTTTCATGCCGAGTCCAAATCTTGGGTCCAATATGCGCGCAAACACCTCTAACACCCAACATGGGTCTCCGGAAGCCGCAGATCCAACAGTAATCCAAACGTGGGAATTCCGGGTCCTCACATCCTCCCCCCACTAAAAGAAAGTTTCGTCCTCGAAACAAACACGGCTCAAAAGGGAGTTCAAAGCTAAGGGTAAGCATCCAACAACACAGTCTCCAACTCCCCAGTCGCTACTCACTCCCCGTGATTACTCCTCAACAAAATAGTAATCAGTACGGCATGGCCCGGTTGCGTAATTCTCTCATCTCACGAGCCAGAATTCGCAACGGGCGTCCCTCGTACCACAAGTACTCGCAGATCTCAAAGAAAACGAGTCCATCACGGGCGAGGAATCCACAAGCCTAACACTCCTGAGCTGAGACGTGGAAGGACCATCACGAACGCCAACAAAAGGCTGGGGGAAAAGAGAGAACAACCAACGTAGCACGCACCAACACCGCTCCCTGGTGCCAGCTCAACCAGGCGATCCGAGACACCCATACGGTCATCCAAGGAAAAGAAGCCCTAATCGGCTAGGGTCCTCGCTCAGTCACTCTCGGATCCTGACCATTCGCAGGGGCTGCTTCACCGCAGTCTACCGTCAAAAGGGACCCTCAGGGACACGACCTCGAGCCCTGATCCGCAACGGTCCCACCCAGCGCCAACTGTGGAACCATTAAACTCAACCCCGAAAAGCTATCCGTCTCCAGGTATCCGCCACCACAGTGGCCCTGTCGGGGTGGTACTGAATGCTCAAGAATAACCCAATGGTAACTCCACAGCCACTATGGGAGGCACCACTAACACAAAGGTCCATCCCCCATCTCTGGCAAAGCTGCAATCGGCGCTAGTACCAGTCTCATCATCCATTCGCCATGCTCTCCTGGCACTGCGAAATCCAAAAAGAAGCTCCTCACCTCAACAATAAATGTTGATCTCAGCCAAACTCAAATAGCATCCACATTGGCCGGAAATCCACCGCCGCTCCTATGGCTAACACAATGTGACCCAAGAAGGTAAGCTTCTAAAGCTAAAACTTGTATCTCAATAACCTGGCATACAGCTTCATCCACACAGCATAGTAACACATCCACCAGTGCTCCTCACGCTCCAAGTCGCTCTAGGAGTAGATCATAATATCCTTGGAGGATCTTGTTACCAATACAATCAAGTACAGCTGGAGCACAATTCCTCAAACCAAAAGAGTGGCAGGGCGTTAATCAATCCAATTGGCCTCACTAAGAGCTCAAGATGCCCTACCGTGTCCTGAACGCCATCAAGGCAAGGTCCTCGGCTGTCTGATTCCAAGTAGGTACCCGCACCAAACAATAACTGCCGGAGTATGACTCCATCAAAAGGTCCAGAATAATACTCGGACCTGTCTACACACGAACCATAAAAGGGCCCTCACAGTCGTGTATCAACGATGTGGCATCACCACCGTATATCAACGGCGTGGCACTAGGTCAAACAGACCCCTCGATCCATCAGATCCTGCAACTGCGCCATCAGCTCTCACAGCTCTACTGGCAATATCCAATGAGGTGCTGTCGAGGGTGGCGCGGTTCCCCGAACCACGCCAACTCAATCTCTATCTCCCTAACCGGCGGCATTATCAACAGCTCAGGTGAAATCACACCCGGAATCTCGTGGCAACAGAGATATCTTTGGGTCCCGGTGCCGCCGTAAGCACCTCTCACACTGTCGCTATAACCAGTGTGCTCTAACGACCTCAACAACCAAATCTCCTCTCGTCTGCCTCGCAGAAGGTCAAAGTCCTCACCTCCCGCAGTCTAACATCCTGTGGCACTGTACCAACCAAAACCCAAGCACTAGGTCGAAACGCCGAACTGCCATAATTACCAATAAGTCCACCCGTATAACTCGCGGCCTCAACTGCATAGGACATAAACCACAAGGGAGCACAACCTCTGTCTCTGCTCACATTGAGGCGACGAAAAAAAGTCATCCGCAGATAACAAATCCACGCTACCGTTGCGCTACTCTGATATAGATGCTGATGCTGCCATCGGGGTCCACCCGATCTCTGGCATCTCGAAAATTCGCCATCCAGGTACGGAGATGAGAAATGCCTCTGCCGGTCAGTCTGTCCTCCATCACCCGACGCCAAGCGCCGATATCCAGAACTCGCCTCTGGCGGCCGATCCCTATCCAAAGAAACTGCAGCGTCATGCTCCACACACAATGCCTACCCATCGAAGCGTCAATAATTCAAAACGGAGGGACCAACTAAACTGAAAGGTATCCTGGCGCAAACCATTCCTCGTCAAACATATCCTATGCGCCTCGTCCCTCGAAACCTGGAGCGTGCAGTTCGACAACTGTATAAACTCCCTAGCACATGAAGGCTCACAGATAGTCTCTCCATCACCACCAACCCCAATTTTGCCTACAAGGGCTCCAACTCAAACCTGTGAATCGGGATGGTTCAGACTGCCGGGACTGGCTCCATCGACCAATGACGTCCCGAAGCTCAGCTACTATCCACTATCCACCCTGCCTCGGTGCCTCGGCACTACTCGTCGGCACGGAGGGGCTGCTCGCTCAGTCGGTGCCACAAGTGCAACTGAAGGTACCACTGCATAGGAAGAAAGTACTGGAGGACACTCAAGCGATACAGCAATTAACTGCGCTCTCAGCTCCAACAAGCGCAACAAACGTTCCATGGCCTCTTCCTGGCATCGGACAGCCTCCGACGTCTGTGCCATCTGGATCCATAACTCTTGGGTCTCGCTCTGCTCTGATAGCTCTGCCTCCCGCTGCTCGGGTTACTCATCAGATGCGGGATGTGCCCTCTTCGCTACACGACGTCTCAGGGGCATCGTAGACCACTGCACAATAACAAACATCAGGACACAACAACCATACGACCCAATCCAGCGAAAGTCTAAGACATGTTATCAATTCCACAGCATTATGTTGTCTGCAGCCAACATAATCGCTTAGGAGCATAAACATGCCAATCACTCATCCCGTCTCTTGGGAGAGGTACAAAACTCGATCAGGACTCTCGCTAAAAGTCACGACTCTCACGTGGTCATCCTAATGTCCAACCATAAGCCTAGGGTTTCTAAGTCCTCAATGACCTACAACCTAGGCTCTGATACCACTCTACTCTGTCACGCCCCGGGGTCGAAACTGCGACCCGGCTCGCCAACAGATCCGCCACCTATGCCAAACCCGCATAGGTGAAGCGTCCTACCTGCAAGAAAAGTACTACAGCTAAACAGATATCAGAGCTATAAATAAAAATCTGCTGTATAACTAAATCAATCACTGTACAACTGGAAATAATACAACCATGTCCGTCTCCCAAAAAGATAATCATACAATATCCTCATATACAAACTCAGAACTCAACCGGGAGGTATCTCCAATAAATACATCAGTGTACAGGCTCTCAATACAACAATCCTCACTACAACAGTCTCTCAAAGAAGGGAAATAAAATAACTAATCTACTGAAGCTCTCCTCTGAAGGGGTACCGCTACACTCCAACGACGGGTAGGGAACTAGCTCGCGACTCTCTCGCTCGGTCAGAAGGATCAGCAACAGGAACAACAGGAACCCGAGTAGAAGTTCCTGTGGGAAAAGACACCACGACGGGTGTGAGAACTACGTCCCAAGTAGTTCTCAGTGGGTGCCGCCAACAAGCCCGACGGTCTGCCCACTAAGTCCACTAGAGGCATAAAGTAACAAAAGCAGTGCTGTAAGGAAAGCTGGAAAAGTAAACTCTACAGCTACTATGCCTCTACCTAGATGCTCAAGGAGTGGAACAGAAAGAACATGATGCCACGACTAACTCTCATCTCTGATCACCCAATCTGAACTGACTGCCTCATCAGGTCCAGTCAAGCCTGCGCCAACCTACTGCCGTTACGTCCCGGAGGAGCGGACTTACGTAGGACGTCCATGACGGCCAACATGCGCCAACCTACTGCCGTTACGTCCCGGATGAGCGGACTTACGTAGGACGTCCATGACTGCCAACACCAGTACAGCCAGAGGGACAAATGCAACGACAAGTCGCGATAGAAAAGCTCAAACTCACGCCGGTACACAACCCGGTCTCGCCTACTCCGGAGTGGCCCTCGAGGGGAGCGACCCGCTCGAGTAAAAAGTAACCCATCTCAAGTATCTCTGTAAAGTATCTCTGTCAAGCTCAATGTGGCTCATGCAGGCAATGATCCACGATCAAAAAGATCGGTGACCTCCAAGCTCAAGCACAACTCAGTCGGAAAAAGGACCTCGACTCGAACAGGAATAGCCCAAAACACTCTCACAGCTATGTCGGAGAACCCTCAACGACTCAATCTGATAAATGCACGACCATGGCTGAGTCGGGAAACCTCCACGACTCGATCTGCCAGAACCCCAAGATCCTCAGGGCTAAGTGGGAGAACCACCTCCACCACTAAATCGGGGAAAACAACCTCTAGATTCACACTCTACCAACTCGTAGCCACAAGTCGCATCCACTGCGAGAAACTGCCGTCAACCAGGCCAACATTGCAACCCACTGCGAACAGCTGACTCAACAGGCCAAACAGGCCGAACATCTCAACCACTGACCCAATGAAGGGTCCGGGAACACCGAAAGACTAGAACCTACAACCCAAATCAAACAAGAACAGGCTCTAGGCATAGCCTCTCGTTGTTCTCGTCCCAAGAAAAGGCAGACCTTAGAACCCAGACCACTCGAATCATCTCGGTGGTTTATTTATAGGAAAACTGTGACATTTCTTACTGAAGCCATCTGATCTGTAAGAAATCCATATTTAATGATTTTTAGTTCTGCTTAGGAAACAGTTGAAACCAAGTTTTATATCTAAGCCTCGAAGGGCTAATGCCTTCGTCCAATCAAACAGGAACAGACTCAGGCGACCCTACGATGCTTGGAAGAACAATATTTGGTTGACAAAAATCATATGTGTGTCCAAAAGGTTCTGGGTTTAAGGTCCTGCTAACACTGATCTACCGCTTGCCACTAGCACAGCGGCTACAGGATAAAACAAGAAAAATAAAACATCTCGGGACCGCCGTCTACCCAAACGGCTCCCGCTACAGATGAACAACCAAACTACATCTACCAGACGCCACTCTGCTCCCAAGCACGAGTGTAACATGCATCCCACACTAAAAGATAACTCCTGACCACTCGGCCCACTACCCGGGCGAGGAGAAACACTATGTCCAGGAAGATAGAAGTGTGGATGTCTAAAGCAGAATAACCCTAGCCCAAGTGAGGGTTTTTCTACCAGTCTGGTTACACATGCAAATCATATGACAGGGGTGCTAGGTCAAATTCCAAGATAACAATAATCAACAGCTTGTAGGGAAGGACAATAAATACATGATGACTATCAACATCAGGAACATCAATTCCTATAATCTAGCATGCTATATAAAACACATCTATAACATGCAAGTCCCTACACAGAAGAATTAATGCACAGTCCATAGGTCGTGAAGACAAGGCCACCCACCAGAAAATGCTAACTGTCCGGAGTTCCACAGCTGAAAACACCAGAAGCAACAACCTCCGCTAATCCTCAGCCCAACGGGTTCACAAACATCCGCAATACTCCTTGGTACAACAAAAGGTCCAAGGTACACTTTATTCCACAAAATAACCAAGTACAAAAATCTGCAGAAGACAGTCCTGAAGATCTGAAATTCCCACTGCAGAAAGTGCCCTGAAAATTCCGATAAAAATATCACCGCGAGCGTCTCGTCGAGACCTTCGAAACGGGTACCTGCACGCCCAAATCCGAGCCCCGTAGGCCAAGTTACAAATTCCACAGTACAGGTGCGCAAACACTCACAACCACACAACTGTAAACTCAAACACAGATAAAAGGGGATAGTATACCTTCGGGCAAGCCTCAGAAAAATCCCGGAAAAATACAATGATAATCCTTGCGACGAGTAGATCCAAAAGTGTATAGGCTCGTCTCGATCCGACACTCGGTTGCGGAGATAAAATTCCGGCAAGCCTCCGCTGTCCAGAAATCCACCAGCAAAACAGTGGCTTAGAAATGCCTCGTAAAACCGTGCCAAGAACTCAGAATCAATCAAGGTGATCAACACGGAAATCGAGAGGGTACCTCTCGTGAACGCGGTGCCGCAAAAATCGTCTCAAAATTCCATCGGGGTAGCTCAGGGTCTCCCACACTGAAAGGCGACGGTAGAAGCCAAAATCCAAGAAACGTCGCAGTGCGCCGCGTCGCAGAAAGCGGGATCTCGAGGCCTCCAAAATTCTGTAATCCATCACAAGGTGGAGCACAAGGTGAGGAACATTTCCTCTTAAAACCTCTGCCTGAGAAGAGCTCGGCAAAACCCTCAAAACGCAGGCCAAAGGGGGCTATTTATAGCCCCAACTCAACAAATCCTGAAATACCCATTTGTCCCAACTTCCGGGCGCACGAAACTTCCGGGCTGCTACAGTGACCCAAAATGTACCCAAAACCAGCTGCGCCCGAATCGTCCCTGGAGTGACACGTGTCCCCGAACAGGCAACAGCGAGCGCGGCCAACCGCGTCGCGCCACGTGTCCTCCTGCTCTGCGCCGAACGCGGAGTCAACTCCTCGGGATTCGCGCCCACGTGCGCCCGGCCGCGCCCACGTCGCGCCCACGTGGCGGCCAGCGCCGCCCACGGCCCGTGTCGGGCCCGCATCCCGAGGCACCAGCTGCCAGCTGCGTGGGACCGCGCGCGTGCACCAGCCAATGCCATCACGGCACGTGTCCCGCTCCGGTCCACCGTGCACCGCGATACTCTATGGACCGCGCCTGCCGCGCCGGCCAATCGGGAGGCGCCACGTGGCCCGCGCCCGGTGCACGACTCCCGCGGTGGACGACCGGCCTCTCCTCGGCCCGCCGCCGCGCTCCGCCGTCCGCCGCCGCCGCCGGCGCAACTCCGGCCGCCGGGAACAGTAACCCCACGCCTCGAATCTTCGTGCCGGTCATCCGAGCTCCGAAAAAAATACAAGTAAATAGTCCATTTTGAGCGTTTTCGCGCGCTGAATCCAAATCCGCTGTCCGCGATTTGCCAAATTCCACTTCTAAAATTTCTAAAAATTCCCGGGAAAGCAAACTTGATCCGTTTTTCATGCCGAGTCCAAATCTTGGGTCCAATATGCGCGCAAACACCTCTAACACCCAACATGGGTCTCCGGAAGCCGCAGATCCAACAGTAATCCAAACGTGGGAATTCCGGGTCCTCACAGATAGAGTGTAGACTACACCTATTGTGTGGTGTACTTCAAGTATTTTTCTTTTTAAAAAAGTTATATCTAGAATAATATTTTTTTAAATTAACGGAGAGAATTTCTGTAGAAAAGAATAATATTTTGTTAAGCTCTTAATACTTTAAATTTGTTTTTAAAAAATTTTAAAAACATATATTGTATATTTTTTCGTTATTAAAATTAAGTTTATTTCAAATTAAACTCGAATTAAATTTTTAGCCAACATTTTTAAAAACAATCTATTTTGCTCCTAACTTGAAAGCAAAATAAAAAAAATTTGTGACTGTAAGAAAGATATATT
>CM055060.1:3479136-3538340 GCA_029204045.2 Tillandsia leiboldiana
AAATTTATATTTATAGAGCACAAATTTTTTAAAAAAATACTACAAATTTTAATTTTTTTAAAAAAAACTTCTAATATAGAGCAGTGTAGACTTCTTGTAGTTAGTTTTTTTTTTTCTTTTTTTTTTGTTCGAGCATATATTGTATTACATTTATTTTGATATATACTCTGACATTCATCTATTTCAACGATGGATGAAACTTTTTTTTTGCAATTACTCTAAGTAGATGGATGGAATTTCACTTCCAGCCTAAAAATGGCTTGTGTCACGCCCCGGGGTCGAAACTGCGACCCGGCTCGCCAACAGATCCGCCACCTATGCCAAACCGCATAGGGAAGGTTCCTACCTGCAAGAAAAGTACTACAGTACCACAAGCTATCAGAGCTATAAATAAAATCTGCTGTATAACAAATCATCACTGTACAATGGAAATAATACAACATGTCCGTCTCCTAAAAGATAATCATACAATATCCTCATATACAAACCTAGAAACTCAAGGGAGGTATCTCCAATCCATACAATCAGGTACAGGCTCCAATACAAATCCTCACTACAACAGTCTCTCAAGAAGGGAAATAAAATAAGAATCTACTGAAGCTCTCCTCTGAAGTGGTACCGCTTACACTCCAACGAGAGGTAGGAACTAGCTCGCAGATCCCTCGGCTCGGTCAGAAGGATCAGCAACAGGAGCAACCGGAACCCGAGTAGAAGTTTCCTGTGGGAAAAGACACCACGACGGGTGTGAGAACTACGTCCCAAGTAGTTCTCAGTGGGTGCCGCCAACAAGCCGTACGGGTCTGCCCACTAATTCCACAGAGGCATAACGTAACAAATGCAGTGCTGTAAGGAAAGCTGGAAAAGTAACTCTACAGCTACTATGCCTCTACCTAGATGCTCAAGAGTGGAACAGAAAGAACATGATGCCACAACTAACTCTCATCTCTGATCACCCATCTGAACTGACTGCCTATCAGGTCCGTCAACGCCTGCAGCCAAGCTACTGCCGTTACGTCCGGAGGAGAGATACGTAAGACGTCCATGCCGGCCAAAATGCGCCACTACTGCCGTACGTCCCGGAGGAGCGACTTACGTAGGAGTCATGAATGCCAACACCAGCACAGCCAGGGGACAAATGCAACGACAAGTCGCGATAGAAAAGCTCAATCTCACGCCGGTACACAACCCGGTCTGCCTACTCCGGATGGCCCTCGAGGGGATCGACCCCGCTCGGTAAAAGTAACCCATCTCAAGTATCTCTGTAAGTATCTCTGTCAAGCTCAAATGTGGCTCATGCAGGCTATGAGCACGATCAAAAAGCCGCGTGACTCCAAGCTCAAAGCACACTCAGTCGGAAAAAGGACTCGACTCGAACAGGAATAGCCCAAAAACATCTAAGCTATGTCGGAGAAACCCTCAACTACTCTAATCTGATAAATGCACGACCATGGCTGAGTCGGGACATCCACGACTCGATCTTGCAGAACCCCAAGATTCAGGTAAGTGGGGAAACACCTCCACCACTAAAAGGGAAACAACCTCTCGATCACACTCTATCCAATCATAGCCCAAAGTCGCATCCACTGCGAGAAACTGCCTCACCAGGCCACATCGCAACCACTGCGAACAGCTGACTCAACAGGCAAAACAGGCCGAACATCTCACACCACTGACCCAATGAGGGTCGGAACACGAAAATGACTGAGAATACAACCCAAATCAAACAAGAACAGGCTCTAGGCATAGCCTTTCGTTGTTCTCGTTCCAAGAAAGGCAGACATTAGACCCAGACCACTCGAATCATTCTCGGGGTTTATTATAGGAAAACTGTGAATTTCTTACTGAAGCCATCTGATCTGTAAGAAATCCAGATTTAATGATTTTTAGTTCTGCTTAGGAAAACAGTTGAAACCAAGTTTTATATCTAAGCCTCGAAGGGCTAATGCCTTCGTCCAATCAAACAGGAACAGACTCAGGCGACCCTACGATGCTTGGAAGAAAATATTGGTTGACAAAATCATATGTGTGTCCAAAAAGGTTCTGGGTTTAAGGTCCTGCTAACACTGATTACCGCTGCCACTAGCACAGCGGCGACAGATAAAACAAGAAAAATAAAACATCTCGGGACCGCCGTCTACCCAAACGGCTCCCGCTAACAGATGAACAACCAACTACATCTACCAGACGCCACTCTGCTCCCAAGCACGAGTGTAACATGCATCCCACACTAAAAGATAACTCCTGACACTCGCCCACTACCCGGGCGAGGAAGAACACTATGTCCAGGAAAGATAGAAGTGTGGATGTCTAAAGCAGAAATAACCCTAGCCCAAGTGAGGGTTTTCTACCAGTCTGGTTACACATGCAATCATATGACAGGGGTGCTAGTCAAATTCCAAGATAACAATAATCAACAGCTTGTAGGGAAGGACAATAAATACATGATGATCTATCAACATCAGGAACATCAATTCCTATAATCTAGCATGCTATATAAAACACATCTATAACATGCAAGTCCCTACACAGATAGAATTAATGCACAGTCCATAGGTCGTGAAGACAAGGCACCCACCAGAAAATGCTAACTGTCCGGAGTTCCACAGCTGAAACACCAGAAGCAACAACCTCCGCTAATCCTCAGCCCAACGGGTTCACAAACATCCGCAAATACTCCTTGGTACAACAAAAAGGTCCAAGGTTACACTTTATTCCACAAAATAACCAAGTACAAAAATCTGCAGAAGACAGTCCTGAAGATCTGAAATTCCCACCTGCAGAAAGTGCCCTGAAAATTCCGATAAAAATATCACCGCGAGCGTCTCGTCGAGACCTTCGAAACGGGTACCTGCACGCCCAAATCCGAGCCCCGTAGGCCAAGTTACAAATTCCACAGTACAGGTGCGCAAACACTCACAACCACACAACTGTAAACTCAAACACAGATAAAAGGGGAATAGTATACCTTCGGGAAAGCTCAGAAAAATCCCGGAAAAATACAATGATAATCCTTGCGACGAGTAGATCCAAAAGTGTATAGGCTCGTCTCGATCCGACACTCGGTTGCGGAGATAAAATTCCGGCAAGCCTCCCGCTGTCCAGAAATCCACCAGCAAAACAGTGGCTTAGAAATGCCTCGTAAACCGTGCCAAGAACTCAGAATCAATCAAGGTGATCAACACGGAAATCGAAGGCGTACCTCTCGTGAACGCGGTGCCGCAAAAAATCGTCTCAAAATTCCATCGGGGTAGCTCAAGGGGTCTCCCACACTGAAAGGCGACGGTAGAAGCCAAATCCAAGAAACGTCGCAGTGCGCCGCGTCGCAGAAAGCGCGGATCTCGAGGCCTCCAAAATTCTGTAAATCCATCACAAGGTGGAGCACAAGGTGAGGAACATTTCCTCTTAAAACCTCTGCCTGAGAAGAGCTCGGCAAAACCCTCAAAACGCAGGCCAAAGGGGGCTATTTATAGCCCCAACTCAACAAATCCTGAAATACCCATTTTGTCCCAACTTCCGGGCGCCCGAAACTTCCGGGCTGCTACAGTGACCCAAAATGTACCCCAAACCAGCTGCGCCCGAATCGTCCCTGGAGTGACACGTGTCCCCGAACAGGCAACAGCGAGCGCGGCCAAGCGTCGCGCCACGTGTCCTCCTGCTCTGCCGCCGAACGCGGAGTCAACTCCTCGGGATTCGCGCCCACGTGCGCCCGGCGCGCCCACGTCGCGCCCACGTGCGCGGCCACGCCGCCCACGGCCCCGTGTCGGGCCCGCATCCCGAGGCACCAGCTGCCAGCTGCGTGGACCGCGCGCCGTGCACCAGCCAATGCCATCACGCCACGTGTCCCGCTCCGGTCCACCGTGCACCCGCGATACTCTATGGACCGCGCCTGCCGCGCCGGCCAATCGGGAGGCGCCACGTGGCCCGCGCCCGGTGCACGACTCCCGCGGTGGACCGAACGCCTCCTCTCCTCGGCCCGCCGCCGCGCTCCGCCGTCCGCCGCCGCCGCCGGGCGCAACTCCGGCCGCCGGAACAGTAACCCCACGCCTCGAAATCCGTGCCGGGTCATCCGAGCTCCGAAAAATACAAGTAATAGCCATTTTGAGCGTTTTCGCGCGCTGAATCCAAATCCGCTGTCCGATTTGCCAAATTCCACTTCTAAAATTCTCAAAAATTCCCGGAGAAGCAAACTTGATCCGTTTTTCATGCCGAGTCCAAATCTTGGGTCCAATATGCGCGCAAACACCTCTACCCCCAACATTGGGTCTCCGGAAGCCGCAGATCCAACAGTAATCCAAACGTGGGAATTCCGGGTCCTCACATCCTCCCCCACTAAAAGAAAGTTTCGTCCTCGAAACAAACACGGCTCAAAAGGGAGTTCAAAAGCTAAGGGTAAGCATCCAACACACAGTCTCCAACTCCCCAGTCGCTACTCACTCCCCGTGATTACTCCTCAACAAAATAGTAATCAGTACGGCATGGCCCGGTTGCGTAATTCTCTCATCTCACGAGCCAGAATTCGCAACGGGCGTCCCTCGTACCACAAGTACTCGCAGATCTCAAAGAAAACGAGTCCATCACGGGCGAGGAATCCACAAGCCTAACACTCCTGAGCTGAGACGTGGAAGGACCATCACGAACGCCAACAAAAGGCTGGGGGAAAAGAGAGAACAACCACGTAGCACGCACCAACACCGCTCCCTGGTGCCAGCTCAACCAGGCGATCCGAGACACCCATACGGTCATCCAAGGAAAAGAAGCCCTAATCGGCTAGGGTCCTCGCTCAGTCACTCTCGGATCCTGACCATGTCGCAGGGGCTGCTTCACCGCAGTCTACCGTCAAAAGGGACCCTCAGGGACACGACCTCGAGCCCTGATCCGCAACGGTCCCACCCAGCGCCAACTGTGGAACCATTAAACTCAACCCCGAAAAGCTATCCGTCTCCAGGTATCCGCCACCACAGTGGCCCTGTCGGGGTGGTACTGAATGCTCAAGAATAACCCAATGGTAACTCCACAGCCACTATGGGAGGCACCACTAACACAAAGGTCCATCCCCCATCTCTGGCAAAGCTGCAATCGGCGCTAGTACCAGTCTCATCATCCATTCGCCATGCTCTCCTGGCACTGCGAAATCCAAAAAGAAGCTCCTCACCTCAACAATAAATGTTGATCTCAGCCAAACTCAAATAGCATCCACATTGGCCGGAAAATCCACCGCCGCTCCTATGGCTAACACAATGTGACCCAAGAAGGTAAGCTTCTAAAGCTAAAACTTGTATCTCAATAACCTGGCATACAGCTTCATCCACACAGCATAGTAACACATCCACCAGTGCTCCTCACGCTCCAGTCGCTCTAGGAGTAGATCATAATATCCTTGGAGGATCTTGTTACCAATACAATCAAGTACAGCTGGAGCACAATTTCCTCAAACCAAAAGAGTGGCAGGGCGTTAATCAATCCAATTGGCCTCACTAAGAGCTCAAGATGCCCTACCGTGTCCTGAACGCCATCAAGGCAAGGTCCTCGGCTGTCTGATTCCAAGTAGGTACCCGCACCAAACAATAACTGCCGGAGTATGACTCCATCAAAAGGTCCAGAATAATACTCGGACCTGTCTACACACGAACCATAAAAGGGCCCTCACAGTCGTGTATCAACGATGTGGCATCACCACCGTATATCAACGGCGTGGCACTAGGTCAAACAGACCCCTCGATCCATCAGATCCTGCAACTGCGCCATCAGCTCTCACAGCTCTACTGGCAATATCCAATGAGGTGCTGTCGAGGGTGGCGCGGTTCCCCGAACCACGCCAACTCAATCTCTATCTCCCTAACCGGCGGCATTATCAACAGCTCAGGTGAAAATCACACCCGGAATCTCGTGGCAACAGAGATATCTTTGGGTCCCGGTGCCGCCGTAAGCACCTCTCACACTGTCGCTATAACCAGTGTGCTCTAACGACCTCAACAACCAAATCTCCTCTCGTCTGCCTCGCAGAAGGTCAAAGTCCTCACCTCCCGCAGTCTAACATCCTGTGGCACTGTACCAACCAAAACCCAAGCACTAGGTCGAAACGCCGAACTGCCATAATTACCAATAAGTCCACCCGTATAACTCGCGGCCTCAACTGCATAGGACATAAACCACAAGGGAGCACAACCTCTGTCTCTGCTCACATTGAGGCGACGAAAAAAAGTCATCCGCAGATAACAAATCCACGCTACCGTTGCGCTACTCTGATATAGATGCTGATGCTGCCATCGGGGTCCACCCGATCTCTGGCATCTCGAAAATTCGCCATCCAGGTACGGAGATGAGAAATGCCTCTGCCGGTCAGTCTGTCCTCCATCACCCGACGCCAAGCGCCGATATCCAGAACTCGCCTCTGGCGGCCGATCCCTATCCAAAGAAACTGCAGCGTCATGCTCCACACACAATGCCTACCCATCGAAGCGTCAATAATTCAAAACGGAGGGACCAACTAAACTGAAAGGTATCCTGGCGCAAACCATTCCTCGTCAAACATATCCTATGCGCCTCGTCCCTCGAAACCTGGAGCGTGCAGTTCGACACTGTATAAACTCCCTAGCACATGAAGGCTCACAGATAGTCTCTCCATCACCACCAACCCCAATTTTGCCTACAAGGGCTCCAACTCAAACCTGTGAATCGGGATGGTTCAGACTGCCGGGACTGGCTCCATCGACCAATGACGTCCCGAAGCTCAGCTACTATCCACTATCCACCCTGCCTCGGTGCCTCGGCACTACTCGTCGGCACGGAGGGGCTGCTCGCTCAGTCGGTGCCACAAGTGCAACTGAAGGTACCACTGCATAGGAAGAAAGTACTGGAGGACACTCAAGCGATACAGCAATTAACTGCGCTCTCAGCTCCAACAAGCGCAACAAACGTTCCATGGCCTCTTCCTGGCATCGGACAGCCTCCGACGTCTGTGCCATCTGGATCCATAACTCTTGGGTCTCGCTCTGCTCTGATAGCTCTGCCTCCCGCTGCTCGGGTTACTCATCAGATGCGGGATGTGCCCTCTTCGCTACACGACGTCTCAGGGGCATCGTAGACCACTGCACAATAACAAACATCAGGACACAACAACCATACGACCCAATCCAGCGAAAGTCTAAGACATGTTATCAATTCCACAGCATTATGTTGTCTGCAGCCAACATAATCGCTTAGGAGCATAAACATGCCAATCACTCATCCCGTCTCTTGGGAGAGGTACAAAACTCGATCAGGACTCTCGCTAAAAGTCACGACTCTCACGTGGTCATCCTAATGTCCAACCATAAGCCTAGGGTTTCTAAGTCCTCAATGACCTACAACCTAGGCTCTGATACCACTCTACTCTGTCACGCCCCGGGGTCGAAACTGCGACCCGGCTCGCCAACAGATCCGCCACCTATGCCAAACCCGCATAGGTGAAGCGTCCTACCTGCAAGAAAAGTACTACAGCTAAACAGATATCAGAGCTATAAATAAAAATCTGCTGTATAACTAAATCAATCACTGTACAACTGGAAATAATACAACCATGTCCGTCTCCCAAAAAGATAATCATACAATATCCTCATATACAAACTCAGAACTCAACCGGGAGGTATCTCCAATAAATACATCAGTGTACAGGCTCTCAATACAACAATCCTCACTACAACAGTCTCTCAAAGAAGGGAAATAAAATAACTAATCTACTGAAGCTCTCCTCTGAAGGGGTACCGCTACACTCCAACGACGGGTAGGGAACTAGCTCGCGACTCTCTCGCTCGGTCAGAAGGATCAGCAACAGGAACAACAGGAACCCGAGTAGAAGTTCCTGTGGGAAAAGACACCACGACGGGTGTGAGAACTACGTCCCAAGTAGTTCTCAGTGGGTGCCGCCAACAAGCCCGACGGTCTGCCCACTAAGTCCACTAGAGGCATAAAGTAACAAAAGCAGTGCTGTAAGGAAAGCTGGAAAAGTAAACTCTACAGCTACTATGCCTCTACCTAGATGCTCAAGGAGTGGAACAGAAAGAACATGATGCCACGACTAACTCTCATCTCTGATCACCCAATCTGAACTGACTGCCTCATCAGGTCCAGTCAAGCCTGCGCCAACCTACTGCCGTTACGTCCCGGAGGAGCGGACTTACGTAGGACGTCCATGACGGCCAACATGCGCCAACCTACTGCCGTTACGTCCCGGATGAGCGGACTTACGTAGGACGTCCATGACTGCCAACACCAGTACAGCCAGAGGGACAAATGCAACGACAAGTCGCGATAGAAAAGCTCAAACTCACGCCGGTACACAACCCGGTCTCGCCTACTCCGGAGTGGCCCTCGAGGGGAGCGACCCGCTCGAGTAAAAAGTAACCCATCTCAAGTATCTCTGTAAAGTATCTCTGTCAAGCTCAAATGTGGCTCATGCAGGCAATGATCCACGATCAAAAAGATCGGTGACTCCAAGCTCAAGCACAACTCAGTCGGAAAAAGGACCTCGACTCGAACAGGAATAGCCCAAAACACTCTCACAGCTATGTCGGAGAACCCTCAACGACTCAATCTGATAAATGCACGACCATGGCTGAGTCGGGAAACCTCCACGACTCGATCTGCCAGAACCCCAAGATCCTCAGGGCTAAGTGGGAGAACCACCTCCACCACTAAATCGGGAAAACAACCTCTAGATCACACTCTACCAACTCATAGCACAAAGTCGCATCCACTGCGAGAAACTGCCTCAACAGGCCAACATTGCAACCACTGCGAACAGCTGACTCAACAGGCCAAACAGGCCGAACATCTCAACCACTGACCCAATGAAGGGTCCGGGAACACCGAAAGACTAGAACCTACAACCCAAATCAAACAAGAACAGGCTCTAGGCATAGCCTCTCGTTGTTCTCGTCCCAAGAAAAGGCAGACCTTAGAACCCAGACCACTCGAATCATCTCGGTGGTTTATTTATAGGAAAAACTGTGACATTTCTTACTGAAGCCATCTGATCTGTAAGAAATCCATATTTAATGATTTTTAGTTCTGCTTAGGAAAACAGTTGAAACCAAGTTTTATATCTAAGCCTCGAAGGGCTAATGCCTTCGTCCAATCAAACAGGAACAGACTCAGGCGACCCTACGATGCTTGGAAGAAAATATTTGGTTGACAAAAATCATATGTGTGTCCAAAAAGGTTCTGGGTTTAAGGTCCTGCTAACACTGATCTACCGCTGCCACTAGCACAGCGGCGACAGATAAACAAGAAAAATAAAACATCTCGGGACCGCCGTCTACCCAAACGGCTCCCGCTACAGATGAACAACCAACTACATCTACCAGACGCCACTCTGCTCCCAAGCACGAGTGTAACATGCATCCCACACTAAAAGATAACTCCTGACCACTCGGCCCACTACCCGGGCGAGGAAGAACACTATGTCCAGGAAAGATAGAAGTGTGGATGTCTAAAGCAGAAATAACCCTAGCCCAAGTGAGGGTTTTCTACCAGTCTGGTTACACATGCAATCATATGACAGGGGTGCTAGGTCAAATTCCAAGATAACAATAATCAACAGCTTGTAGGGAAGGACAATAAATACATGATGATCTATCAACATCAGGAACATCAATTCCTATAATCTAGCATGCTATATAAAACACATCTATAACATGCAAGTCCCTACACAGATAGAATTAATGCACAGTCCATAGGTCGTGAAGACAAGGCCACCCACCAGAAAATGCTAACTGTCCGGAGTTCCACAGCTGAAAACACCAGAAGCAACAACCTCCGCTAATCCTCAGCCCAACGGGTTCACAAACATCCGCAAATACTCCTTGGTACAACAAAAGGTCCAAGGTTACACTTTATTCCACAAAATAACCAAGTACAAAAATCTGCAGAAGACAGTCCTGAAGATCTGAAATTCCCACCTGCAGAAAGTGCCCTGAAAATTCCGATAAAAATATCACCGCGAGCGTCTCGTCGAGACCTTCGAAACGGGTACCTGCACGCCCAAATCCGAGCCCCGTAGGCCAAGTTACAAATTCCACAGTACAGGTGCGCAAACACTCACAACCACACAACTGTAAACTCAAACACAGATAAAAGGGGAATAGTATACCTTCGGGAAAGGCTCAGAAAAATCCCGGAAAAATACAATGATAATCCTTGCGACGAGTAGATCCAAAAAGTGTATAGGCTCGTCTCGATCCGACACTCGGTTGCGGAGATAAAATTCCGGCAAGCCTCCGCTGTCCAGAAATCCACCAGCAAAACAGTGGCTTAGAAATGCCTCGTAAACCGTGCCAAGAACTCAGAATCAATCAAGGTGATCAACACGGAAATCGAAGGCGTACCTCTCGTGAACGCGGTGCCGCAAAAATCGTCTCAAAATTCCATCGGGGTAGCTCAGGGGGTCTCCCACACTGAAAGGCGACGGTAGAAGCCAAAATCCAAGAAACGTCGCAGTGCGCCGCGTCGCAGAAAGCGCGGATCTCGAGGCCTCCAAAAATTCTGTAAATCCATCACAAGGTGGAGCACAAGGTGAGGAACATTTCCTCTTAAAACCTCTGCCTGAGAAGAGCTCGGCAAAACCCTCAAAACGCAGGCCAAAGGGGGCTATTTATAGCCCCAACTCAACAAATCCTGAAATACCCATTGTGTCCCAACTTCCGGGCGCCCGAAACTTCCGGGCTGCTACAGTGACCCAAAATGTACCCCAAACTAGCTGCGCCCGAATCGTCCCTGGAGTGACACGTGTCCCCGAACAGGCAACAGCGAGCGCGGCCAACCGCGTCGCGCCACGCGTCCTCCTGCTCTGCCGCCGAACGCGGAGTCAACTCCTCGGGATTCGCGCCCACGTGCGCCCGGCCGCGCCCACGTCGCGCCCACGTGCGCGGCCACGCCGCCCACGGCCCCGTGTCGGGCCCGCATCCCGAGGCACCAGCTGCCAGCTGCGTGGACCGCGCGCCCGTGCACCAGCCAATGCCATCACGCCACGTGTCCCGCTCCGGTCCACCGTGCACCCGCGATACTCTATGGACCGCGCCTGCCGCGCCGGCCAATCGGGAGGCGCCACGTGGCCCGCGCCCGGTGCACGACTCCCGCGGTGGACCGACCGGCCTCTCCTCGGCCCGCCGCCGCGCTCCGCCGTCCGCCGCCGCCGCCGGCGCAACTCCGGCCGCCGGAACAGTAACCCCACGCCTCGAAATCCGTGCCGGGTCATCCGAGCTCCGAAAAATACAAGTAAATAGTCCATTTTGAGCGTTTTCGCGCGCTGAATCCAAATCCGCTGTCCGATTTGCCAAATTCCACTTCTAAAATTTCTCAAAAATTCCCGGGAAAGCAAACTTGATCCGTTTTTCATGCCGAGTCCAAATCTTGGGTCCAATATGCGCGCAAACACCTCTAACACCCAACATGGGTCTCCGGAAGCCGCAGATCCAACAGTAATCCAAACGTGGGAATTCCGGGTCCTCACAGATAGAGTGTAAGATATACACCTATTGTGTGGTGTACTTCAAGTATTTTTCTTTTTTAAAAAATATATATATAAATAATATTTTTTAAATTTATATGGAGAGAATTTCTGTAGAAAAGAATAATATTTTGTTTATCTCTTAATACTTTAAATTTGTTTTAAAAAATTTTAAAAAAATATATTCTTCGTATATTTTTTTCGTTATTAAAAAATTAAGTTATTTCAAATTAAACTCGAATTAAATTTTTAGCCAAAATTTTTAAAAAAATCTATTTTGCTCCCTAACTTGAAAGCAAATAAAAAAAATTTGTGACTGTAGAAAGATATATTTGAAAAGGTAAAAAGTTGATGACTATATAAGAGTATATTTAAAAGAGCAAAATAATAATTTCACAGAGATAACGGCGGTTGCTAATATTTCATTTAAGAATTTAACTTAAGGATTATATTTAAAAGAACTTAGAACGTTAAAAGAGTATTTTTAATATTACTTTTCTGAGAGGGATAAATAAGAAAGTCAGAAATTTTTTCAAAAGTATATAAACAATTGCCCTCTATAATAAATAAAATTTAGAAAGCTTGTAACGACGGCCTAGTTCCGCTAGCACCCTAGTATAAATAACTCGTTGAATTCAAATCATAGACGTAAAATATTCAAGCTGTATTAATATTATTAGAGTACCAGTAGGGATGAGATTATACGCGTGTAAGTTACACACCTTTTTATACAAGTATAAATTCAAATCTAAAAAAAAAAAAATTAAGATCTAAATCATTAAATGTGATCAAAAGTGCTTAAAATGTATACTTTTAAGGTTTTACAAATTTTGGAAATCAATTTTTTTATGCATTAAGTTGTATTAAAATCAACTATTTGAAATTTTCAAGGAAGGAAAATGTTGAAAACTCAAGAAATACGTTTTCAAAATTTATGAATTTTTGCATCTAGTTCTTTTCTATGTTGTAAATCACTTTCAATAATTTATTTAAATCTTTATTTTGAAGCTTTTATGATTGAATTTTAGGTTATGTAACTTAAAAGTGTGTAATTTAAATCAAACTCTTGAAGTCCCTATATCTTATATTTTCATAAATATTTTTTTTTAATCCGATGTGAAACTACTGGAATGTCTAAAGCTGAATTAACAAATTATGAGTAAGGTAACACTTTGGTCCTCAAATTTTAATTTATTATAATTTTATATTCGGATTTTCAGAATTATTATACCCATAAACCAATTTAATTGACTAAATATTAATGCATCGCTAATGTAAAAATAATATAATATTTTAATTATTAACGCATTATCAATTATAATACTGGTACATTATTTTTATTTTAATAATTCATTAACAATCAGCTAATTAAGTTGAATTATAAAAATTAATTATACTAATTCTAAAATTTAAGTCAAATATTATAATAAAGAATAAATAATTAAAGACAAAAAAATTTATTGTCACATAGTTTGAAAACCAAACATACAACTTATCATAAAGATTATATATGTCACCCTACTTGAGCAATAACACAAAAGATTATATATGCCACCCAACTTGGGGAATAACACAAAAGAGTACAGCTGTTTATTGTTGTCCCTAATAGGTGCATGCCCAATGCTAGCCAGGTATGTTAGCTCTCTACACACAAACTCTCTCTCTCTCTCTCTCTCTTTCTCTCTCTCTCTCTCTCTCTCTCTTATTCAAATTTGGTCTATATCGGATGGGAAGCCTGTGACACCCTAATAGTCCTATATCGGATGGGAATGAAGTTGTGATTGGATATATAAGAGACAATGAACATTAAAAATAAGAATTGGACTTAAACATTTTGAGCTGTGGATTGGGCCCAACGAGTTATTAATACTAGTGGGTCAGGTCGTTACATTTAGTATCAGAGCGAATCACCAGCTGGAAGTGTGTGATAGTCCTGGCTGAGCCTGGGTCTAGATGACAGGGCTAGCGAGATAAGTCTCACATCGTCTGGTGATCTTGGGCTATGTGTTTGGGCTGACGATAACGTTAGGCATAAACGGGGGGAAGTTTGTGACACCCCAATAGTCACACATCGAATGGGAATGTGGTTGTGTTTGGGTGTATAAGAGATATGAACACTAGTAATAATAACTGGGTTTAAGCATTTTAGGTTGTGGTTTGGGCCCAACGAGTTATTATTGCTAGTAGGCCGGGTTGTTACACACCATCCCCATGTTGGCGTCGCGCTTCTCTTTTTTACCTCGGCTACACCGCCGTCAATGCCGGCTCAGATATAGGACATATCGCAGAGATGAGGTTGCGGTGGAGGGCGTCGCAATGTACGGCGACGACGATGAGGGTGCTACAGTATTTCAAGACGACAAGGAGGGAAAGCACGTCAAGGCGGGGATGGCTTGTAGTGAACCGAATATTCTTGTAAATTCAATGAAGCGGATGGGTTTAGTTGCTATCGTCGCAACTCTACAAATAAAAGGGTGGAGTTACGTAAAGTGTTGTTTACTCCAAACCTCTGAGTTGCATATCCATCCCGCAGTAGTCACCATCAATTTCCTCTCACACCTTTCTGTCTCTTTATTTCTTTTAGAGGAGAAACAGAACTTGCCAAAGGCGCTTCTGAGCAAGAGTTCGATCTTACCCACAGCTTGAGAATAATAACAAGAAATTTTAAGGAGAAAAAAAAGAAGCCTTCTTTCTCACAAGTTGTCTTACAAAGAAAGAAAGGTGAGTTAAGATTTTTGGAGTTTTTAGTTATGGGGCTCCAAATAGGTGGATTTTTGGGGGTTTTAATATTTTTAGGACCATATTCTAGTGTTCCTTTATTGTTTTAGGAGATCGAGATCCACCCTACCGGAAGCAAGCTCGACTGAGATGGGGAATATCACCGAAAATGAGTGATCTCTTTCTTTGTCCATGACTTTCTCGGTTGTTTAGCATGCTTCGTAGTTGATTTGGTTTAATATGTGACTAGTTGCATGATGGGGAATATAAGGATTTTTATACCTTTGAGTGTAGAATTGAGATGGGTCTAAAAATTGAGTAGGTCAGTTGAATGTGTACCGTGGACTCCAAAGTAGAACTGAAATGTGTCTAGAACTGAGTAGGTCGGTTAAATTTGTACTATGGACCCCAAGGTAAAATCGAGATGGATCTAGAAGCCGAGTAGATCGGTTGAGTGAGTGTAGTGAAAATGTGGTATCTAACTCAGTGAAGCCTAAGGTAAAGTATAGAGATGATGAACTCTAAGGTGAACATGAGCTAGAGAACCAGCTGAGTGGTCTAATGTGGCGAGCGATTGTCGATCAAATAGAGAGTAGTTCGATCATTCTCGGCTCTCCATGAAATAGGTGTATCGTGTAACCGATAGGAGAGTAGTTCGATTATTCTTGGATCTCCATGCGGTATATGGGTTATCCCATATGAGAGTAGTTTGATCATTCTCGACTCTTCTTGTGATATGCAAATTAACTTATTGGAGAGTAGTTTGATTATTTTTGGCTCTTCAGGTGGCATGCAGTTTAACCAAGTGGCGAGTAGTTTGATCATTCTCGGCTCTCTACGCGGCACCTATGGACTAATCGAGTAGAGGGTAGTTTGGGCTCTCTATAAGATGTGTATACTGAGCAACCGATCGAAGAGTAATTCAATCATTTCCGACTCTCCACTCAATACTTATACAGGTCACCCGAGTGGGGTAAGTATGACTTCCCTCGACTCTTTCAGAGGATTAATATAGAGTTTGGCAGATCAGAAATAGAGCTATATGATAGTGAAGTAAAACTGTGGTAAGTTGCCTTTGGGCAATTGAGGTATTCGGTTGTATGAGTGTTTACTATTTTCCTTAGTTGAATTTCGTGATATTTATTATTGCCTAATTACTAATGCCTCCTAAAAACCAAGTGAGTGCAGAGCATTCTTTCTCTAAGATTGCACCCACTAAGAGTTTTTAAGTAGTTCTCATTTTCTGTGGTTTATTTTTTTTTTTCAGATCGAGGTATCGCCGGAGAGGCGCGTGACTGCGGTAAGGGCGTCGCGGAATAGCATTGTTAGCGAGTCTACCTGTACTCCCCTTTAGCCACTACAAGAAAAGACGCAGGTAGAGGCGGTTGCGTAGAGGCGGTCGTTGCAACCGCCTCTATGTTCTACCATAGAGACGTCTTAGAGGCGGTTTGTCACAACCGCCTCTACATGTAGAGGCGGTTGCGTAGAGGCGGTTGTGTCAACCGCCTCTATGGTCTACCATAGGGATGTCTTAGAGGCGGTTTGTCACAACCGTCTCTACATGTAAATTTTTTAGGCGGTTGCGTAGAGGCGGTCGTTGCAACCGCCTCTATGTTCTACCATAGAGACGTCTTAGAGGCGGTTTGTCACAACCGCCTCTACATGTAGAGGCGGTTGCGTAGAGGCGGTTGTGTCAACCGCCTCTATGGTCTACCATAGGGACGTCATAGAGGCGGTTTGTCACAACCGTCTCTACATGTAAATTTTTTAGGCGGTTGCGTAGAGGCGGTTGTTGCAACCGCCTCTATGTTCTACCATAGAGATGTCTTGGCGGTTTGTCACAACCGCCTCTACATGTAGAGGCGGTTGCGTAGAGGCGGTTGCAACAAATTTAATATGTATGATCCTAGTAGTTGTTTTGACTACAGATTATTCATATGATTTTGTAAAATTCCAAATAGAAAAATAATAATAATAAAAATAAATGGTGATGTTGGACCTGTTTTAAAGAAGTGGATCACATGGGGACCTGTTTTAAAAAAGTAGTACTATTTTTTTTCAAATAATAATAATAGTAATAATAATAATATTTAATCTATCTAGTTATGATAATTAAGCAACACAATTAATCTAGAAGATACATAGCAAAATATACATCTTTTAAATTAATTATAAAATAAAAAAATTGATATATTCAAATATTGGATTGGTTGGACCAAAACTTTTTTGTAGAGGGCCAGATGGTATTCTATATACCAGTTGCAATACATCATCTAATTAAATCTCTAATCAATTAAATTTTTCTTTAAAGAAGTAATATACAAAATATAATTTAATTAGTTAGAAATATGGTCTAGGGGCGTCTTAGAGGCGGTGTGTCACAACCGCCTCTACATGTAAATTTTTTAATTTTCTAATTAATCTCTTTTTTCTTTCCCCCTCTTTTCTTTTCTCCCAAGAAATCTCCTTCCCCCAAAACCCTACTCCCACATCCACGTACCCTCTCCCCTCCGACTCTCCCCTCTCCCCGGCCTCTCCCGCCGGCGGCATCACCGGCGTCCCACCCTCCCCTCTCCCCTCTCCCGTCGGCGGCATCACCGGCGTGGCATGGTCCTCTCCGGCAGCGGCTAAGGTATGGTTCCTCCCTCCCTTCTCCTCCCCTCCCCCACCACCCACCCCCCGCGGCCGCAGCCCACCCAACCCCCGCTGCCGCGCGACCCCCCTCCGGCGCGCATGCACACCCCGCAGCGCCGCCCCACCCCTTCGCGCATGCGCCCCCCCACCTGCGCGCATGCACGCCCCGCACCCCCCCGGCGCGCATCCACTCCCCGCAGCGCCGCCGGCCCACCCCCCCATGCATGCGCCCCCCCCTACCCGCGCGCATGCACACCCCGCCCTCCCTTCTCCTCCCCTCCCCCACCCCCCGCGGCCGCAGCCCACCCAACCCCCGCTACCGCGCGACCCCCCTCCGGCGCGCATGCACACCCCGCAGCGCCGCCCCACCCCTTCGCGCATGCGCCCCCCCACCTGCGCGCATGCACGCCCCGCCCCCCCCCCCCCCCCCCCCCCGCGCGCATCCACTCCCCGCAGCGCCGCCGGCCCACCCCCCCCGTGCATGCGCCCCCCCTACCCGCGCGCATGCATACCCCGCCCCCCCCTCCCGACGCGCATCCACTCCCCGCGTGGATCAACGGTGTGCGTGACTGTTCCGGGCCCATACTAACACGTTGTCCTTTGATCATAAATTAATAATAATTAATTAGTTCATAACCATTATATATATATATATATATATATATATATATATATATATATATATATAAAGTAAAACTTATATATTTTTAAAAATATAAGGCTAATTATACTTGTAATTTTTTTATTATTAAATTTATATTGAGATTTATATATATTATTGTATTTTTTTTCTCTCTTTAGTTGATTTTATAATAGCATAAATCTCAATGCAAATTCAGCCCACCCCCCGCGCATGCCCCCCCCCCCCCTCCCCGGCGCGCATGCAGACTATATACGTGTGGTTCATTAACGCATGTTAATATCGTCATTTCTAGTGAGATGTACTATTTATGTACTGTGGGTGAAGGGAACATGATAGGCCGTGGTTAGAAATTAATAATGGGTCATAAATAATTTATTCCTATATATATATATCCAACGAGAGGCACAAATTTGAAGCTTAGTTAAAAAATAATTATAATATTATAGTTTCACTCACTATTATTTATTTTGTTAAACAATTACCATCTCTAAGTAGTAGTAATATTAAATATGTAATTTCATTCTTGTAAACTTTTGTTGAAAAAATATTGTTCACAAATTCAGATTTAATTAGTGCATTACAAAGAACATTAGGTGTTAGCTTTCTTCTTATTAGATGTCAATTCTCTTCTTGCTCTACAAATGCATGTATTCTATACTGACAGGAAATGATATTTTTCTAGAACTAGAATCTAATTTGATCAAATTTCAAGTAATAGGAAGTCAATGTTGTGATGCACAAAAGGTTCCTGCAGTAGTCACGTGATCCTATCAACAGGCCTTCTTTCGAGGTTCATCTTGTCCAAGTACGAGCATATGACTTTAATTATTATTTTTTTGTTTCATTATTCTGTTTTCTATAAAAGTAATTTTTTTTATATATTTTTCATTTTTAATTGCTGAATAAGTATAAGAACTTATAGATATATATATATATATATATATATATATATATATATATATATATATATATATTTGCTCAAACCTAGTCAAACCCTTGTTGGGATATTGCTACGAGGATAAAGGATCTTCAAGTTCGTGTTAAAAGGACGATTAGAAAATCACTCTTTAAGAGTAAGTCTCTTGGCAATCCATACTTTTTTTATTATCTTGATTTGATTATTTTTATACTGCACTATATTAAATGCAATAAATTATTGATATAGAATTACTAGTAAGTTAATTTTTAGCTTCATAAGTACAAATTGATATTGAATAAAATATTTGTTGTTATTTCAGTTGTTTTGCTATAATGGATAAAAGTTGGATGACCAAACCTAGAAATAGTGATGCATATAAAAATGGAATCTTACAATTTTTGGATTTTGCATTCTGTAATGCATCCTATAGTGGCAAAATAATGTGCCCATGTGTACGCTGTGTTAATTGTTCACTACAAACATATGAGGATGCGAAGATACACTTGATATGTGATGGATTTCTAAGTGGATATACTAGATGGGTTTGCCATGGAGAAGAGCATTCCTCAATTAATGTTGCCAGCTCTTCTTCAACTTCTCAGTTTTTACATGTTCAAGAAATCTTACAAGTGGAAGAGTGCATCCCTATGACCCAAAATTTTAGAAGATCAGATGACATACATGCACTTTTACATGATGCCATTGGCTTAACCAGTGTACCAACCAATGAAACAGATATACCAATTAATGAAATTGATGGAAGGCCGAACCCCGAACAATCTAGTCAAGATACTAATGAAAATCATGATTTTCACAAACTATTAGAAGATACAAATGAAGAATTATATCCAGGATGCAAGACATTTTCAAAATTATCCTTTATACTCCATTTGTTTCATTTGAAATGCCTAAATGGTTGGTCGGGAAAGTCATTTAGCATGTTACTGGAGTTATTGGCTGATGCATTTCCTGAAGGTACTGCATTACCTCGTTCTTCTTATGAAGCAAAAAAAATTATTCAAACCTTAGGTCTAAGTTATGAGAAGATTCATTGTTGTCCAAATGATTGTATGTTATTTCGAGGTGATAAACTAAATCAAGAAGTCTGCGATGTTTGTGGGACCTCCCGTTGGAAACATACTAATATGGAAAAAGATCATGTTTCAAACAGTGAAGAAAATACTTCTAATACACATGCAATACCAAAACAAAAGAGAAAGATTCCAGCAAAAATTTTACGATATTTTCCACTTATACCAAGGCTGCAAAGGCTTTTTGCCTCAACCAAAACATCAAATGATATGAGATGGCACACCGAGGGTCGTAAGAAGGATGGGTTACTGAGGCATCCTGCAGATGGTGAAGCGTGGAAGGCATTCGATGAACGATATGCAGATTTCTCCTCTGATTCTCGCAATGTGAGACTTGCTCTTTGTAGTGATGGTTTCAACCCATTTCGAACAATGAGTACTGCTTATAGTACATGGCCAGTTGTATTGGTTACATATAATTTACCACCCTGGATTTGTATGAAGCAATCTTCTTTTATATTATCAATGATTATTCCAGGTGAAAAAGGTCCGGGAAATGATATTGATGTTTTTCTACAACCTTTAATTGAGGAATTGAAAAAACTGTGGGAAGGCGTTGAAACGTATGACGCTTCAAGCAAAAATATGTTTCATATGCGGGTTGCATTGTTATGGACCATAAATGACTTTCCTGCATATGGAATTTTGTCTGGTTGGAGCACTAAAGGACAGTTTGCATGTCCTTGTTGTGCAGAGCAAACTCATTCTAAGTGGTTACGTCATGGAGGGAAGTTTTGCTATTTGGGCCATCGTCGTTGGTTACCTGAGGGGCATATATTTCGTTATCAGAAAGATTTTTTTGACGGCACGGAAGAGATAAGAACTGCACCTATTCGGATAGCTGGAGTTGATATTTTAAACCAAATACAAGACATGCAATTCAAATTAGGCAAACCACCAATAGTAAATAATCAAGGAGCAAATAGTCAGAGATCCAAAAGGAAGAGACGAATGAGAAACGATAATACAGAACCCATTGGCGCATTGAGGTGGTGGAAAAAGAAAAGTATTTTTTTTGAATTACCATATTGGCAATTTAATTTGTTGCGCCATAATTTAGATGTGATGCATATACAGAAAAACGTGTTTGATAATTTTGCTGGCACTCTATTGAATCTTGATAAAAAAACAAAAGACAATCCAAAGGCACGACAGGATTTAGTAGAAATGGGCATAAGATCTGAACTCCATCCCAAGTTACTTGCAAATGGTAAGACAAGATTACCTCCAGCTTGCTTCACAATGTCTAAAAAGGAAAAAAAAATTCTTTGTCAAGTTCTCAAAAATCTTAAAACACCCGATGGTTATGCATCCAATATTTCAAGATGTGTGAATGTTAACGAGTGTAAGATCAGTGGCCTTAAAAGTCATGATTGTCATATTTTGATTGAGGATATACTGCCATTGGCATTACGAGCATCTAGTCCATCAAAGGAAGTGATTTCAATCGCAATTGAATTGGCTTGTTTTTATAAATCGTTATGCTCAAAGGTGTTGGATGTTAATGAGCTGGACAAATTACAAAACCGCATTACACTTACTCTTTGTCACATGGAAAGAATCTTTCTACCATCATTTTTTACCGTAATGATTCACTTAATGGTTCATTTAGTCGAAGAGGCAAAACTGGGTGGTCCGGTACAATATCGATGGATGTATTCTTCGGAGAGGTAAATAATAATTAATTACTTATTTCTTCTTAACTTAACTACAAATTGTACAAGTATATGCTATCCTAGCACTCTTATTCTCTATTATTATAGGAACTTTGTACGAATGAAATCAAATGTTCGTAATAAATCTCATCCTGAAGGGTCAATAGCTGAAGGATATATAGCCGAAGAATGTTTGACATTTTGTTCGAGATATTTAGATGGAGTTGAAACAAGATTTAATCGGCCTGTACGGAATCCTGATCCACCTAAAGATGAAACAGAAGGATTATATTTATTTACAAGTGCTGGTAGTTCTATTGGAAAGATTGAAAATATTATACTGGATGACAAATCATTGATTCAAGCACATCGTTATGTACTTCGCCATTACGATGACCTTGAGCCCTTCGCCAGTAAGTCAAACAGTTACCTTATTTACTCTATTGATATTTGAAATTTATATATAAATTGAAAAAACTAACTTTATATAAATATAGGCAATTCATTGATTCAGAGAAAAGGAAACGGCGCCGTCATACGCGCCTCACTGATCACGATATAGAAAATCTGGTAAATGAGAGATTTCATGAATGGTTACAAAGTAAGGTACATATTATTTATGACAAAAAATAATTTACACAATTTAAAGTAATAAAATATATAATAATATTTCTTACAATATAGGTTATGAGGATGGATGATTCAACTATTTCAGAAGAAATTCAAGTTCTTGGTAGAGGCCCTAACAAATTTGCAAGGAGATTTAGTGGATTTATTATCAACGGTTGCAGATTTCATACACAAGCTCGTGAAGAAAATAGAAAGACTCAAAATAGTGGTGTTGTTAATACTTCAGAAATAGACGACATAAACTATTATGGCCGATTGAAAGATATCATTGAATTAAATTATTATGGACGTTTCAAGGTTGTCTTATTCAAATGTGATTGGGTTGATGTTCACCACAGTATGGGCATTAAGCATGATGAATTTGGGTTCACTCTTGTAAACTTTACTCGCTTAATACATACAGGTGCAGAGTTGAAAGATGATCCTTATGTATTTTCATCACAAGTCCAACAAGTATTTTATGTGCAAATACCGAAAGATGAGAATTGGTTTTCAGTTGTGAGAATCAAACCGAGAGATTTATTTGATATGGGTGAAGATTCAACGGATGAGACTTTTGTAATCCCTCCGTCTCTACAAATTTTAGATGAGATTGAACATCCAAATTGGATTCGAGTTAATGTAAATGAAGATGACAATGATGAAGCATAATTTTTTTAAAATTTTTTTTGAAATAATACTTCTCATGCATGTGATATTTTTATCTCAGGTTAGTTTGATGAATATACTCTTACTCTATATTTGGTTGATTAAGTTCTATTATTTTAAATTTGTTTGATTTATATCATTTGTTTATCATTTGTAGGAAATTGAAACATGTCCTCCAGTTCAAGAAGATTGCGTAGTTGCAATATAGTTAGATCTACCCCTGAAGATGACTTGGAAGTTCAAGGACCAGTAGGAGATGAGCATTTGCCATTTTCCCCAGAAACTCCTACAAATGCAAGTACCACTGAGATTGAAAATAATAATCAAAATGATTTCTTTCTTTGGATCATTGGTAAGCAATATTATTTATTAATTATATAGTATATAAGCTTGATTTTCTATTAAAGTTAATATATTTAAGTTTATTTTCAGGTACTGATAAAAATCGACGTAAGAAACGAGGAAGAACAACATTAGCAGATGTGTGGAACCTACTTGAAGGAGAGAGGATTGATGTCGAAGTTGATAAATATGGGGTTCCATGTACCTATGCAGGATCTGTCCTTGGATCATTTTTAGGAGTAATCGCGAAAAATGGAATATTTGCTTCTTTAAATATTCCGCGATGGGATAATCAAATTTTTAATCCATTCAAGGAAAAAATGCTAAAACATATTGAGGTTCTTTCATTTTTGCTCATTATTTTTTTTATTGTATATTTATATACTTTTATTATATTATATTTTTAACAGTAAACTTTTTATTTTATGAAAAGGCAAAGTTTAGATATCCGGAGGGAACGAGACATTGGGTGTTGGCATCATTGAACAAAAAATGGAGAGATTATAAAAGTGAATTAAAATGTGAATTCTTTTCAGAAGACAAACCGATTCAAGAATTAGTTGACAATGTACCAACAGATGTGATTAGAGACCAATGGACTAGTCTAGTAGCATATTGGTCCACCGAGGAAAGTAAGGTATAAAACTTTTATTTTTATAGCAATGTTATTGATAGTGCATTATTCATTTTTTAACATATTTATTTATTGTAGAAACGTTGTCAAGTTAATTCAACTTCTGCAAAGATGGTGAAGATGGCCCATACTTCGGGAAGGAAAAGTTATGCAAGGAAGCGAAAGGAAATGGTAATAGCTCGAGATTTAAATTTATTTTATTTTAAGTAATATGCCATGTGTTTTATAATTTAGAAATTATTATTTATAATTATAGGAAATTGTTCTTGGTAAAGAACCTGATCGGCTTACATTTTGGGAGGAAACTCATAAGAAAAAGAATGGAGATTTTGTGAATGAAGATGCGAAGAAAAATTTGGTAAGTATAATTTTCTATTATATAGTCATATTTAACATTCATATAATTTGTGAAATATTAATATTTTTTTTCAAATCTCTAATAGGATGATGCGCGTGCAAAATTCATTACACTTTCACAAAGTTCCGAATCTGATACGAACAAGTTGATGGATGAAGCCTTTCTAGATGTCATGGGTCCTGAGCATAATGGACGTGTGAAAGGTTTAGGGTTGGGACTTACGCTAAGATCATATTTGTAACGACCCGACCCACTAGCAATAATAACTCGTTGGGCCCAAACAACAGCCCAAAATGCTTAAGCCCAGTTATTATTACTAGTGTCCATGTCTCATATAAACCCAATCACAATTCCATCCACATCCGATGTGGGACTATTGGGGGCGTCACAGACTCTCCCCGTTTAGGCCTGACGTCCTCGTCAGCCCAAACACACACACAGCAGCCCAAGATCACCAGGCGATGTGAGACTCGTCTCGTTAGCCCTGTCATCTAGACCCAGGCTCAGCCGAGACTCGCCGCACACTTCCGGCTGGTTATTGGCTCTGATACCAAATGTAACGACCCGACCCACTAGCAATAATAACTCGTTGGGCCCAAACAACAGCCCAAAATGCTTAAGCCCAGTTATTATTACTAGTGTCCATGTCTCATATAAACCCAATCACAATTCCATCCACATCCGATGTGGGACTATTGGGGGCGTCACAATATTATGGCGTAAAACATATAAATTTACCTACAATAGATGAATCAAGAGAAAGTCAATCAGAGGAAGTAAAAAAGCTCAAAGAAGAAATGAGGAAATGGCTCAGCTAAAAACAAATTTATTACAGGTATGTTAAATTAATTGCAAGTTATTATATATAGATAATAATATATATATACATATATATATATATATATATATATATATATATATATATATATATATATATATATATATATATATATATATATATATATATATATATATATATATGTATATATATATATATATATATATATGTATATATATATATATATGTATATATATATATATATATGTATATATATATATATATATGTATATATATATATATATATACATATATATATATATATATATATATACATATATATATATATATATATATATACATATATATATATATATATATATATATATATATGTATATATATATATATATATGTATATATATATATATATATATATGTATATATATATATGTATATATGTATATATATATATATATATATATATATATATATATGTATATATATATATATATATATATATATATATATATATATATATATATATATATATATATATATGTATATATATATATATATATATATATATATATATATATATATATATATATATATATATATATATATATATATATATAATTGGGTTGTCATATAACTAATAATTTTTATAATGTTTGATTTTTTTTTAGGTTGCTGGGGACAAAACAAATATGGTTGGGGCATTTTCTCCAAATAATTTTTCATCGAATGCAAGTCACGAGCCCGAGGCCACAAATGAAGGACATTGAAATGGAATTTAAATTTTTGTGAATGATTGGCAACTCAAATGTTGACAAACTATGATACTTTTTTTATTATGACATTACTACTCTCTATGATACTTATTGAACGATATGATATGTGTTTTGGTTGGTATGTTTTCTTAAATTATGAAGTCTTGATGATATTTTTTACTGTTTGTTGAGAATTGTTTTGTTTCTTGTATTAATTGTTAGTGTATGTTTGAAATTAAATGATAAATTTTGTATGATTGTCATCGAATCTGGAATTTATGTGTATAAATACGGTTTAAAATAATTATTAAATATAATTTTTTATTTTATTTTTTACGTAGAGGCGGTTCAAACCGCCTCTTTATAATGAGATTTTGTCAATCTGTAGAGACGGTTTAAACCGTCTCTAAATAGCAAATCTTTATAGAGGCGGTTTAAACCACCTCTATAAAATAATATCAGTAAAGACAGTTTGAACCGCCTCTACAATACAACATTTGTAGCGGCGGTTTAAACCGCCTCTATGTTATTACGAAATTATATATATATATATATATATATATATATATATATATATATATATATATATATATATATATATATATATATATATATATATATATATATATATATATATATATATATATATATTTAAATAAAAAATTAGATGCGGTGGTCCAAACCGCCACTAGAGAACCGTCTCTAGTATTCCCCGGCGGGCCCCCAAACCGCCTCTACAACGTAGAGGCGGCGTCTACGCCGGCGGTCCAGAGGCGGTTATTAGAACCGCCTCTAGCTCTTGTAGAGGCGGTTTAAACCACCGCTATAATAACTAAAAACCGCCTCTACAAGCACATTTTGGTGTAGTGCTAGCGCTTTAAGAAGTGATAGTAGTGTATGAACCGAGTACTGAACTTACAATATTTTGAGATTCCATGAATGTAAATTAATGAAAAAAAAAAAAATGTTCGGTTGATAGTTCAATTCCAATAGTGCATTATGATATTTTGTTTACATCTATCACCTATTGTGGGGTGGATGTAAGTGACTGCTTTGTTCAGATAGAGGAGAACTTGCCCATTCAGCGGGTTTATGTGTGCACCTACACTAATCAAATTGGCGGTCGCAGTGCTTGACACGGTTGCTACGGCAGAGTACAAGAGAGATAGAGCGAGAGCATAAAAAAAAATATAAAGAATAGAAGAAAAGAAATAAGAAAGAATAAAAATTATATAATTTTCTTCTCCTAGAAAAGTAATTATGCACCGTGGTGATTATAAAAAAGATAAAAAAATAGAGAAGAAAAAAATAAAATAAAAAAATAATTATACTATTTGAATGAAAATATATTTTTATGGACAAATATTAATGGTGATTATAAAAAAGATCAAAAAATAGAGAAGAAAAAAATAAAATAAAATAAAAAATAATTATACTATTTGAATGAAAATATATTTTTATGGACAAATATTAATTGCGAGCGTGTGTGCAGTAGATCTTGTATGCAAATTGGCCTAATATTAATTATGAAATTGTATTATTACTGTAGCACCTGGAGCTTTAATGGTGGTACAATTCCTTTTTGTGTGGTTTTGGATTGGATCCGATCGAACCAAACTTACATTTGGGACCAAATCAAGATAAATTTGAATTGATTTTCAAATCAAGGTCGAACTAAATTGCATTGGGGTTGAATTTTTTTGTTAATAATGAATGTGATTTACTGAAATTTTATTATTCGCCATTTTTTTTTTTTTTTTTTCACAAACCTTCAAAATTTTAATATTATTAAAAAAATTAATAATAATTTTTGAATGATAGAGTGTAATATCTTTTATATATATTTTTTTAAAATGTGCATAAAAAAATTCTAAGACTTCGTTTGGCAACCGGTATAAGGGGGATAAGGGGATAAGGGGGATAAGGGGGTTATCCCTTCCTTTATACCCAAACAACATTTAAGTGTGGGAGGAACAGCTGTTTCTTTCATACCAGGTTATTTCGGTATAAGGGTAGAACAGCTGTTCCACCCCACAGGTGGAACAGTTGTTCCATCTGTTGCTTATTATTATTTTTTTTTTAATTAAAATTTTTTAAATTATAAGATATTTAAATTTATAAAATTTTAAATTTTTTTATTTTATTTTATAAATTTTAATTTCCTCTATTATTCTTATTCTTTTTTAACTTACCAAACATAATTTTTTTTATCCCGTACAACCTTTATACTCAACCAAACACAAAATTACTATAATTTTTATTTGTACCTGAATTTATAGCTATCTCCGGAATAACCAATTTTCGCTTATATCTGAATCAAACGCAGTCTAAATATAAATCTCAACAAAATATATATATCTTGGTAAGATAGAAAGCTAGTAATAATTTTTGCATGATAAAATATAAAATTTATATTATTTTTGGAAGTGTATGAATAGGATTGTGCTTTTACTGTGCACTTTTGGGAGACACAAATTAGGGCAAAATCTTAAATAGTTTATTTTGCTTGTACTTTTTGGAATCATTACAAATCATCTCAAACAGGTCAAATCATAATTACTAATGTTTCCAAATGAGAGATTTGATAAATTATGATTTTATGTTCAACCCCAACTCAATGATTTGGGTAATCCCAAACAATGTTTTAATGTGATTTGGACATGATGTAAATTGAAGTTGGCTTCTGATTGAGACAAGATTTTACATGTAGCCCCTTTTGTCTTGTCAAAAGTTAAACAATTAATTTTTAATGAAAAACAAAATTTTTATATTGAGAACAATTTTTTTTTTTTTTAAATACTACAAATTTTATTTTTTTAAAAAAAATTTCTAATATAGAGCAGTGTAAGATTTCTTTGTTAGTTAGTTTTTTTTTTTTTTTTTTTTTTTTTTTTTTTTTTTTTTTTTCCTGAGTAATATTATTTATACATCTATTTTTTAGTGTATATCTTACCTTCCATCTATTCAAGGATGAAGATATTTTTTCTCATCACTTTGAAGTGATGGATGAAATTCATCCCATCCTAAAATGAATAGGGTGTAAGATATATACCCATTTTGGAGTGTACTTCAAGCGTTTTCCTTTTTTTAAAAAAAAAAATATATAAATAATATTTTTTAAATTTATATGGAGAGATTTTCTGTAGAAAAGGATAATATTTTGTATATCTCTTAATACTTTAAATTTGTTTTAAAAAATTTAAAAAAAAAAATATTCTTCGTATATTTTTTTTGTTATTAAAAAATTAAGTTATTTCAAATTAAACTCGAATTAAATTTTTAGCCAAATTTGTTTTAAAAAAATCTATTTTGCTCCCTAACTTGAAAGCAAATAAAAAAAATTGGTGACTGTAGAAGGATATATTTGAAAAAGTAAAGAGTTGATAACTATATAAGAGTATATTTGAAAGAGCAAAATAATAATTTCACAGAGATAACAGCGGTTGCTAATATTTTATTTAAAAATTTAACTTAAGAATTATATTTAAAAGAACTTAGAACGTTAAAAGAGTATTTTTAATTTTATCTTTCTGAGAGGGATAAGTAAGAAAGTCGAAATTTTTTCAAAGGTATATAAACAATTGCCCTCTATAATAAATAAAATTTAGAAAGCTTGTAACGACGGCCTAGTTCCGCTAGCAGCCTAGTATAAATAACTCGTTGAATTCAAATCATTGACGTAAAATATTCAAGCTGTATTAATATTATTAGAGTACCAGTAGGGATGAGATTATACGCGTGTAAGTTACACACCTTTTTATACAAGTATAAATTCAAATCTAAAAAAAAAAAAAATTAAGATCTAAATCATTAAATGTGATCAAAAGTGCTTAAAATGTATACTTTTAAGGTTTTACAAATTTTGGAAATCAATTTTTTTATGCATTAAGTTGTATTAAAATCAACTATTTGAAATTTTCAAGGAAGGAAAATGTTGAAAACTCAAGAAATACGTTTTCAAAATTTATGAATTTTTGCATCTAGTTCTTTTCTATGTTGTAAATCACTTTCAATAATTTATTTAAATCTTTATTTTGAAGCTTTTATGATTGAATTTTAGGTTATGTAACTTAAAAGTGTGTAATTTAAATCAAACTCTTGGAGTCCTTATATCTTATATTTTCATAAATATTTTTTTTTTAATTCGATGTGAAACTACTGGAACGTCTAAAGCTGAATTAACAAATTATGAGTTTGGTCCTCAAATTTTAATTTATTGTAATTTTATATTCAAATTTTTAGAATTATTACAATCAAGTCCCATAAACCAATTTAATTGACTAAATATTAATGCATCGCTAATGTAAAAATAATATAATACTTTAATTATTAACGCATTATCAATCATAATCCTAGTACATTATTTTTATTTTAATAATTCATTAATAATCAACTAATTAAGTTGAATTATAAAAATTAATTATACTAATTCTAAAATTTAAGTCAGATATTATAATAAAAAATAAATAATTAAAGACCAAAAAATTATTGTCACATAGTTTGAGAACCAAACATACAACTTATCATAAAGATTATGGGCAATACTACATATACACTCCAGAGGGGTGTACATCCTACATCCACCATCTAATGATGGAGGGTCACTTCACTCACCACACCCCACCCGTTAAATTGAATGGGGTGTGGAATGTACACCCCACAAGAGGTTTACAACTAGTATTTTTCAAAGATTATATATGTCACCCTACTTGAGCAATAACACAAAAGATTATATATGCCACCCAACTTGGGGAATAACACAAAAGAGTACAGCTGTTTATTGTTGTCCCTAATAGGTGCATGCCCAATGCTAGCCTGGTATGTTAGCTCTCTACACACAATCAATCTCTCTCTCTCTCTCTCTCTCTCTCTCTCTCTCTCTCTCTACACACAATCAATCTCTCTCTCTCTCTCTTATTCAAATTTGGTCAAAAAGCATTAGGATACCCTATCAAGCAAATTGTGGGGTCAACAATTGAATTATATAACCAAAACTCGCTACTGCAAGTGAGAAATAATTTGATAGTTGGGATTTAAGATCTTTAAATTTGAAATATAATTGTTTCTTAATTTTCAGCTAAATTTATTTTTTTAAAAATAAATAAATGATGCAGATAGTATGTTATCTTTCTCTAAAAAAAAAAAATCATATAATTACCAAGTTCAAAGCTGTGCTTCACAATTTTCAACTAAATTTATCTCTAAAAAAAATAATTAATGAACAAAACAGATAGCATGCAACCTCTCTCTCTCTCTCTCTCAAAAGGAAAAAAAAAAAAAAACATTGAATCATATAATTATGAGTGTGAGTGAACAGTTTTAAAATGGGACAAGAATAAAATTTTATATCCAAGAGTCATTGACAAGTTTAGATGGTAAGTAAGTTGCACCTAACCCCAAAAAAAAAAAAAAAAAAAAAAAAAAAAAAAAAAAAAAAAAAAAAAATCTTATTAAGTGATCGCTTCAAGTTACCTTGTTTGTACTCTACATAGTCCTAGTTTGCAAGCCAAGTTTAAATCTTGGTGGATTTACTTCCTGGCAGCTGGAAAAATCATCAAATTATAAGTTTTAAAAAAAAATAAATGTGTAGTTCAAAACGCAGGGTAAAACTCCGATCGGTATCGATGGGCATCTAAAATTATTAGACAACAAAACAGAGTTAGAATAAAAACATATAGACATATGATATTTACGCAATATCATTGATTCATTGCAGTATACGCAATATATATGATATTTACTGTACGAAAACAAGAAGCATAATTTTTGTAAATGCATTATAATTAGGCATATATGCATACAATTGAAAATTCAGTCACCTTATAACTACATTTATTTTATTTTATTTTACTTTGATCGAGTTGAAGAATTTATCGCCAAATCATGTCACCTTTTTTTTTTTTTTTTTTTTTTTTTTTTTTTTTTTTTTTTTTTTTATGAAATGGTAAGATTTTCTTTATATTATCACTGTTGAGTAAAATTTTGAAAATAAATTTGTCAATTATGCGGGTCTAACTAACTACAGCAGTTGGGCTTACCAAACTTGTGGCCCTCAACTTTTGGTTATTACAACCCAGTCCCTATTATTGTATTAGTTGTTCTTTCTCTATTAAATTGGAGGATGTGGAGCCAATTATACCTACCTTGAGGTACCAAATAATTGGTGTATCTACAGCTTAAAAATTATTCCTTCACCTAATTGTGTGAGGAGGGTCTAAACGGATGCAAGTCATTTACATGAAAGAAGATCATGAAATTTACTTGGCTAAATTGCGCTACAGATCATGAAAATTATATGCCAACATTTAGTCAACTAAATTGTATTGCACAACTTAATTACGATAATCTATAAAATTCGAGCTAAAAATGATAATAAACTAAATTTTTTTTTAGTTTGAGGAACAAAGTATTTATTATGTGTCATTGCATCAAATAATAATGAAAGTAAAAGGGATCCAACAACACCAACAAACTAAAAGGATGTTACATAAAATGACAAAATAAAAGAAATCTAAATAAATATTGTGCTATATGATTCTCCTCAAAGAGAAAACAAAACAAGACATTTTGAATAAGAATGATTATGGATCCAAACTTAGGCATGAAGGGTTTAGTAAAAACCTGCTACATCTTCTCATAAATGGAATCCATCGAAAAAACTCGCCAAAAGCTACCATTACGGAGCATGAAAAATAGGACCCAAAATGCAAACAGAGGAAGGAATACATGTACTATGTTTGAGATTAAGCTTGTGCACTAAACATTTGTATACTATTATCCTCCTCAGGTTTTTTTTTTTTTTTTTTTTTTTTTTTTTTTTTTTTTTTTTTTACATCAGAAACAAACTGCAAGAATGACAGGCAATTCAAATCACTATCAATCACAGTAAGAAACACACAAAAAGAGAGAGAGAGAGAGAGAGAGAGAGAGAGAGAGAGAGAGAGAGAGAGAGAGAGAGAGAGAATAAAAATTTTAAAAAAAGTAAAAAAAGGAAAAGGAAAAGGAAAATAGGATTATACTTTGGCAAATTATTAAGCAGAATTCTTTGTGAATCTCTCTGATGCCTGTACATAGATGAAAACAAAAGGACATAATAACAACATAGAACTTTATAGTGAGCAACAATAAATTCAACAAAAAATGGTCCATATACCTTTTTGCGCAAGCATATGTTTAAATTGTGTTGCCACCGTATACATTTTTTTTTTACGAAGGAAATCAGCTTGCCTTCGCTTGCATCCATTCGACAAAATTGTCCAAAATCAACGGCCAAGCTTGATCCGGGTCGTAATTATCGAGCAACGGGAAGTTTATCTGTAACATGGAAATTTAGGAAGCCACAATGTGTAAGGAAGATAAGTATCACATGAAATACGATTTCATGACAAATTGCTTCTGAATCCAACCTCATTACAAAATCGAAGAAAATTCATCCACTGGTCCATGTTTATCACCTTGTAGTCATGTTGGTACTGCAATTAACCATGTACAAATATTGAAATTTTCTAGAAAGATAAGGGGCAAAGTTTAATTTGTCCTCGCATGGTTTAACTCATTTTCACTTTGCCACCCTGTAGTTTAAAAAGTTGCACGATACTATAAATATTATCAAATAGAATAGCAAAACAAATTTTTTTAACAACCACAGAATAGTTAGGTGTAACTTTTTGAAGCACAGGATGACAAAGTAAAAAAGAGTTAAAACATATTATAGTTAAGTTTAATTTTTTGAAGCACGGGATAACAAAGTAAAAATGAGCTAAACCACAGGGAGGCAAATTGAAGAATACCTAAAAAAAAGAGCAAAAAAAAAAATTTACCATGGGTGGCGATTCAGAGGGGTTTTGGACACAATGCGGTAAATAATTTACCTTTGGAAATTTATCCAAGATGGAAAAGAAAAAGAAAACATGGCTTGGTAATATTACCTGAAGATACTCGACAAGTTCGTCAACTTGAGGGCGGAATAGGATCCCCAAAACTAGATTCAGTAGTTCGCAGGCGTTTTCAATGTCTATACACTTCTGCTTGTCCTCTGAAAGTAAGCAACAACAATATAAGAAGAAGAAGGAATTAGAAACGTATGGCTCTGAACATCAATTTTTAGAAGAGGAGCATACCTGTTAAGCAATAACGAAATGAATACGAGTAGAAATCGAGGAAGTTAGATGGCCTAACTACCTGTTAAGAAACGCAATGGCATCAGCAGATATTTAATTGAACCAAGATGCAAGGCCAAAGGAACAAAATATTTACATGGAAAACTACAAGAACAAGGACAAACAACATTTAAAAATAGTGATATGCATTAGTAGTACAGAGACCTCTTTCACTAATTCTGTGAGTGCCTTCTTTAGCTTGCTTATAGTATCAGCTCGTAGAGCTTTCAGCCCAGTTCGCCATTCTTCCTGAGATAAGCGCATTCACAGTTAAAGATTGTAAAGAGGAAAAAGATTATGATTACCTGAGAAAAAAACATAAATAAGCTTATCAAATGAAGTGTTACAAGAAGTTCATTGAATGAATGGAGAAGTGCATACCAAAGTAAAATAACCTTGTTTTTGAGCTCTCATTTTCCTGGTGGAGAATAACAAATACAATATCACAGTTCAGCGGGGAGCAATTATAATCAGAAAGAAACAACATGTAGAAAATGACAAGGGAAAAAATAATATGTAGATGATCACATACCATGCAAGGATCAATATCCTGACATCTGTAGGATCAACCTCCATATCGGCACAGAAAGACTCGATACCTTCTGGGCTGTCAAAGAGGAAAAATACAACATGAGTAATTTTATGCAACAAAAAGTCTCAATTTTATTTCTTCAACAGATCATCCGAGAGCCTATAGGTTAGTTTGTTTCAGAAAAGATCTTAGGGCGATACTCAAAGATGCATAGACACTTCAATAAGCTATGCAGCTCCTTCTATACTATATTGGATACAGTACTTACCGAATGCTTTGCAAAACGTGAAGGTACTTTCTCCACATATTTGATATTTCTTAAATGAGGTCTGAAATGCATTTTCATCTTGAACAATTTTTAAAACTTCTTAATTGCCAAAAAAAAAAAGAGAGAATGTTTAAAACAATCGTTAAAAATGAGAATCCTATAAAGATAATCAATGTTTAGGACAATTCATTACAAACAAATATTAGACTGTTGGTTGGATTTACAATGTCAGAAATTTACAAAATTAGTTTCTCACTTGAGCTTACTCAAAACTACCAAGCCATATATCAACACACTTCCATCAACATAATGTTACCTAATTTAACTATCTTTCAGCAGAAAGAAAAAAAGGCGATCTCTACCTCACAAGTAGAAAACTAATTGACAAATTCACCTTACATTCTAGCGGAGCTCATTGTTAGAATAGTACTAGTAGTTTTTATGCAGTAACACAGACAAACCATTTCTATATGACCACTCAGAAGAAATGCAAACTATAGCACAAAACCAAGTACTTTACAATAGATATTTGCAAAGAATCTTGACAATTAGCATAAACTAACTATCTAGAGTAGAAAGACCGTATAGCACCCTCACGAGGAGCGCTAAATTTAAACTACAGAAATTAGCATTAGGTCTTACAGGCTTCCCACGTCCAAATGTAGTAAACTTTGAATCATAGTTGCTTACTATATGCTATTAAAATTTCCAACTTCTCAAACTTGGTGGTAAATTCAGTCATATAGATCATGCAGCACGAATTTCACTATTTTGAAGAATATTCTCTAGGTTCTTGCCAATAGACCTGTAGACCTGCCATGGTTAATCTTCAAAATCAGCAATAGTGAAAGAGGATTAAGACCAGCTTTTCCTCATTATTAGAATTTCAGATTTATTTATTTACTTATTTTTTGTTAATCTTCTAAGATCACTGTTGAAATTTGCACAACACTTATGCATAAGGAACTATATTGGTAACTCGACATGCAAGCCATCCAGGCAACTGATGTTCATACAGCATTTACAATTCCTTAGCGATCAATTTTAAAACATTTCAAAACAATTTTTTGCTTTTTTGCACATATGCATTACCAGGGTGTAACTATTGAGATTAGGACAGTTACCAAATATGCGCCAGTGAAAATTTGAACATAATAAGGACACACCATCCAATTCTCTTCAATCTAACATGGGATCAGGAGACTTCGACGTATTATCAATCATTAAATATCTTTGCAATGTTATCTGCACGTATTTCCAAATTATTCCATGAAAAATTGAATGGTATTGAAAGCCTTAAATGACCAACCGCGCCACCATCTTCTATTTATTCTTTTATTCGCTTTCCAAGATTATGTACATCCAACTAAATGTTTCTTTTCTCTTGGCTAATTATTAGTGGTCTAATACCGAGATGTTTTTATAGTATTATTAGCGTCCTGGCCCCCAATCACAGAGTGGAGCCAAAATATTCCACCACCAATGTAGCAACCTATTCTTTGTATTTATGTGTAAACATTACTCAAGGCCTGCCTCTCATTTGCAACCATATGCCAAACATGTTACTACAAGTGCTGATCATGTGTAAAGATAAATATTACAACTGGTCCATGTTTAATTTCATGTATTGTATTCCAACAAGTATCTATCTATATCTATATATTATTTTCCCTATTTTTTGCCACGTGGCAACATGTCCTTCATTTGGAATCATTACCTATATATTATTTCCACGTCCTTCATTTGGAATTATGAACCGGCTCAAGTCCTCCACACGTTTCTTTCTTTCTTCGTTGAACCGGCTCAAGTCCTCTACATGTTTTCCTTTTTCTTTGCTTGGACCAAACAGCCTGCTGTGTGTTTCCCTCTTTGTTTGATTGAACCGAATCGGGTTACACAACAAACCGGCTCAAGTCCTGCATATATTTTTCTCTTTCTTTGCTTGAACCGAGCCGGATTACACGCCGAACCGGCTCAAGTCCTCCACTTGTTTTTCTCTTTCTTTACTTGAACAAAATTGGATCACACCTGCTGCATTCTTCTTTCTTTGCTTGAACCGAACCAAGTTACACCTATGGACCATGTTTCCATATTTCTTTATTTGAACCGAACCGAGTCACACCTGCTGCATTGGGCCGAACCGGCCCAACTGCTCCATATGTTTCCATTTTTCTTTGCTTGTGAACCGAACCACCGCCTCTTCGTCTTCCTTTCTTTGATTGAACCGAATCACCGCCTCTTCGTCTTCTTTTCTTTGTTTGAACCGAACTACCGCCTTTTCCAATTTCTTGGGTCGTTACAATTCTTTGCCTCTTCCTTAGGATGCTACCTTTTTTTATTTAAACCCTAAACACTATGCATGTAATGAAACTTCCTCAATGATTGATCTAGAAGCTAAAAAAAAAAATCACACAAATCGATGCGAGATGCCAGAATTCGAAGACTTTCCAGATTCGCTAATTAGGAAAACTGGAGAAAACTAAATCAGTCTATCAAAATGTCAATCTTAGATCTTATTTCGGTTCGATACATCTACCTACGATACTCACAATTTGGCTTCACTTCAATTTTTCGTATGTGAATTTGAGCCTCTTCGGTGTGTCTTTTATTTTATCTTTTTCTCGCAATATTTCAAATATTTCTTCAAAATATTTGTGTAATAATTTTTCTTCTCCTATAGTTCTTTCTTTCTTTTCGGTTTCTTTCATTGTTTTCCATTAAATTGTAATTCCATTAAGTCCTTAATGTGTTTTTCATACTATTAAATCTAATCAAATAGTGTTATATCCTTTTGTTTGTTCTTTATATTTATATTTGTTTATTTAATCTATAAACTTTTACTAAAAAAATTTTACCCACTGCATCGTGCGGGTCCCTACACTAGTGAAGAATGAATCTTATCTTTATTTGCAATTGCCATCACCATACTTTCTTATTCTCACCAGCCAAGTTATCTGTGTCATGAAAACAAAATATAATAAAAAAAAGGACAAAACTGGATAGTGAACCTAAGAGTAATTCAAAGGTGTATAATCATCTTGGGAGCAAGGATTTAAATGTTGTGACATGGGGTTGTGCCGAAAACTTGCCGACAGGGTACAACATGGTGTGTGTCGGGCCGTGCCGATGCGTGCCGGCCATAAAAAATATATGTATGCCGACACATAATGGCATGAAATATTTATTTTCTTTAGCAACAAAAATATTCTAATTACTTATTATGTATCTTTGTTAAATCTTTTGAACTTTATTGAGAAAATTACTAATTTAAAGAAAAGAGAGTTTTGAACCGTGTCATCGGCATAGAGGCTATATTGTGCCAATAAATTATTGGCACGATACGGCAAGAAAGATACAGCTCATGCCGATAGAGACTTAAATCCTTGCTTGGGAGTGCCTAGGTGAGCTAGGTGATGACCTGATTCTCCAGGCATTCCGTCTACAGCAAGGAGCCTAATCAGCTATCTAATATGCAGTCCAAGCTTATAAAGCCCTTCAGCAAAGCACATGGGAGACTGGAGACCACTTTTAGTAGTATTCAACCAATCCATATGAAATAACAATAACTATCTACCCCTTATAAGGTGTTAAATTAATAAATGATAATTTCATCATCAGAGTTACAGTTCATTCTTTGCTGCATAGCTGCATAAGTTATGAACAAGTAAAAGTTTACCTTTAGAATTAGTCAAATAATTTCAAAATATAAAGGAGCCTTGGAGATTCTTTCAATGGTTGAATGACTTTAAATTATGACCAACAAGGAAGGACTATCTGATCTACCCTGGATAAGAACTTAGCACTATAACTAGATGTTATGACAGGTTGACAGTCTGCTTTCAGGGATTTCCACAATTTCCATGCCTTAGAGCAGTATTTGATAAAGGCTTTCAAAATATTACATGAGCAATTACAACAACAGGTAACCTATGCAAGGGCCAACACAAGAATACAAAAAAGTTGCATTTATTAGAATTCTCCTGACCATCAACTGTTGTAAATATTTCTTTTTTCTTTTGAAATATCTTATGATTTTATTAATTTCAAATACTAGGTCAAAACAGATGAAATGCCAAACCTTTACCATGATAAAAAGCAGCTTGACTCTCCACTGGTGAGCTCAAACTTCATTGAACAGACAGAGCATCACGGGAGAATCGACTAGAGTATATCCAGACTTTGCTGTATAAATTTCCAGTTGAAGACCCACCACAGAAATCCTAATTATTGCCATGTTTCTAGTTAAGACCAAAGCATTGAACTAACTAAAAGAATGACAATCGTGAAAAGTAAATAACCTATCTTTAGATTTTTTTTGTCCTTCTCACCAGGTTCTTAGTAAATGGCAGCAAGTCTAACTAACTGTAATTAACTGTTTCTGACTCAACTATTTCTAATGAGCTATGTTACACAAATACGGATACGGGAATACAGATACGACACGGATATCGATTTGGTGATACGGCAATTCCTAAAACTTCAAAGATACGATACGCAGGATATTATTGAATAAAATATTATTTTAAATATATTTAAATATATGTTAATTATATGTAATGATATATTGAGAACAATCTAGATATCTAGATTATATTAAAAAATATATTTTGATATACATTAACTTGTATAATTATTTCACATTTGTTCATACAAAAAGATAATCAATCGTATGAAATAATAATTCAAAAAGTATCAACCAACTATCATCCAACTTGATCAAATGATAACAATAAATATTTAGCACAAACTAGATAATTAGCCATTCAACATATATGTATGTTTTATTAGGTTCTATTATATAAAACAATAATAAAAGAAAATATGCTAACAATTTAATGAAGAAAAAAAATTATTCTCTATAGGCTTTGCTGATTAGTTCTAAATTGATAAATTAGGTGAAAAAAAAGTAAAAGAGAAGCAATAAAGGACTGAACCATAGCTTAATACTGTGTGGAGATAGAACGAGAAGGAGCGCCTTAAACCATTCAAGACCATTCAAGAGCAAAAGGATGGAAGAAATGACAAATTAAAGAGATATTTGCATTTTTCTCACTGTTTTTCTTATTTCCAATGGGTTTGAATGTAGGCTTTTCGAAAAATTTTAAATTCCGATAATTTTAGACCAAAAGAGAACCTCCTCCGTATCTCTCCCGTATCCGAGCCGTATCCGATATTTTTTTATTTTTTAAAAATGTTGGATACTTCATTCCCTTATCGAACACGTATCGAATGCATATCGGGCACGTATCGGTATCCGATATGTATCCGATACGGGTACGGCATGAAATTTGAAGTATCCGTGCTTCATAGCTAATGAGAAAGATCGGAAAATTATATGACTACATGTTCTTGACTAGCTATATATGTCTGATCCATACCAAGGATATATGGTCATTAAAGTTAATTACTACTAAAAAAAAATATTTCTTTTCTACTTTTTCTCTTGCTTTATTTTTGTTCAGTGGGTAAAAATTGGGGGGCTGCTTGGGCTCTACACTGATCACACCATGGCAAAGTTTTAACCAAAAAGGAAGTAAACAAAATAATTCAGTGATAACAAAGGGGCAGTCCACCCTGAAAGTTCACAAAAGTGAAAGAAAAAAAAAATTCTTTCTACATGCAAGCGTTGACAATGTTTTTTCCCTTTTCGAATAAGCATTAAGGACATAGAGTTGACAGACATCTTACATTAAGGAATGATGTATGAACAGCAAAGGAAAGAAGTCAACATTAATATATTAAACTCACTCAATCATCCCAGAAGAGCTATCAGCATATGCATAAAACAGCAGGTCAATTCGTTCCATTTCCTTTGAAGCAGCTTTTGTGGGACCTGATAAGTGAAAAAGACAATATTGTCAAAAAAACCTCCCACAGTCGTGAAGCATATCAAATATCTATACAATCTGCAATAAGTAGTGAAGATTTCAAGCACTATTTTTCATGTTATTAACGAAGCTAAAGTAGCTAAGAGCTGAGAAAATCCTAATGATATAGAGTTTGAAATAAATTCTTGATCTTCATTGGCTCACTTAAGCTGAGATCAGTAACAATCAACGAAAAGATATGTCAATGATCAAATCCACAAGATTTGGGATGTACAAAAGATGGAGAAACAAGATAATAAGACTCAGCAATGGAAAAATGTGGATTGCATGTGAACAAGAAAAAACAAAAGTATAGAGAGGAATACAGCAGAATGAGTAAGTACAAGAAGCAAAGCTGAAGCAATCAAACCTCATTTAGATCAGGATATTTTAATCACCAATTAAAGTGATTACGGCGTCATGTTCCACGACCTGTTAAAATTGTTCATCCTATATGCCATATAGAATTGTATCAAGGATTAAAAGACAAGAACCACTGGTTTCCTAGTGGATTTTAAACACTACAATCTTTTGTTAGTAAACTAGAAATCCTATATAGCAATACAGAGCACTTAGAACATTCAAATCACTTCCCAGCTCTCTATGCCAGAGGAAAATTCATTGAGATCCCGTTCGAAGGCATGAATACCTTGCTAAGAATATTTTTCTTGCTTATGTTAACATCATGGCATGACTATTGAGCACCAAACATGCTCTGATCCCTCATGCGGTCGAGTTATTCCTTCTCAAATTCCCATTCAGTGCTAAAGAAATTGCACTCCACTTGGGCAAGGCAAAGCAGACATCACACACAAGCACTTATTTGCAATCTCTAAGATAGATAAAGCAATTTATTGTAATTATACGTGTCATCTATGGGTAATTCATCATGAAAATTATCCATTGTAACTCGATTGATCCAATTACATGTTTGTACGGTTATGGGTGGGTTGCTTATACAACAGCTACGCCAATTAGGCCCTGTTTGGATCCATGGATATCTTGTTCAGGACAATTACTTCATTTACTCAAGAAACTTATTGTATTTGGTATATGAGTATAATCAAATGTCTACAAAGGCATACTATATTCGGTCCTCAAATCATTTTCATTATTATATAAATCACCTCGTAGATGAAATACACTAACTGCCAAATCATGACTTTCAAGACCTTCCAAGAAGCTAATCTCAAACTCCTAACTTACAATCACAAAAGAAAATCCTCATAGTGCATAAATTACCATTAGATAACTTGCTCCAGTATCCAAACAAAGTCTTAACATCATTATGCCAGATGCCTAATCCCGTTCCAAAGTGAATCACATCCCTGCATATACTAATCACTAAATCAACAATCCACAGTTTGATTAAGGGAAATGATTATGAAAAAAAAAAAAAAAAAAAAAAAAAAAAAAAAATTGGTTTTCATAATACGTAGAATTTAATAACCCTATATCCCTCTTTTACGTCAGGTTTTGAAACAAAACTTATCTTTGGAACTTATCTATGTAGTTACTCTTCCTTTAACGATTGTGGACAGGATATAATTAGCTCTAAGAAAAGTTTTTCTCAAATAATGCAATTCTTAGGCTACTCCATCGTACCAGCGAACCCTAATGTTATCTTTGTTGCGGTAATTCGAGTTATTCAAACAAGAACGCTTCATTGTTGCGTCCGTGAACCAAATCTAATGATGAAAAAAACCAAAAATCTAATCTTGATCTCTTAATATACAAAAAACCAACAATCCACCTAGATTCTTAAAGAAAGGAATCAGTCAAAAGCTACAGCTTCAAATCCATCAACAACTCAACCAAACACACGCGATTCAACACTCCAGCATCAAAGGGGCCACGGAGCAATCGAATCGAACCCTACAAAACAAAGAACTATCGAATTACAGACGAAGGATCCCCAAAATTTTACCGGATGAGTTCACGGCGGCGGCGGCGGCGGTGGACCCCGTCTTCCTCGCAGAGGATCGTCTCATGTCGCCGTCGCCGTCGAGGGGGGAGTGGTAAGAGGATCGAGGGATTCGTCTCCTTGTGATGGGGAATTAGGGTTTCTACGGAGGTAGAGGAGGAGGAGGAGGAGGAGGAGGAGGAGGAGGAGGTGGAGTAGGACAAAAGAGCGAAGGTGGTGGTGGGAAAGGAGAGGACACAAGGACTAATGATAAAGGTTAAGGGTTAATTTCATACGCCACACCGTAATAATAATAAAAAAAATTTAAAAATATCTAATAATGAATATATTTTTATAATATTTAAGTAATTAAATTTATTTCTTTATATTTATTTATCTGATTTATTTATTTTTATTAATCCACTATTTATGATTTAAAATAATATTTTAATCATTAAAAGTTTGTCCCTCTATAATATATATTATTATTATGCTAATAGTTAGAAATATCCAAATATATTCTTATAAAATTCACGTGATTAAATTTGTCTCTCCAAAAAATTTTAATATATTTTTATTTAGCTCTTTAGTTTGCTAATGTTACTCCACCTTTTGTTTTAGTAAATAAAATATTATTATTATTATTATTATTATTTTATTATTTGCTTGCTGAACAAATTTAATTATGAATATATTTGCAATTTGATTTTTTTACAGAAATACATATAAAATTAACCCTCCAATATAATGACATATTTGAATGAGAGCTGCTACCTGTACACTCCAAATGGAGTATATATCCTACACCCACTCCATCCTGGGGTGGGTATTTCTTCACTCGTCCCATCGATGGGACGAGTGGAATTCACCCCACCCTAGAATGGGGTGGGTGTAAGATGTACACCCCAATTGGGGTGTACATCTAGCAATTTCCTATTTGAATACTCAAGGCAGAGTAATAGATTCATCCAAACCAGAGTAATAAATTAATTTATTACTGTGTATTTTTTACAACTCTGTCTAGATATCTTTTGAGATATTGATAAATAAATAAAGTAATATACTTAGATCGAAATTTTTTGAAATATATATATATATATATCACTTTTTTTTTCCTTAGAAAATTCAACTCACTTGTCCCTACATCCTCCACTTACCACCTCCTCCTCCCCGATCCTGCTGCAAATACTCATACGTTCTCCCACTTCGTCAACCACGCGCCCTTTGTCACCCCGCTTTCGCTGCTGTAGTCCAACGTTCTACTCTTCTTCTTCTACCTTTACTACCTCCTTTTTCTCGAGATTGTAGCATTTCTCTTCATCGTCGGCTATTGCCCATAAATGCTCCTACTCTGAAATGTGATATCAGTAATTTTTTTATGTTGGATTGCCATGGCAGAGGGTGGTGATAGAATGTGGGAGGGCTGGGGAGGTGTTGGTTTTTAGCAGACAGAGAGTGGTAACAGAATGTGGGAGGGATGGGGTGGTGTTGTGAGGGTGGTAATAGAATATGGAAGGATTGGGGAGGTGTTGGTTTGTAGCAGACAGAAAGCGGTGATAGAATGTGGGAGGGATGGGGTGATTTTTAATAGGTAGAGAATGGTGATAGAATATGAGAGGGATGGGGTGGATTGTCATAGTGGAGGGTGGTGATAGAATGTGAAAGGGTTGGGGAGGTGTTGGTTTTTAGCCGACAAAGAGTGGTGACAGAATATGGGAGTGATGAGGTGGTGTTGCAAGGGTGGTAATAGAATATGGAAGGGCTGGGGAGGTGTTGGTTTTTAGCTAGCTCTCCAGTGGTGATAGAACGTAGGAGGGATGGGATAATGTTGGTTTTCTAGCAGAAAGGAGAAAATGGTACGGGTAGGTTTAATGATTGATTTGAATTTATGTTTTATTTATTATGATTTTTATAAATTAGTTCTACGAAAAAAAAATTATTCTTTTTTTCTATATGGAATTATTTTTTTAATAAAAAAATAAAAACTAAAATTATTTTAATTTTTTCTTTTATTTTTATCACAAAACATAAATTTTTTTCTGCTTCATTCAAAAAAATTTTACATTTGTTGTATAATTTTTTTATAATTTTAATTTTTTTTTATTTTGATTACGAAACATAATTTTTTTTTTCCACTTCATTAATTTTTTTTTTACATTTGTTGTATAATTTTTTTATAAATTTTTTTTGTGTTGTGCATTAATTAAAAAATAAAAACGACCGCCGTAGAGGTGGACCCGTGCGTCGTGGGCGGGCGCTGGGATCGTCCCGGCTCGCAAGAGCCTGTGGACGTGGACACGCGCCGGCGCTAGACCCGGCTCGGGTCCGCTCGGGCCTGCGCCCGCGCGCCGCGCCAGGCATAAGCCCTACACACCGCATTTTTTTCGTCTATTTATTTATTTATTTAAAAATTATGTATTTTTTTTATGCTTCTGTATGATGTAATTCTTTGTATTTTTGTTCCTGTAAGGTACAAAAGATTTTTTTTTTAAAAAAAAGTTATTATTTTTTTTGTTTTTTGAAGTATTTTTTTTCTTTTCCTATGTGATAAAAAGAATAATAATATTTTTTGTTTGTGAAATATGTTATGAATATATTCATGCGTTGTATGTTCTGTATATTCTGTGTGAGTGCAAATATTAATACTTATGTAACATATTGTGAATTTATGAATACATCGTATGTTTTATTTTTTAATACATAAGTACTTGTATTTTTTTGATGTTTTCAACAAAATTTAATTTTAAAAAAATGAATTTGACATGTGCGGTAGTTCTATAAAATATTTTTTTCTTATATATTCATCTTTGTAGTGATGTAGCAAATTTTTTTCTATAAAAGTGATATAATAATTAAGGTCATAGAGCGTCGATATTTTTAAATTAAATTTTGGCACGAGTATTTATTTTTTATTTGTGTGATGATGTTATGAAGATAAGTTTTCAAATATATTTATTAAAACATGTGTTTTTTTAAAATGGATGAGTTTTAATTTTTTGTTTTGATAAGTTCAAAAATTAATAGAAAAAATTAATAGGATTATAATCTTTTAAACTGACACCGGGTGATGATTACTAAGCTAGCGAAGTTTTTGATCCTGTTCTGTAGGGGGTAAAGTTTTAATCTTGTTATTTTTTAAAAGATATGTCTAATATTCAAATATATTTTTTGAATGTAGTGAAATGGTTTAAAAAAATGTCATACCTGACCACACAAGGTGAGATAAGCCAGACAAACAGAAAAATAATTTTGGCATAAGAAAATGCAAATCCTGCTGTAGTGTACCGAAACTTTGTAACTGTTCGGACGTGTTTCTTTCAGCTGGCTGACACATCTGGAGATGGTCAAATCGAGCGAGATTCGTTTAGTGCAAATGGAATTGGGATCACGAATAGCTAAAGAACAAGAGTTCCAGAGCTTTTGAGCACCCTAAACATGTTTCGGATGTCCGAAAATCTTACCTATTTGCGAATCTCACCTCCGGGTGCCTGAAAGTTACTGTAGCAATCCGAAAATGAGTGGTTGGGATTTTCTCAAGATCTGTGATTGATGGTACGACCGTCAAGGAGTAGGTGGACTTCGGGCGCATCACTATAGCAGCGGACGTAGGGTTAGGACGCCCAGATAGCTGAGCTGAGGAAAATATAGTGTTCCGAGGATCCGAGCGCATCACTATATCTGTGCAGGCACTCCAGGTGAGCTCGTTAATACTGTAGTTACGAGGTTTAGGGCGCCCGGATGAACAATAGGGCACCCGGATCATGTTTTTATGCTGTTGGATAGGTTAGTCCTCTGGTTGTTCCGCGACTTATTTTATCTGATATTGACTATTTCTACCTCATCCCGCATGTGTCCATCCCTACACCAGAGAGAGTGTCCCTGAGGTTTCTTCTTCACTCTCATTCTTCTTTCTCCCTTCTTCTTTCTCTGTGTTGTGGAGCAGTAATAGCAGGTGATAACTGAGGCAACTCCAACTTGGGACTTCCGCAATCGCATCTTGCCGAGGTTTCGAAAGTTGGTCAAAGTTGCTGAGTAGAGAGTCCCTGAGGTGGAGAGCTCAACCGTGGACCCCTTTTCAGCTGGTTGTTGATGTAGGCTTAGTATTTCAAATTTTTGGTTTTCTCGGAGTTTCGAACCCTGACTGTTTTTGGCAAAGTTGAGGGATTGAGTTTTTCCTGATGGGTTTGGTTTTCCCTTATTTTTCTGTTGTGTGTGTGCCCTTGCTTGTGCTGGAGCTGAGGGAGTTGAGCTTGGTGGAGTTAAGGTGTTGTTCACTGGTTCAGAGAGTGAGTTGAGCTGAGAACCTTAAGTGTACACTGTAGTTGAGAGCTTTGTGGACTTGAACCCTTGGCTAGGAGCTTGGACTGAGGTTGAGGGACCTGAGTGGTGGTAGCTTGAGCCTCTGGAGGAGGTTCTAGATGGGTGCATAACTTGGATTTTGGAGTTTCGAGATTTTGGCTGAGTGGAGTTCTTCCCTTGGATAAAAACATTTAAAATCTAAAAATGATTTGATCATATCCCAATTCAATTTAGAAAAACTGAGTATTAACTGTATAGAAAGGAATCTATGGGAAAAACCGTGTGATCTTGGATAATGGACCAGCATGAAAGTCATAGAAGGTGTACCGACTTGCCGCTAAATAGTTGATTGAGTAGCGGTACTCTACCATATACTATCCACTGGTAAATGGACTCGCCGAAACATTTAACAAGACACTGGTAAAGATTATGAAAAAGATAGTCTCCAAAATAAAAAAAGATTATAATCAGGGATGATGTTGGTCTGTCATCTATTAGAGTAAGCTAAGAAGAATCCTTATTTTCCTCTAAAGGTCGGTTGGAGAGTCAAAGGGGAAAAGAAAAACTCTTCCATTCAACTAAGAAAAAAATACCTTTTCTGTTGGGAATAGGGTAGTGATACCGATTTATTACCTGAAATGCTGCACCCGAGTGGCTTCACTTTTGATCATGACGAGTGTCTCTCCTCCAAGGGAAAAGTAGTTTGACTTGAATCACTGCTATATGAGATCCACTTTGATCGAATGAATAAGAGTTTTTTTTTTTTTCTCGATCGAAAGAACCTTAATCGATCCCATTGGACTGGACTGCGATTGCGATATCACTTCTATAGAGCAAGGTCTTCTTGCACAAGGAGCTTATAGAAAGGCTAGCTCCTTCTGCACGATAAGTAAGAGATCATGAATATTGAATATGGGAAGAAAGTCCAACTTCTACTATATCTCACCCTGACAATAGACATACTTTTTACTCCTAACTCGACGACTATTCAAGCCGAGAAAGCACACTGCTTTTAGCTTCCAGTACAATATAATAGTACTTTCATCTTTTATCCCTGTATGGATCAGATAATGACTAGTATTCTAAGCTAAATGGATAGTGCAGTAGGAGACCCTTTCTTTACTGACAATTGCACAACAAAAAAGGAAAGGATCTCATATGCTAGGATTGGATTTTTGAAAGTTAAGTTGACAAAGCAACATACAAAGTTTAGGGAAAGGATCTCATATGTTGGTCTTAGACGTATCAAATGTAAAGGTGTTAATCGATACCCGAGTCTTAGGATCTCGGGCCTTGCACGACTTGAGAGTGTAGGGCTGGCAGCTGGGTAAAAATTCGACCGCACATACTTCGGCCTCTTTGGCCGAAGATTCGCCTTTGCTTATCAATGACCGAGACACAGGCCCAACCTCCATTTCAAAGGTATTGCGAATTACTTCCTCCACTTGGGCGTGGATGTTGGCGAACCCCACTGTAGGTGGAAGTGGCGGCCCATACTGGCCGACCTGATTCTAAGGCGGTCCCTGCGGAGGGACCTGCCTATCACTCCTGCCTCCAGCGACTTCAGCGTGCCCGGCCTGAGGTACCTGAGCCGCCGGCTGTACTGGCGGAGGTGGCGGCCCGTAATGGCCAACCTGTTGCTAAAGTGGTCCCTGAGAGGGGGCCTGCATGCCGATCCTACCCCTAGCCTGAGGCTGGACGAACGGTGGTGGGGGAGGCAGAGGAACCCCCTAGTAGTTTTCTTGTTGATGGCTGATGTTCTGCCCCATCGGCCTCGTTCCCGCCTGATACGGGAACTCTTGCGGCTGTACTGCCCTCTGCAGTTGTGTCATTGTGAGGGGCACAACCTGCTGTGCTGCCATTGTTGCTGACACCGTCAGAAATGTTTGTGTCAGCACTGGCAGTGACAGGGCGGATGGAGGTCCCAGTAGGCCTCCGTGGCATGGTCCATTTCGGGCTAAGAACTACCCGAGCTGGAAAATGCTCTCATCTGAAGCCCTGATGTGAGTGCCATGGGCTTGGGCACTCCTTTCGAGAGACAACTGTATTCTTTTGAGAGATCTCATCATTCGGGCCATTTGCTTGAATAGTTGCGACAGGGTCGGCTCTGTTAGTGCCGACCTCCTGCTGGTTTTGGGAGTTTCTGACATATTTACGGTAGGAGAAGGTAAGAGTTATCTGAGTGTCCCACTGGGCGTGCCAAAAGGTTGTTGGGGCCAAAAATGTCGGTCGTCGATTAGCCTCGTGGTTCGGTTGACCCTCTGGATGCGATGCGTCGCATGCCAATGGATCAAGCGATCGGGCCGATGAGGGATCCGCTCGGCCGGGTTTTTCTCACCTAAACTCTCGTGGCCAACCAGCTTAGATTAGCCGAATCGGAATATGGAGGTAGAGAAAGAGAGAGTTCGGCCTAGAGTAGCCGAACTGGGATTTAGAGACAGATATTTGACACGGCTAAGGAGCCGATCAGGAATTTGTATTAATTGAAGTGGGGTTACAAAAGTAACAGGTAGCCAATTAACAGTAAGCATACTCCTAGGAAATGCAGATATGAAAGATATGAAAAAGCAGAGGGTGGTCCTAGCTTACGAGGTTGCAGGACCTCTTTTTTTTCGATGGTTCGGGTATTTATACACTTCTTGAACCATGCTTACAGGCGCCGCTCGGCGTGATTAGGGAAAAGTTATCGTAAAATCCTCAACTATTTTCTTTTAAATTGAACTTCCTCTGATAGGATAGTAGTCGTTTTTTCGTCCAAATTCATCCTCTTATTATCGCTCCAGAACGTGATCCTCAGCACTTTCCAATGCCGGATGCCGCTTGCCTTTTCGGAATTCGTTGCGAGATTCGTGCCCCGAATCTCGTACCCTTTCTTTCCATAGCCCTTCCTTTTTCGGCTAGATTAGCCGAAGAATGACTCTAACTCCGCCTTTTTCGTCATTTGACCGGTGTGATGTCCTTCTTTGGCTGAAGTTGATCCTGAATGAGGCAATAATCTCCTTGTCGGCTGCTTCTCCTATCGGCTAATGCCTTCAGCCGATACCATACATCGCGTGCCGCGTTCTCACGAGACTGAGATTGGTCCGGGTTAGGAAGCGGATCCTTCTTCGGTTTGCCTTTCCCTTCACCAGCTGATGTTCTTAGCAGACGGTATATGCCACGTGTCGTTTTCTTAAGTTGCAGCAATTTCGGTCTCAACATTGGAGAATTCCCATTAAATGTCCAACTTTTGGATCCTGTGAGATCTTCAAAAAATAAGATCGTTATCCTAAGGGCGTCATCGAACTAAAAACGGTGGTGCGATCGGATTTCAAATCCGACACCCAGATCTCTCGAAAATGTGTTTTCTGTGAGAAAATTGGATTACAGTAATTTCGGATCAGTTGTGGCATTCTATGCCGAGACTCACGACATTAGTCGTTTAAAGTTGATTAGGCTTTCGGCACGCTCTTCGAAAAATTTAATGAAGTTTTGAAATTTCAAAATTCAAAATTTGGGGTTAGGAAGGAAAATATCTTGAGTTGGGACATTTTGGGAATTTGTGTGAAAGTTGTTAAATGGGGGATTAGGGCATCATTAGCCGATGAAATAGACGTTTTTTTTTAACTAACTCCATAAATTTTTAAATTTTGCAAAATAACCCTTTGAAAAAAATATTTGTAAAATTAACTCTGCTTTTGCCAGCAGGGCGCCACGGAGGCCAGACCATCTGTAGGCGCTGAATCATTCAGCGCCTTCTATATATATGCTGAAGGCGCTGAATCATTCAGCGTCTTCTGCATATATGTTAAAGGCGCTAATTCATTCAGCGCCTTCAGCGTGTGCACTGCGGACTTAGCCAATTTTCACGAAAATTGGCCAAGTCCTCAGGCCCTGTGGTAGAAGTGCTAAAGACGCTGAACCATTCATCGCCTTTAACATTTAATTCAGCGCCTTTAACATAAATGTTAAAGGCGATGAATGGTTCAGCGCCTTTAGCGTTTATGTTAAAGACGCTGAACCATTCCTTTAGCATTTATGTTAAAGGCGCTGAACCATTAAGTACCTTTAACATAAATGTTAAAGGCGCTGAATAGTTCCGCGCCTTTAACCATAATACAGACAATATTTTTTTTTCAACTCAAAAAATCAAAATTTGTACAACAAGTTTCATAACAGAATGAAAAAGTACAATAAATTTCATGAACATCCAGATATTGAGATAAAATATTCATAAATTATGTAAAACAATTTCACAATATTCAGAAATAACAGTTGGGTAATGTCACGCCCCGGGGGGTTTGTTTTAGCGGAAACGATTCCCAAAAGTCGAACATTTGACGTACTAATTTTTTTTTGTAAAAGAGAACCCCTCTTCCCCGGCGCATGCCCAGACCCGCCACACATACAGGATCACTCTGTAAACGGACAGAGTCTCCCCTGTATATGCACGGCGTGGCGTTCAGTACATGTTCCAAACATACACAACCATTCAATCACAACAATTATTAACATACAACCATCATTCTAATCTATTTAAAACGTATGGCCGATCAATTTGGAAAGGATAAATCCACAGTTTTTAAAAGAGCGCCTACCCGGCGCTTACGTTTGAAAGCGAGTTTCGAAATCAGCATAAATCCACAAGGTTTTGAAAACGGTGCCCACCCGACACCCAAGTTTTGAAATCCCTTTCGCAATCCATAAAGCCACAGGGTTTTGAAACCAGTGCCCACACGACACTTAGATTTTAAAAAAATGGTTTTCACAATCTTTTCTTTGGCTTTTGCCTTTTTCATTTTCAAATGGCCAACAGAAATAAAAGGAAGAGTAACGTATAAGAGGGTAACTAAATGCAACCCATACCGACATCCACGCCGACCCCACGAGGGTATCGAGAACCTCTCACATAACTACAATGTAAATGAAATGCAAGAAAGAAAGAACAAATACAGTCCAGGGTCCCCAGCGACCCAGCTGCTCCTGTCCCGTCCTCACCGCCGCCTACCTCTCCCCCCGACCGAACCCTGTCACGAAGTGGGAAGTTAGTGACGTAAAAATAGTAGAGCAGGAAAAAAATAATAAAACAAACCATGAAGACAACCGGAGCAACCACCCTCTCAAGGTGGAGAGGTAACCTATACACCTGTATCCTGTAATACCCGGCCACGTCGGACAACTAAACCGACGGCCCATACCGTACCTGCAGAAACTCGACCACGTCGGACAACTAAACCGACGGGTCGCAACGCTCGCACCTCGGCGCCTCAAACCCCACAACTAATAAGGGGCCCCACTACGTCACCTCGTGGGTATACACGGGTCATAGACCACTTTTCCGGAAAAGCGCACCCTTCGCGGTGGCCAAACCGCGGGTGCGCGTGCTGCAGCCTCGAGCACAGTAGCCACAATGCATGAACAAGGGTAAGATAATAACATGTGTAATCAAGGTACCCTACTAACAAGTATAATCGAAGATAAAGCAACAACATGTAACATCAGGAGCATAATACACCTAACTACTAAAGTGCGGCGATTACATGTAGCATCTAAGATACGATAATAGGCGGCAGGTAAAGTGAAACGATCACATGTAATATCTAGAATAAACGGTCGTCGGAAATTGATGCTAATTAACACATTCAACCCACCTATCGCTAGTAGAAAACCACGCTCGGCTCCCCGTGTCCCGGCGCGCTCCCTGAAGCTGCAAAAACGGGATCCCCGGGCGGGGAGATCAAGAACTTTTAAACGCGAAGTAAAGGAAGGCCCCAACGCCAACCGGCCTCTGACGGCAGCGACCAAACCCCCCGCGCTGCCGTGCTGCCCGCGCGGTGCCCCCGTATGCGCGGGCGGCCCAGCGCGGTGCCCTCGCGTGCGCGGGCTGCCCCGCGCGGGGCCCCGCATGCGCGGGCTGCCCGCGCGGTGCCCCCGCATGCGTGGGCTGCCCCGCGCGGCGCCCCCGCATGCGCGGGCTGCCCCGCGCGGTGCCCCCGCATGCGCGGTGGCTCGCCCCTCTCCTTCCCTCTCCGACGAATCAAGAAAGCCCCCCTCCCCCTCGTTCGTAATGAGAAATGACAAGGAAAGAAAAATGAAAGCATGACTCACCTTGTTTTCGTCGGTACCGGGCGAAGGAGAGGGATCGTCCTTGTAGCGTTTGTCGGATCTTTGCGGGGAGGCGATCAATCTCTTCTCTTCCACGCCGGCTGATGGGAAGGGCTAGGGTTTTGGGGAACCGCTCCTCGTCCACGCTCGGATATCGTACGCCAAGGTGAGGGGAGGCGAGGTATAAAGAAAACCTAATTCCCAAGGCCGACTATTTAGTCGTTTGGGCGTAGTGGATTTTGGACCCCAAATTAAGATTAACCACTCGAGCGACTGGGAAAAGGGGTGTTTAAATCCCATATCTCAACTGATCGACCAGAATCGATCTGATTGCGGACCAGAGTTCGGTCTGCCCCCGGTAATTGTGTATGTCACCTGGGCTGCGGTACCAACTTCCGGAATTTATTCTGGGAGATCCGGGGGTCGGAATCCAAAACCGATCGCACCGCCGGTCTCCGTTTCGCGAGCTTTATTAACCAAAAATACCCGCGAGCCCCGATCATCTGTCCAGAAAACAAGGAAAAGTTACCCTCGGACCCCTATTGTCAGCAGAACGGTTCAATAAAATTAATAGGAAGCCCGGAAAGGTAAGATAAAACCGCGGTTATCACACCACTCACCTCTAAAAACGAGTTTCGTCCTCGAAACTCAAACCCGGAAGGTGGTGAACAGGTTCGGGTAGTTCTCCCTCATTTTAGATTCTAGCTCCCAGGTTGCTTCTCGCTCCTCGTGGTTGCTCCAGAGTACCTTCACGTAGGGGATGGTTCGATTTCGCAGTGATTTGCTTTCCCTTGCTAGGATTCTCACGGGGGTTTCCTCGAAGCTTAGGTCCTCTTTAAGGTCGAGTACAGCGACATCCAGGATATGTGATGGATCGGAGAGGTATTTACGGAGCATCTAAACGTGGAAGACGTCGTGGACTCGGTCGAGGTTCGGTGGTAGGGCAAGGCGGTACGCCACTGGGCCGATGCGTTCCAAAATCTCGAAGGGCCCTACAAACCGTGGGCTCAGTTTCCCTTTTAGCCCGAACCGCTTGACTCCTCTGGACGGCGAGACCCGCAAGAAAACATGCTCTCCCACTTGGAATTCCAGGTCGCGGCGCCTTTGGTCCGCGTAGCTCTTCTGGCGACTCTGGGCAGTCAGCAGGCGCTGTCTGATAAGGCGTACCTTCTCCTCCGTTTCCTCCACTAGATCGGGTCCCAAGAACTTCCGTTCTCCCAGATCGTCCCAACAAATCGGGGATCGGCAGCGCCTTCCATATAAGGCTTCGTAGGGCGCCATCTGGATGCTGGCCTGGTAGCTGTTGTTGTAGGCGAATTCCACGAGAGGTAGGTAGCGTGACCATCCGATTCCCCAATCTAGCACACAGGCGCGAAGTAGGTCTTCGAGGGTTTGTATCACGCGCTCCGACTGTCCGTCCGTCTGTGGGTGGAAGGCTGTGCTGAACTGTAGTTTGGTCCCCAAGGCCCGCTGAAGGCTCTGCCAAAACTTTGAGACAAAGCGCGTGTCTCTGTCCGAGGTGATCGATGTCGGCACTCCATGTAGTCTCACGATCTCGCTAATGTAAGCTTGAGCTAACCGTTCTCGGGTCCAGGTCGTATGGATTGGCAGAAAGTGTGCTGACTTGGTCAACCGGTCGACTACGACCCAAATCGCGTCGTGACCCTGCTGAGAGCGCGGAAAACCCGTGACAAAGTCCATGGTGATCTGATCCCACTTCCACTCCGGCACAGGTAGCGGCTGTAGCTTCCCTGCTGGTCGCTGGTGCTCGGCCTTTATCTGTTGGCACACTAGGCAGTGAGCTACGTGTCGGGTGACGTCCCCCTTCATGTTGGGCCACCAGTAGGTCTGCTTGAGGTCCCTGTACATCTTCGTGCCCCCTGGATGTGCCGCATAAGGGGCCCGGTGAGCCTCTGTCAAGATTTCCTCCTTTAACTCCGACGACTCCGGCACGCAGATACGTCCGCGGAACCGTAGGGTGCCGTCGCTCTCCACTGCAAACTCGCTCTCTTGGTCCAGGGGAATCTTGTCTCGTATGCGCTGTAAATGTAGGTCGGTCTGCTGTCCCTCCTGGATCTTCTCAAGTAATGCCGGCCTGACCACCAAGGTTAGGAGTCGCATAACCGTGCCTGCTGGCACCACCTCCATCTGTATTCGTGCGAACTCCGCGATCAAGTGGTTCTGCTCCGTTATCGCGCTCCCAGACGCCCCTTCCTGATGCCCTTTCCTTCTCAATGCATCGGCCACCACGTTTGCCTTCCCGGGATGGTATTGAATCGTCAAGTCGTAATCTTTCAACAGCTCTAGCCATCGTCTCTGCCGCAAGTTTAATTCTTTTTGGGTAAAGATGTACTTAAGACTTTGATGATCCGAGAAGACGTTACAGTGGACTCCGAAGAGATAGTGCCTCCACAGTTTTAAAACGAAGACTACTGCGGCCAGTTCTAAGTCGTGTATCGGGTAGTTCTTTTCGTAATCCTTCAATTGCCTGGACGCGTATGCAATCACTTTCCCCTGTTGTATCAGGACACCACCCAGACCGATCCTCGATGCGTCGCAGTACACTTCATAATCCTCTCCGGGTGTCGGCAGCACAAGTATCGGTGCCCTGGTTAACCTCCTCTTGAGTTCCTCAAAGCTCTCCTGGCATTTGGCCGTCCATATGAACTTCTCCCCTTTTCTGGTTAACCGATTTAAGGGGGTAGCAATCTTCGCGAAACCCTCTACGAACCGCCTGTAATATCCTGCCAACCCTAGGAAACTGCGGACCTCTGTCACCGTCGTCGGCGGCTGCCAGTCGACCACTGATTCCACCTTCTTGGGGTCCACGGCAATTCCCTGTGCCGAGATCACATGTCCTAGGAAACCGACTTCGCGCAGCCAGAACTCACACTTCTTGAGTTTAGCGAACAGCTCCTGCTCTCTGAGAGTCTGGAGGATCGTTCGCAGATGGTCCTCGTGCTCCCCGTCGGTAGTGGAGTAAATCAGGATGTCATCGATGAAAACCACCACGAACCGATCCAGGAAGGGTCTGAAGATCCGGTTCATCATGTCCATGAAGACTGCGGGGGCGTTCGTGAGTCCGAAGGGCATGACCGTGAACTCGTAGTGGCCATACCGGGTCCGGAAAGCGGTCTTCGGGATATCCTCGTCCCGAACCCGGAGTTGGTGGTAGCCCGATTGCAGATCGATTTTGGAGAAGACCGTCGCCCCTCTCAGCTGGTCGAAGAGGTCGTCTATTCTGGGCAGGGGGTACTTATTCTTCACTGTGACTTTGTTTATTCCTCTGTAATCGATGCAGAGACGCAGGCTTCCGTCTTTCTTCCGCACAAAGAGTACCAGGGCGCCCCAGGGCGATACACTCGGTCTTATGAACCCCTTATCCAAGAGGTCTTCCAGTTGTGCTTTAAGCTCCTTTAGCTCTGCGAAGGCCATTCGGTAAGGCGCCTTCGTAATAGGCTGCGTGCCTGTAGTAGTTCGATAGGGAACCCCACCTCCCGTTCAGGGGGCATCCCAGGCAGTTCCGTGGGAAAAACGTCGGGGAAGTCCCTCACCACTGGGATATCGGCAGGCGTCGTCGGGGGTCGGGTGGCCAAATCCACCGATGCTAAATAGGCCACGCAACCACCCTCCACCAGTCTTCTGGCCCGTGCCGCTGAAATAATCGCCGGGAAGGAGATGCTTTTGCCCATCATGTACACATGCTCAGGGAAACCCGGTTCTTGTAAACGCAGCTGTCGCTTATCGCAATCGATGAGCGCCTGGTACCTCGTGAGCCAGTTCATGCCCAGCACCACGTCGTACTCCTTCAGGGGGATTACCACCAAATCCCAAGGACATGCCAGCCGCCCTAGCTTAATCGGGCAGGCGGTCACCACGCTGACCGCCTCCAAGGTCCCTCCCGCCGTTTGCACCGTCAAGAAATTTTGGAGGGGTGTCTCCTCGAGACCATACAGAAACACGAAGTCACGGGAAATGAAAGAGTGTGTTGCTCCGGTGTCGAAAAGAGTTCTAGCATGGGAATTTGAAACGGAAGTAGTACCTGCAAGTGCGTCCTCCGGCGGATCTGCCTCTTGGCGGGTCATTGAGAAGACTCTCCCGCCTGGTTGTGGCTGCCTGTCCTCCTCGCGCCGTGGTGCAGGGGGTCTAGACGTCGACGCCATAGGAGCTTTCCCCCGCCCTGAGGGCTGTGGCATGGGCGTAGAAGCTGCAGAGGATGCAGATCCCCCGCCTAAGGGGCAGTTGCGGCGGAAGTGCCCCCGTTTGCCGCACCTGAAGCAGTGGTCGCCTCTTTGGGGGCACTCCCCCGGAATGTGCCCTCCCCGCATATGACGCACGGCCTATTCCCCGGCCTCGGCCCTCCTGCTGGCGCGCTCCGGGACCCCGCCTGCAGTCTCCACCGTTTGGGGGCTCCGCCCCCACTCCAAGAGCCTCTCCCCGAGTTCTGCTGTTGCCGCTTCCGGTCCTCTAGCCGCGTCGAGTTCTCCCTTCTGGCGCGGGTGACCGCAAAACCCCGCTCCACCGTAGTGGCTCTATCAACCACTTTCTGGAAGGTGTGCAGTTCGGCTGCCTGCACCACCTCGAAGAGATTGCTCCGCAAGCCATCCACAAAGAGTTGCGCCTTGTGAGCCTCGTCCCTTATGACGAACGGGACGCAGTTTGCTAGCCGGACGAACTCCCGCTGATACTCCATGACCGTCCGGTTCCCCTGCTGGATGTGGTTCAGGTCGTCCTCCAACTTCTTCTTGACACTGTTGGTGAAGAAGGCCCCGAACAGCTCCTGTTTGAAGGTTGTCCAGGACGGAAGCGCGGTACCCTTAGCAGGATCGGGGCGTACCGTCTTCCACCACAAGCGGGCATTCCCCTCCAAGTAGTGGACGGCTAGGGGAACCCGCTCGTCATCCTCCATGAGTAGGTCTTCGAAAAGTTTCTCCATCGACCCCACCCATTTCTCGACGACCCATGGGTCGGTCGTATCCCCTTCGAACGTGGGTGGGTCGTATTTCTTGAAGTCTTTCAGGTTGGCCCGCACCCGATCCCGTTCGGTCATCACAACCGTCCCCTCCCTCACGGCGGCAGCAACCATGGTAGGGGCAGGTGTGACTACAGTCTCCTCCAGAGTAACCCTGCTGGCTGTCCTCGGCGCCGGTCCCGTCGCCGCCGCCGGCGGTGGCACTGTCGGTGGCGCCGCGGCCGGTGCTGTCGGCCCCTGTGGGGAAACCGGGGCGACCGTCACCGTCGCGGCCTGCTGCTGTTGCGTCAACTGACGCACGTGCTCGGTGAGGTTGGCCAGATTCCCCGCCATCTCCCGCAATTGCTTGCCGCAGGAGTTGTTCTCCGCGGCCGTCGACGTCGTCGCGTCTGCCTCTGTGTCTCCGGCCGATGGTCTAGTACGGGCCATGTCTGTCATACATCACAAGAGTCAACTTTGGACTACCCTACCAACAACAACCATAAAGTGAGAGAAAGGACTCGACATTTTCCCCCCCCTCGGTCACTCACGTTCTACAGTCCTATGCCCTACCCATTTCATTCGTGTGTAGTCAAGCGAGGTGTTCCCACGGATGTCGGCACTAACTGTTGTGATTGAAAGAAGGGCTCTGATACCATTTAATCTGTCACGCCCCGGGGGGTTTGTTTTAGCGGAAACGATTCCCAAAAAGTCGAACATTTGACGTACTAATTTTTTTTTGTAAAAGATAACCCCTCTTCCCCGGCGCATGTCCAGACCCGCCACACATACAGGATCACTCTGTAAACGGACAGAGTCTCCCCTGTATATGCACGGCGTGGCATTCAGTACATGTTCCAAACATACACAACCATTCAATCACAACAATTATTAACATACAACCGGTATTCTAATCTATTTAAACGTATGGCCGATCAATTTGGAAAGGATAAATCCACAGTTTTTAAAAGAGCGCCTACCCGGCGCTTACGTTTGAAAGCGAGTTTCGAAATCAGCATAAATCCACAAGGTTTTGAAAACGGTGCCCACCCGACACCCAAGTTTTGAAATCCCTTTCGCAATCCATAAAGCCACAGGGTTTTGAAACCAGTGCCCACACGACACTTAGATTTTAAAAAAATGGTTTTTTCCGCAATCTTTTCTTTGGCTTTTGCCTTTTTCATTTTCAAATGGCCAACAGAAATAAAAGGAAGAGTAACGTATAAGAGGGTAACGAAATGGCAACCCATACCGACATCCACGCCGACCCCACGAGGGTATCGAGAACCTCTCACATAACTACAATGTAAATGAAATGCAAGAAAGAAAGAACAAATACAGTCCAGGGTCCCCAGGACCCAGCTGCTCCTGTCCCAGTCCTCACCGCCCAGCCTACCTCTCCCCCCGACCGAACCCTGTCACGAAGTGGGAAGTTAGTGACGTAAAAATAGTAAGCAGGAAAAAAATAATAAAACAAACCATGAAGACAACCGGAGCAACCACCCTCTCAAGGTGGAGAGGTAACCTGTACACCTGTATCCTGTAATACCCGGCCACGTCCTGACAACTAAACCGACGGCCCATACCGTACCTGCAGAAAGTCGACCACGTCGGACAACTAAAACCGACGGGTCGCAACGCTCGCACCTCGGCGACTCAAACCCCACAACTAATAGGTGGCCCCACTACGTCACCCTCGTGGGTATACACGGGTCATAGACCACTTTTCGCCGTAAAAGCGCACCCTTCGCGGTGCCAAACCGCGGGTGCGCTGGTTTGCAGCCTCGAGCACAGTAGCCACATGCATGAACAAGGGTAGATAATAACATGTGCAA
>CM055060.1:3538440-3590940 GCA_029204045.2 Tillandsia leiboldiana
ATTTAAACGTATGGCCGATCAATTTGGAAGGGAAATCCACAGTTGTTAAAAGAGCGCCTACCCGGCGCTACGTTTTGCAAAGCGAGTTTTCGAAAATCAGCTAAATCCAGGCAGGTTTTGAAAACGGTGCCCACCGACACCCAAGTTTTGAAATCCCTTTCGCAACCATAAAGCCACAGGTTTTGAAACCAGTTCGCCCACACGACACTTAGCTTTTAAAAAAATGTTTTCACAATCTTTTCTTTGGCTTTTGCCTTTTTCATTTTCAAATGGCCAACAGAAATAAAAGGAGAGTAACGTATAAGAGGGTAACTAATGCAACCCATACCGACATCACGCCGACCCCACGAGGGTATCGAGAACCTCCTCACATAACTACAATGTAAATGAAATGCAGAAAGAAAGAACAAATACAGTCCAGGGTCCCCAGCGACCCAGCTGCTCCTGTCCCGTCCTCACCGCCGCATACCTCTCCCCCGACCGAACCCTGTCACGAAGTGGGAAGTTAGTGACGTAAAAATAGTAGAGCAGGAAAATATAATAAACAAACCAGTGAGAACCGGAGCAACCACCCTGCTCAAGGTGGAGAGGTAACCTATACACCTGTATCCTGTATACCCGGCCACGTCGGACAACTAAAACCGACGGCCCATACCGTACCTGCAGAAACTCGACCACGTCGGACAACTAAACCGACGGGTCGCAACGCTCGCACCTCGGCGCCTCAACCCCACAACTAATAAGGGGCCCCACTACGTCACCTCGTGGGTATACACGGGTCATAGACCACTTTTCCGGAAAAGCGCACCCTTCGCGTGGCCAAACCGCGGGTGCGCGTGTTGCAGCCTCGAGCCCAGTAGCCACAATGCATGAACAAGGGTAAGATAATAACATGTGTAATCAAGGTACTCTACTAACAAGTATAATCGAAGATAAAGCAACAACATGTAACATCAGGAGCATAATACACCTAACTACTAAAGTGCGGCGATTACATGTAGCATCTAAGATACGATAATAGGCGGCAGGTAAAGTGAAACGATCACATGTAATATCTAGAATAAACGGTCGTCGGAAATTGATGCTAATTAACACATTCAACCCACCTGTCGCTAGTAGAAAACCACGCTCGGCTCCCCGTGTCCCGGCGCGCTCCCCGAAGCTGCAAAAACGGGATCCCCGGGCGGGGAGATCAAGAACTTTTAAACGCGAAGTAAAGGAAGGCCCCAACGCAACCGGCCTCTGACGGCAGCGACCAAACCCCCCGCGCTGCCGTGCTGCCCGCGCGCGCCCCCCGTATGCGCGGGCGGCCCAGCGCGGTGCCCTCGGTGCGGGGCTGCCCCGCGGGGGCCCCGCATGCGCGGCTGCCCGCGCGGTGCCCCCGCATGCGTGGCCTGCCCGGCGCGGCGCCCCCGCATGCGCGGGCTGCCCCGCGCGGTGCCCCCGCATGCGCGGGCTGCGCCCCGCGCGGCGCCCCGCATGCGAGTGCCCCGCGCGGCGCCCCCGCATGCGCCGGGCTGCCCGCGCGGCGCCCCGCATGCATGCCCCGCGCGGCGCCCCGCATGCGGGTGCCCCGCGCGGCGCCCCCGCATGCGCGGGGCCCCGCGCGGCGCCCCGCATGCGGGGTGCCCGCGCGGCGCCCCCGATGCGCGGGCGCCCCGCGCGGCGCCCGCATGCGTTCCCCGCGCGGCGCCCCCGCATGCGCGGGCTGCCCCGCGCGGTGCCCCGCTGCGTGGTGGCTCGCCCCTCTCCTTCCATCTCCGACGAATCAAGAAAGCCCCCCCTCCCCCTCGTTCGTAATGAGAAATGACAAGGAAAGAAAAATGAAAGCATGGCTCACCTTGTTTTCGTCGGTACCGGGCGAAGGGAGAGGGATCGTCCTTGTAGCGTTTGTCGGATCTTTGCGGGAGGCGATCAATCTCTTCTCTTCCACGCCGGCTGATGGGAAGGGCTAGGTTTTGGGGAACCGCTCCTCGTCCACGCTCGGATATCGTACGCCAAGGTGAGGGGAGGCGAGTATAAAGAAAACCTAATTCCCAAGGCCGACTATTTAGTCGTTTGGGCGTAGTGGATTTTGGACCCCAACTTAAGATTAACCACTCGAGCGACTGGGAAAAGGGGTGTTTAAATCCCATATCTCAACTGATCGACCAGAATCGATCTGATTGCGGACCAGAGTTCGGTCTGCCCCCGGTAATTGTGTTTGTCACCTGGGCTGCGGTACCAACTTCCGGAATTTATTCTGGGAGATCCGGGGGTCGGAATCCAAAACCGATCGCACCGCCGGTCTCCGTTTCGCGAGCTTTATTAACCAAAAATACCCGCGAGCCCCGATCATCTGTCCAGAAAACAAGGAAAAGTTACCCTCGGACCCCTATTGTCAGCAGAACGGTTCAATAAAATTAATAGGAAGCCCGGAAAGGTAAGATAAAACCGCGGTTATCACACCACTCACCTCTAAAAACGAGTTTCGTCCTCGAAACTCAAACCCGGAAGGTGGTGAACAGGTTCGGGTAGTTCTCCCTCATTTTAGATTCTAGCTCCCAGGTTGCTTCTCGCTCCTCGTGGTTGCTCCAGAGTACCTTCACGTAGGGGATGGTTCGATTTCGCAGTGATTTGCTTTCCCTTGCTAGGATTCTCACGGGGGTTTCCTCGAAGCTTAGGTCCTCTTTAAGGTCGAGTACAGCGACATCCAGGATATGTGATGGATCGGAGAGGTATTTACGGAGCATCTAAACGTGGAAGACGTCGTGGACTCGGTCGAGGTTCGGTGGTAGGGCAAGGCGGTACGCCACTGGGCCGATGCGTTCCAAAATCTCGAAGGGCCCTACAAACGTGGGCTCAGTTTCCCTTTTAGCCCGAACCGCTTGACTCCTCTGGACGGCGAGACCCGCAAGAAAACATGCTCTCCCACTTGGAATTCCAGGTCGCGGCGCCTTTGGTCCGCGTAGCTCTTCTGGCGACTCTGGGCAGTCAGCAGGCGCTGTCTGATAAGGCGTACCTTCTCCTCCGTTTCCTCCACTAGATCGGGTCCCAAGAACTTCCGTTCTCCCAGATCGTCCCAACAAATCGGGGATCGGCAGCGCCTTCCATATAAGGCTTCGTAGGGCGCCATCTGGATGCTGGCCTGGTAGCTGTTGTTGTAGGCGAATTCCACGAGAGGTAGGTAGCGTGACCATCCGATTCCCCAATCTAGCACACAGGCGCGAAGTAGGTCTTCGAGGGTTTGTATCACGCGCTCCGACTGTCCGTCCGTCTGTGGGTGGAAGGCTGTGCTGAACTGTAGTTTGGTCCCCAAGGCCCGCTGAAGGCTCTGCCAAAACTTTGAGACAAAGCGCGTGTCTCTGTCCGAGGTGATCGATGTCGGCACTCCATGTAGTCTCACGATCTCGCTAATGTAAGCTTGAGCTAACCGTTCTCGGGTCCAGGTCGTATGGATTGGCAAGAAAGTGTGCTGACTTGGTCAACCGGTCGACTACGACCCAAATCGCGTCGTGACCCTGCTGAGAGCGCGGAAAACCCGTGACAAAGTCCATGGTGATCTGATCCCACTTCCACTCCGGCACAGGTAGCGGCTGTAGCTTCCCTGCTGGTCGCTGGTGCTCGGCCTTTATCTGTTGGCACACTAGGCAGTGAGCTACGTGTCGGGTGACGTCCCCCTTCATGTTGGGCCACCAGTAGGTCTGCTTGAGGTCCCTGTACATCTTCGTGCCCCCTGGATGTGCCGCATAAGGGGCCCGGTGAGCCTCTGTCAAGATTTCCTCCTTTAACTCCGAACGACTCCGGCACGCAGATACGTCCGCGGAACCGTAGGGTGCCGTCGCTCTCCACTGCAAACTCGCTCTCTTGGTCCAGGGGAATCTTGTCTCGTATGCGCTGTAAATGTAGGTCGGTCTGCTGTCCCTCCTGGATCTTCTCAAGTAATGCCGGCCTGACCACCAAGGTTAGGAGTCGCATAACCGTGCCTGCTGGCACCACCTCCATCTGTATTCGTGCGAACTCCGCGATCAAGTGGTTCTGCTCCGTTATCGCGCTCCCAGACGCCCCTTCCTGATGCCCTTTCCTTCTCAATGCATCGGCCACCACGTTTGCCTTCCCGGGATGGTATTGAATCGTCAAGTCGTAATCTTTCAACAGCTCTAGCCATCGTCTCTGCCGCAAGTTTAATTCTTTTTGGGTAAAGATGTACTTAAGACTTTGATGATCCGAGAAGACGTTACAGTGGACTCCGAAGAGATAGTGCCTCCACAGTTTTAAAACGAAGACTACTGCGGCCAGTTCTAAGTCGTGTATCGGGTAGTTCTTTTCGTAATCCTTCAATTGCCTGGACGCGTATGCAATCACTTTCCCCTGTTGTATCAGGACACCACCCAGACCGATCCTCGATGCGTCGCAGTACACTTCATAATCCTCTCCGGGTGTCGGCAGCACAAGTATCGGTGCCCTGGTTAACCTCCTCTTGAGTTCCTCAAAGCTCTCCTGGCATTTGGCCGTCCATATGAACTTCTCCCCTTTTCTGGTTAACCGATTTAAGGGGGTAGCAATCTTCGCGAAACCCTCTACGAACCGCCTGTAATATCCTGCCAACCCTAGGAAACTGCGGACCTCTGTCACCGTCGTCGGCGGCTGCCAGTCGACCACTGATTCCACCTTCTTGGGGTCCACGGCAATTCCCTGTGCCGAGATCACATGTCCTAGGAAACCGACTTCGCGCAGCCAGAACTCACACTTCTTGAGTTTAGCGAACAGCTCCTGCTCTCTGAGAGTCTGGAGGATCGTTCGCAGATGGTCCTCGTGCTCCCCGTCGGTAGTGGAGTAAATCAGGATGTCATCGATGAAAACCACCACGAACCGATCCAGGAAGGGTCTGAAGATCCGGTTCATCATGTCCATGAAGACTGCGGGGGCGTTCGTGAGTCCGAAGGGCATGACCGTGAACTCGTAGTGGCCATACCGGGTCCGGAAAGCGGTCTTCGGGATATCCTCGTCCCGAACCCGGAGTTGGTGGTAGCCCGATTGCAGATCGATTTTGGAGAAGACCGTCGCCCCTCTCAGCTGGTCGAAGAGGTCGTCTATTCTGGGCAGGGGGTACTTATTCTTCACTGTGACTTTGTTTATTCCTCTGTAATCGATGCAGAGACGCAGGCTTCCGTCTTTCTTCCGCACAAAGAGTACCAGGGCGCCCCAGGGCGATACACTCGGTCTTATGAACCCCTTATCCAAGAGGTCTTCCAGTTGTGCTTTAAGCTCCTTTAGCTCTGCGAAGGCCATTCGGTAAGGCGCCTTCGTAATAGGCTGCGTGCCTGTAGTAGTTCGATAGGGAACCCCACCTCCCGTTCAGGGGGCATCCCAGGCAGTTCCGTGGGAAAAACGTCGGGGAAGTCCCTCACCACTGGGATATCGGCAGGCGTCGTCGGGGGTCGGGTGGCCAAATCCACCGATGCTAAATAGGCCACGCAACCACCCTCCACCAGTCTTCTGGCCCGTGCCGCTGAAATAATCGCCGGGAAGGAGATGCTTTTGCCCATCATGTACACATGCTCAGGGAAACCCGGTTCTTGTAAACGCAGCTGTCGCTTATCGCAATCGATGAGCGCCTGGTACCTCGTGAGCCAGTTCATGCCCAGCACCACGTCGTACTCCTTCAGGGGGATTACCACCAAATCCCAAGGACATGCCAGCCGCCCTAGCTTAATCGGGCAGGCGGTCACCACGCTGACCGCCTCCAAGGTCCCTCCCGCCGTTTGCACCGTCAAGAAATTTTGGAGGGGTGTCTCCTCGAGACCATACAGAAACACGAAGTCACGGGAAATGAAAGAGTGTGTTGCTCCGGTGTCGAAAAGAGTTCTAGCATGGGAATTTGAAACGGAAGTAGTACCTGCAAGTGCGTCCTCCGGCGGATCTGCCTCTTGGCGGGTCATTGAGAAGACTCTCCCGCCTGGTTGTGGCTGCCTGTCCTCCTCGCGCCGTGGTGCAGGGGGTCTAGACGTCGACGCCATAGGAGCTTTCCCCCGCCCTGAGGGCTGTGGCATGGGCGTAGAAGCTGCAGAGGATGCAGATCCCCCGCCTAAGGGGCAGTTGCGGCGGAAGTGCCCCCGTTTGCCGCACCTGAAGCAGTGGTCGCCTCTTTGGGGGCACTCCCCCGGAATGTGCCCTCCCCCGCATATGACGCACGGCCTATTCCCCGGCCTCGGCCCTCCTGCTGGCGCGCTCCGGGACCCCGCCTGCAGTCTCCACCGTTTGGGGGCTCCGCCCCCACTCCAAGAGCCTCTCCCCGAGTTCTGCTGTTGCCGCTTCCGGTCCTCTAGCCGCGTCGAGTTCTCCCTTCTGGCGCGGGTGACCGCAAAACCCCGCTCCACCGTAGTGGCTCTATCAACCACTTTCTGGAAGGTGTGCAGTTCGGCTGCCTGCACCACCTCGAAGAGATTGCTCCGCAAGCCATCCACAAAGAGTTGCGCCTTGTGAGCCTCGTCCCTTATGACGAACGGGACGCAGTTTGCTAGCCGGACGAACTCCCGCTGATACTCCATGACCGTCCGGTTCCCCTGCTGGATGTGGTTCAGGTCGTCCTCCAACTTCTTCTTGACACTGTTGGTGAAGAAGGCCCCGAACAGCTCCTGTTTGAAGGTTGTCCAGGACGGAAGCGCGGTACCCTTAGCAGGATCGGGGCGTACCGTCTTCCACCACAAGCGGGCATTCCCCTCCAAGTAGTGGACGGCTAGGGGAACCCGCTCGTCATCCTCCATGAGTAGGTCTTCGAAAAGTTTCTCCATCGACCCCACCCATTTCTCGACGACCCATGGGTCGGTCGTATCCCCTTCGAACGTGGGTGGGTCGTATTTCTTGAAGTCTTTCAGGTTGGCCCGCACCCGATCCCGTTCGGTCATCACAACCGTCCCCTCCCTCACGGCGGCAGCAACCATGGTAGGGGCAGGTGTGACTACAGTCTCCTCCAGAGTAACCCTGCTGGCTGTCCTCGGCGCCGGTCCCGTCGCCGCCGCCGGCGGTGGCACTGTCGGTGGCGCCGCGGCCGGTGCTGTCGGCCCCTGTGGGGAAACCGGGGCGACCGTCACCGTCGCGGCCTGCTGCTGTTGCGTCAACTGACGCACGTGCTCGGTGAGGTTGGCCAGATTCCCCGCCATCTCCCGCAATTGCTGCCGCAGGAGTTGGTTCTCCGCGGCCGTCGACGTCGTCGCGTCTGCCTCTGTGTCTCCGGCCGATGGTCTAGTACGGGCCATGTCTGTCATACATCACAAGAGTCAACTTTGGACTACCCTACCAACAACAACCATAAAGTGAGAGAAAGGACTCGACATTTTCCCCCCCCTCGGTCACTCACGTTCTACAGTCCTATGCCCTACCCATTTCATTCGTGTGTAGTCAAGCGAGGTGTTCCCACGGATGTCGGCACTAACTGTTGTGATTGAAAGAAGGGCTCTGATACCATTTAATCTGTCACGCCCCGGGGGGTTTGTTTTAGCGGAAACGATTCCCAAAAGTCGAACATTTGACGTACTAATTTTTTTTTGTAAAAGATAACCCCTCTTCCCCGGCGCATGTCCAGACCCGCCACACATACAGGATCACTCTGTAAACGGACAGAGTCTCCCCTGTATATGCACGGCGTGGCATTCAGTACATGTTCCAAACATACACAACCATTCAATCACAACAATTATTAACATACAACCGGTATTCTAATCTATTTAAAACGTATGGCCGATCAATTTGGAAAGGATAAATCCACAGTTTTTAAAAGAGCGCCTACCCGGCGCTTACGTTTGAAAGCGAGTTTCGAAATCAGCATAAATCCACAAGGTTTTGAAAACGGTGCCCACCCGACACCCAAGTTTTGAAATCCCTTTCGCAATCCATAAAGCCACAGGGTTTTGAAACCAGTGCCCACACGACACTTAGATTTTAAAAAAATGGTTTTCGCAATCTTTTCTTTGGCTTTTGCCTTTTTCATTTTCAAATGGCCAACAGAAATAAAAGGAAGAGTAACGTATAAGAGGGTAACGAAATGCAACCCATACCGACATCCACGCCGACCCCACGAGGGTATCGAGAACCTCTCACATAACTACAATGTAAATGAAATGCAAGAAAGAAAGAACAAATACAGTCCAGGGTCCCCAGCGACCCAGCTGCTCCTGTCCCGTCCTCACCGCCGCCTACCTCTCCCCCCGACCGAACCCTGTCACGAAGTGGGAAGTTAGTGACGTAAAAATAGTAGAGCAGGAAAAAAATAATAAAACAAACCATGAAGACAACCGGAGCAACCACCCTCTCAAGGTGGAGAGGTAACCTGTACACCTGTATCCTGTAATACCCGGCCACGTCGGACAACTAAACCGACGGCCCATACCGTACCTGCAGAAAGTCGACCACGTCGGACAACTAAACCGACGGGTCGCAACGCTCGCACCTCGGCGCCTCAAACCCCACAACTAATAAGGGGCCCCACTACGTCACCTCGTGGGTATACACGGGTCATAGACCACTTTTCCGGAAAAGCGCACCCTTCGCGGTGGCCAAACCGCGGGTGCGCGTGTTGCAGCCTCGAGCACAGTAGCCACAATGCATGAACAAGGGTAAGATAATAACATGTGCAATCAAGGTACTCTACTATCAAGTATAATCGAAGATAAAGCAACAACATGTAACATCAGGAGCATAATACACCTAACTACTAAAGTGCGGCGATTACATGTAGCATCTAAGATACGATAATAGGCGGCAGGTAAAGTGAAACGATCACATGTAATATCTAGAATAAACGGTCGTCGGAAATTGATGCTAATTAACACATTCAACCCACCTGTCGCTAGTAGAAAACCACGCTCGGCTCCCCGTGTCCCGGCGCGCTCCCTGAACCTGCAAAAACAGGATCCCCGGGCGGGGAGATCAAGAACTTTTAAACGCGAAGTAAAGGAAGGCCCCAACGCCAACCGGCCTCTGACGGCAGCGACCAAACCCCCCGCGCTGCCGTGCTGCCCGCGCGGCGCCCCCGTATGCGCGGGCGGCCCCGCGCGGTGCCCTCGCGTGCGCGGGCTGCCCCGCGTGGGGCCCCGCATGCGCGGGCTGCCCGCGCGGTGCCCCCGCATGCGCGGGTTGCCCCGCGCGGCGCCCCCGCATGAACGGGCTGCCCCGCGCGGCGCCGCGCATGCGGGTGCCCCGCGCGGCGCCCCCGCATGCGCGGGCTGCCCGCGCGGCGTCCCCGCATGCGCGGGCTACCCCGCGCGGCGCCCCGCATGCGGGTGCCCCGCGCGGCGCCCCGCATGCGGGTGCCCCGCGCGGCGCCCCCGCATGCGCGGGCGGCCCCGTGCGGCGCCCCCGCATGTGCGGGCTGCCCCGCGTGGCGCCCCGCATGCGGGTGCCCCGCGCGGCGCCGCCGCATGCGCGGGCTGCCCGCGCGGCGCCCCCGCATGCGCGGGCTGCCCCACGCGGTGCCCCCGCATGCGCGGTGGCTCGCCCCTCTCCTTCCCTCTCCGACGAATCAAGAAAGCCCCCTCCCCCTCGTTCGTAACGAGAAATGACAAGGAAAGAAAAATGAAAGCATGGCTCACCTTGTTTTCGTCGGTACCGGGCGAAGGAGAGGGATCGTCCTTGTAGCGTTTGTCGGACTTTGCGGGGAGGCGATCAATCTCTTCTCTTCCACGCCGGCCGATGGGAAGGGCAAGGGTTTTGGGGAACCGCTCCTCGTCCACGCTCGGATATCATACGCCAAGGTGAGGGGAGGCGAGGTATAAAGAAAACCTAATTCCCAAGGCCGACTATTTAGTCGTTTGGGCGTAGTGGATTTTGGACCCCAAATTAAGATTAACCACTCGAGCGACTGGGAAAAGGGGTGTTTAAATCCCATACCTCAACTGATCGACCAGAATCGATCTGATTGCGGACCAGAGTTCGGTTTGCCCCCGGTAATTGTGTATGTCACCTGGGCTGCGGTACCAACTTCCGGAATTTATTCTGGGAGATCCGGGGGTCGGAATCCAAAACCGATCGCACCGCCGGTCTCCGTTTCGCGAGCTTTATTAACCAAAAATACCCGCGAGCCCCGATCATCTGTCCAGAAAACAAGAAAAAGTTACCCTCGGACCCCTATTGTCACCAGAACGGTTCAATAAAATTAATAGGAAGCCCGGAAAGGTAAGATAAAACCGCGGTTATCACAGGTAACAACAAAAAAATATAATCACAAAAATATCAATAATACACCCTCAAACTCAAATTGAGCTAAAACTCAATTTTGAGCTCGTCCTCTCCCTCGACGTCCTCGATCGGCCACGCCTGCGTCCACGCCCTCGCCCTCGCCCATGCCCACGCCCACACCCATGAGGAACAACAAAATCGATAATCGGTATATCATCAAGATGCTCGACGGCTACCAACTGATCGAGCTCCTCGATAATACCACCCTCATTATGCTCAGCAATATGCTGGATCTTCCATGGCGATGATGACGAGGGACGACGACGTGAATATGTCGATGCAAAATATGTCCGTGATACAGGAGGTGGGAGCGACTCTGACGTCGAGGGAAATGTCGTAGGGGTCTGAATAGGAGGAGATGGAGATCGTGACACCTGAAAGGGCGTAAATAGTTAGTTAATTTGGATTTGAAGACTTAATTTGAAATTTTTGGTGATATGAAGGTACCTGATGACTCGAGAACGATGCGTGAGCATAATCTCCTCGTCCCTCTGAAACTCTGACAGTAGGTAGCATTGGTACATTTTACAGTACCATATAAATATGCTCGCGCATATCTGCCAGAGTTCTGAATGTCCTCGTAAGCGACGGACGATCATGCAATAACTGGCCTATAGTAGTATCCATCCGTCGTAGTGTGTCAGCTTGCATTTCAATTTACAAATTAAATTTATATTAAATATACAAAACATGTTAAATTTATATATATAAATTATTATACCAGCGTCCTCTCTCGATATGCCCACGGGAATGAAAAGTCAGCAGAGGACGCTGTACTGGACGATATATCCATCACCTTGTAATCTTCCAGTACCATTGCATGTATATGGATGCTGCCTGCAGTGGGTCCTCACCAGCAGCCAGGAGCTGATCAACAATGTGATCTAGCCTCTCAGACCACCTCTCAATGTGTGCAGCGTGATATGCAATCCAATCCTCATCCGGATGCCCACGTGATGTCACGCGTCGGATGGACTCCACATTGAGAGATATATGATGGAGAAGACCGAACTGCCGCAGGACTCTGTCTGGTACATGCATCTCTACAATGTGATAGCAGATGATGACTGTTCTTGAACGCCAGACTTACGAGCCCTGTACACAGAAGGCTGGTAATGTAGCTAAAATGTCCTCTGTGTACGACATCCATATAACATGTTAATGACACAAAATGATCAGTTAGTATAAAAATGTTATTTAAAGTATTCATTTCACGTACACCAGCGGACTAGCAACCCGTAGGGGTGTTCTTTACCGGTAAAGTGGTTGAGAGTGGCGACCCGTGAGCCCAGAGTGCATATAGTGGGTATCAGGTTATATGTCAGCCGAACGTGTCGAGGGTGGCATTTAGCTTGAGGTCCCTGTGACCGATAGTGGCAGATGATTAGGTATTATGTTTCTAGCACTGATGCATAACTTCTTAGTTGTTATTGCTTCAATTACTATTCAGCATGCTCTACTTTCTGTTTATCAGTATCTCTTGTATACAACACTGTGATTTACCAAGATTAGCATACTTGCCAGTTCTACAGCATGATTAGTTTTTGTTATCAATACTTCTTGTATACATCACTGTGATTTATCATGATCATTATACTTACTAGTTTTACAGCATGATTAGCTTCAGTTACCAGCATCTTTTTGATTTCAGCACAGTGATTACATATCTGCCATTACCTGCTCCTTCGTTATTCCCGCATTGTGATTATTATATATCAACCTACTATTTTTTTAATATCCGCTGATTATTGTATACCAGTAGGTATGACTTGTTGTTCCCTGACTCATTGTACCTACTGAGATACATTCAGTTGTATCTCACACCCTTGGATGACCTATTTTTCAGGTCAATCGGGTGGTGGGATATCGAGACGATTGACGTGAGCATATTCGATAGAGTGGTCCCCTATTGCCAGCTACGACTGGCCATGTTTTTACTTTTCAGCTTTAGTTTCGATGTGATCGTGATTTAGTTATATTAGACTTGTGTTATTTTGGTAGTTGTGGATTGTGATTTATCATGATATTCAGTTCATGAGTTATGATTCAGTTATTATCGTTTTAATACTCTGATTGTGCATCTTATAATTGCCTAGCCGTTCATGTATAGGGAAGACTCTGTCCGAGTGTGTGACGAGTATCGGCTAAGCCTGGGTCTAGATGACAGGGTTAGAGAAACAAGTCTCACATCGCCTAGTGATCTTGGGCTGTGTGTGTGTTTGGGCAGAAGAGGACGTCAAGCCTAAACCGTGGGAATCTATGATACCCCAATAGTCCCACATCGGATGGAAATAGTATTGTGATTGGGTATATAAAAGACATGAACACTTATAATAATAACCGTGTTTAAGCATTTTGGGCTGTAATTTGGGCCCAATAAATTATTATTGCCAGTAGGTCGGATCCTTACAAAGATGAAGGGTGAAAATTGAGGCTTGAGAGAAAAAGAAAGGGAAGATGAGTGGACACCAAAGATTAGAGAATGCGTGGGATGCAAAAAGGGAAGACGAGGGGACACAAAGGTTGGAGAAAGAGAGGAGGATGGGCAGGTCCAATTTTATTTAGAATTTTTTTTAAAAAAATAATGAGTCAGCAACACTATTGGAAAATAACATATTGTTTATAGATCTATCAATTTGGTTCATGTGTCCATAGTGAAAAACAAATATTATCTCTTCTTATCTCCATTCTTAAGATTGCTATTATTACACTTGAGTCCTAAAAAAGAAACAAATGCAAATTGATTGATTTGACCAAATAAGGGATAAATAGTTTGTCTTTAATTTTGGTTGTTGAATTTCTTTGTCTTGACCTCAAAGTTGAAAACTCTAGAGATCATAACTAGGTAAATACTTTTTGTATATTTTATTTAAAATATATATTTTATATTTGATTTATTTAAGATTGAGATGAATTTTATTCGTCACTTCGAAATAACGAGTGGATGAATATTCATCTTAGAATGAGTATAGCGTAAAATATATATTTCAAATGGGGTGTACGTATAATATTACTCTTATGGGAGCATGATAGCTCCACAATCATGTTGAATTTTGTAGAATAAATATTATTGGACGGGAATATAGGCGATCGACCATTAATCGCCTAGGTAATTGTCTCCATAACTCAATTTTAGCCTATCAATCTAGTATATATTATAATATTCTCATCAAATGGCCACTTAATGTAGAAAAATTCCAATTTGTTCCAACTTTCTCAATATAGAATTTAATATTTCCACACCTAATTATTATTTTTTTCGATAAAAGTGAAAAAAACAAAATAAAATGAGAGAATAGGTTTTTTTTAGAGAGAGAAAAAAGTAATGCCCTATTCGTTTTATTCAACTAAAAATTGAATTTAACAATATGAGTAAGACAGTAAGATCTCTAAATGATGAAAAAAAAAAAAAAAGGAAAAAAAAAAACCGACAAAAAATTTTGTGGGGGTAGGCAACTCCAAATGTCCACTTGGGCCCCGTTTGGTAACGGGGATAAGGGGGGAATAACCCCCTTATCCCCGTTTCCATACCCAAACGGGGATAGGCATAGATGGAATTCGGATTCCATCTATGCTGGAATAGGGGGTATGGGGATGGGAATTTGAATTCCCATCCCCAGCTGGAATTCACAGGAACCCATTTTTTCACGGGGTTCGAGACAAAACTTTCTGCAGCCTCTCTCTTCTCCCCCAACCTCATCTTCATCCCCTCTTCCGAAGTCGGTTCTTCATCCCCGCTCTCCGATCGCCGATCTCCTCGCGGCCCCCCTCTCCGATCTCCGATCTCCGATCTCCGATCTCCTTCTCCGCAGCCGCGGCCCCCTCTGTGGCACCTTCTCCTTGCCGCGGCACCCTCTGCGGCTACCCCCTCCGATCTCCCTCGCGGCCCCCCTCTCCGATCTCCGATCTCCGATCTCCGATCTCCTTCTCCGCAGCCGCGGCCCCCTCTGTGGCACCTTCTCCTTGCCGCGGCACCCTCTGCGGCTACCCCCTCCGATCTCCCTCGCGGCCCCCCTCTCCGATCTACGATCTCTGATCTCCGATCTCCTTCTCCGCAGCCGCGGCCCCCTCTGTGGCACCTTCTCCTTGCCGCGGCACCCTCTGCGGCTACCCCCTCCGATCTCCCTCGCGGCCCCTCTGCGGCACCTCACCCGCCCCTCTGCGGACCCTCTGTGGCACCTTCTCCGCAGCCGCGGCCCCCTCTGTGGCACCTACTCCTTGCCGCGGCACCCTCTGCGGCTACCCCCTCCGATCTCCCTCGCGCCCCTCTGCGGCACCTCACCCGCCCCTCCGCGGCCCCTCCGCGGCCCCTCTCCGCGGCGCGCCCCTCTGCGGCCCCTCTCTGCGGCCCCTCTGCGGCCCCTCACCGCACCGCGGCCCCTCTCATCCGCGCCAACTCCCTCTGCGCCCCTTCTCCGCGGCGCGACCCTCTGCGGCCCCTCTCCTCCGCGCCAACTCCCTCTGCGTGCCCCTCTCCGCACCGCGCCCCTCTGCGGCCCCTCACCGCACCGCGGCCCCTCTCCGCACCGCGCCCCTCTGCGGACCCTCTACGGCCCCTCTCCTCCGCGCCAACTCCCTCTGCGTGCCCCTCTCCGCACCGCGCCCCTCTGCGGCCCCTCACCGCACCGCGCCCCTCTGCGGCACCTCACCGCGCCGCGGCCCCTCTGCGGCCCCTATCCGCACCGCGACCCTCTGCGGCACCTCACCGCGCCGCGGCCCATCTGCGGCAACCTCTCCGCTGCGTCCCCTCTCCGCGTCGCCACCCCCTCTGCGGCCCCTCTTGCTTCTTAACAGGTTGTGATTCTTTTTCACAAAGGTATGCCCCCTATGAGTGCCTTATTCAGTGCTTCGATTCTTCATGTTTTAATGTTGATGGCATAATGTGTGCATGTCATTGCCATAATATGTGCTGGTTCTCATGTTATTGCCAATTTGGTAGATTTGCCTGTGAGGACTGTGTTTCAATGTTGTTGCATTTCATTGCCATAAACTATGGTTGGGCGTTGGTTGTCACCTTGTTGCCAGCATATGTGATGTTTGTGTGTATGATGCCTATTCCCTGTTGCCATTTTGTATGACAAGTGTGAGTATGCAGCCTATCCCCTGTAGCTTCAGATATGGACGATGATGATGATTGCCATAGGTATTTGATGGATTGGCATGTATTTACTGCACCCCCATACCAATTGGCAATCAATTGAGTCAAAAAATATTTTATATAAATTATTTAAAAACGGGTGATAGGCATTATACACACGAACAACACATAATTGCAACATGGTGACAACCAGCACACATTATGCCAACAACCTCGCAACAGGGTTTCCACCAGCACAAATCAAACTGGGCATACAAATATTAGCGAAAAATTGTCTTTGTTGGACAATTGCGAATATTAATAAGGACGATGATGACGATTGCCACAAGTATCAGATGGACGGCCACTGGCTTATAAAGCCAATGCTACCCCATACTATGTGGCAATCAAGTGAGTCCAATACTTAATTACAATTTCCCTCTATTTCTACTTTATTTATTAGTATCAATGTGCCTTCAAATATATTATATAACTCTTATTCCAGATGCGTCCCTTCAAGAAACACGGTAAGCATCAAGCAAGAAAAAGTGTGGCTTTCGACCCACTTTCTAATTTCGTAGCATCTGAGGAGGGTCCTTCTGGGCAGCGTGCCCAACCTCAGACCCGAACACATAATTGGAGTGATAATATGGACACAATATTCATGTCTTTGCTCACTGAAGAGCATACACTAGGGAATTATGTGAATGGGTCGTTCACTACAGTAGCGTGGGTTCGAATCAATGCGGCATTCAATGCTAGGACCAATTTACAACTCAAGAAGGACCAATTAAAAAATCGGCTAAAAGTTTTAAAACGGACATTCACTCTGTATAACTATTTAGCCAACAAGAGTGGATGGGGTTGGGATTGTATCCACAATATCCCGACACCTGGTGATCCAACCGACTGGGATGATGTGATAGCGGTATTGACCCTATCTTGTAAATCAAAAAATTTGTTCGACACAATTGTTTCGCGTAATATATGAATAATTGACATTATACATATCTTATTCCTATTCAACAGGGAAATCCATCATATGCAAGATGTCGAGATAGGCCATTTCCGCTATATAAGAATCTAGAATTCTTGACAGAAAAAACCACGGCCACTGGCCGATATGGATTTGCATCCAGTATGCCTGCAGCCGAAACTGTTGAGAGTTCATCCTCATCGTCCCCTGGTGAGGATGATACAAATCTTGGAATAAGAATGTCGGGTTTTAATATCTCACAAAATCCATTTGAAGCAGGTGCTTCTGCAGCCCCTCAATATGCAAATATAGGGGCGACACAAACCTCCGACTACCCATCTTCAACTCGTGACATCCCCAATGTCGGAGGTAGTGCAAGCGGGAGCGGGCATAGCTCAGGAAGCAAACGACCACGCTCTCCACCACCTACAAACCCTCAACCCAAACCTACCGCGTCCTCTGGGGGACGCCGCCGCAAACCAGATGCCAGTATTAGTGTATTATCTGAACTTGTTGATCTAGGCAAGCAAAAACTTGAATTGGCACGTGAAATGTATCAATATGAAAAGGACTGCAAAAGTAGTATTCCAACAATTTCCATTTGCATGAGCCGAGTCTATGCGATGCCAGGCATGACTACAGAAAAAGCACTGTATGTAGGGGAAGCACTCAAAGATCTTAATAATCGTGAACTGTTTATGACAATGAACGACGAGATGGCAATATCGTGGGTTGAGCGTCAAGTGTCAATCCAATCGTCTGTATATAGGCCATTTTTTCCTGGACACTAGTTTTTGTTTTTAATGTGTATGACTTTGTTTGAATGCTGTTAGATTTAATTTTTAATCATCATGTAATATGCTCATAAGACATTTCAATTATGTTTGAATGCTGTTAGATGTACTCTTTAATTATCGACTATATTAACAAGCATGCTTGAATTACTGTTATATTACAACGTCATATGTTGCGCTTGTCAATGTTGAATATATATTGTATTTACAGTATTAATGGGTGATCCGAATCATGGTCATGTGTTTTCCTCCAAAATCAATACCATAATAAGGGAGCTTTTAGATGATGATGACGACTATTGGGATGAGGTATTAGCGATGTTGGTTGACCAAGGTTACTTTACATCTACCCATACTGTCGACAAGCAACCGTGTCGAACCCGCCTATTCACAGGGCACCAGGTGATATGTGATATATTGAATGGCCATCCTGACCGTGGGTACGACCAGTTTCGAATGCGAACAACGACTTTCATCGCACTTCGCGATGAGCTAGTCCAAAAGGGATTGTTACAAAACACACGCCATATGACAATTGAGGAACAGTTGGGAATTTTTATGTTTTGTGTTGGACATGGGGTGGCTAATAGGGTAATCGCTGAAACATTTCAACATTCGGGTGAAACTATCAGTCGACATTTCAACAATGTGCTTCGGGCGATTGTGACGTTGAAAGACGATTACATAACATTTCCGGCGAATAATGTGTCGGTGCATGCCCGGATTAGAGATAATGTCAATTTTCACCCATTCAAGGTATGTATGCTTTTTTATTTTCTAGTTCACTTATTTATATGTCACCAGTGTTCATTATAATAATTGCCTGCATGTTGTTTCATGTTTATTGCCAGAATGCAATTGGTGCAATAGATGGGACACATCTTCCGGTGGTTGTCAGCAAGAGCAAGCAGCCGAGATTCCGGAATTGCAAAGGATTTACTTTTTCAAAACATGATGGCTGCAGTATCCTTTGATCACAACTTTCTATTTGTCTGCACTGGTTGGGAGGGATCTGCAGCTGACATGAGAGTACTCCGATGGGCATGCGAAACTGGAGGATTCACTGTGCCTGAAGGTATATTGTACACAGAATTTTTTATTTTGCATTTCTTTATTGATGGGGAATATAGATTTTAACATTGTAAATGTTGTGTAAAATTTATAGGGAAATATTATTTGGTAGATTCTGGCTATGCAAATACACACAGATTTCTTGCACCATATCGGAGGGAGCGTTACCATATTAGCCAATTTGAGGGAAGCACAGGGGTTCGCACTCATCGAAGTCCGCGCGACCTATATAATCATCGACATGCACAGTTGAGAAATGTGGTGGAGAAAACATTCGGTATTTTAAAAAAACGGTTCAAGATCTTGACTGTTGCAACACTCTTTCCATATAAAGTCCAATGCCAGATTGCGATGGCATGTTGTGTTATACATAATTTTATTCGACGACACTCCGGTGCGGATGCCATATTTAACGATGTGATAGAGGAAGAACCAAATGTAGAATTAGATGTCGAGGAAACGGTTCATAGTGTTGGTACTACTGAGTCAAACAGAGGCGACGCGTTGCGCACATTTATAAAAGACGAGTTATGGAATAATCGCAGTTAGTTATATATTTGATTGCAATGTAAGAAATGTGTAATATATGTGATTGTATGATTACAATGTGATTGTAAAGTTATGTATGAACTGCATTATGTAAAGGACTCTTCTTATATGTGTATTGAACTGAATTATGATTACAATGAGATTGTATGTAAAGGACTTTTTCTTATGTGTATTGAACTGAATTATCATTACAATGGGATTGTATGTAATTGACTTTTCTGATGTGTATTGAACTGAAATATGATTACAATGAGATTGTATGTAAATGAGTTATTATTTTCTGATCTTTATGACCATAATGGACTGAATTGTATGTGATTGAATCTGCTAATTATTAGGTTGGTCCTATAAATGGGGCAATATTAAAAAAGTATAAAAATATTTAAAAATATTTAAGAATGATACAAAATTTTTAAAGAAAAAAATTAGAATTTGCTTATCTTTTGATTAATGGCTTTTAAATGATAAACAATCAAACATTTTAAATATTTTAATATATAATTTTCTATAATTTTTAAGTACTTTTATTTATTTATTATATATTTTTAAATATTTTTTATAAATTTAAATAATATTTTAAATTTATTATTAGGTTGATTAATATAATAAATTATTTTATTTATAAATTATATCATAAAGGGCAAAATAGTCAATATACAAATTTATCACTTATCAATTCTTCTTATTCCTCTATACTCAACCAAACACAATTTTTTCCTATTCATCTTATTCTCCTTATTCCTATATAATTTACCAAACACAATTTCCTTTAATCCCGGTATAACTCATAAAACCAACCAAACGCAAATTTACACTAATTCCTGCTAATACCAGAATCTATACCTATCCCCGGTATAACAAAATTTTCCTATTTCCGTTACCAAACGCAGCCTTGGGGTTTCCTCCTTATCCACGACAGGTGGCACTCCTCTTGAGCCCCCCTCATGAAAGTAGTGAAAATTATTTGGTGCACCGGGTGCACCATATTCTTGTAAATTTTTATTTTTATTTTTTTTTTAGAATTTTTCATTTATTAGAGCTTTGGGATTGTAGGATTTATCATTTTATAATTATTTAATTTTTTATTTTTATTTCTTTAGTGCACCACCCTAAAATCCTAAAATAAAAAATGTTAAAAGAAAATTTCTAAATTTTAAAATTTTAGGGAATATTTTCAACCCTAAAATTCAAAAATTGCTTCCTAATAATGTTTCTCTTTACTATATGAACTAAGCAACTTTTATTTGGCAGCAATTCATATTGCGGTATGTAATGTAATATTTTGATAAGCATTCATATGTTTTATTCAAAATATTTAAATTGTTATGATGCAACTTAATTCTAGAAGTTATAAAAGATTTTGGTGAAATTGTGAAATCATTATAGTCTAGTGTAGTGACCCGCGCGATGCAACGGATATATATTATTATAGCTAAATTTATACCAAATTTATTGCAACAATATAAACAGATTGTTCTAAAATCTCGATATAGATCAATTCAATATCAAATCACGGAATGAAATCATGCTACGACAAATTTAGGGCACTCACCAGGATCTCGTCCTTTTGTAATAATATAATCATGTGTTGAATTACGATTTACCGGAGAATCAGATAAATACACCAGCAGATAAAAGAGAAATCGTTGTAATAAATCGCCAACGATTTCTTCAAAAAAAATAAAATAAAATTGGTAAAAAATTAAAATACGTACATAGTAAGTGATAAAATAAAGTATTAGGTAAAAAAGTTGCATTAGGGTTTACAGCAACACCAAATAGAAAAATCTGATACGGGTTTCTAAGGCAAAAAAAAATAAAATTGCATGATGTTTCTGTAAAGAATCGCTCACAAAGAATCAAAAGAAAGGGGCGGCGATTTTTACCTCTCGAGGTGGCGAGGCACTTGAAGACAATGGCAGCACGCTCCCACATTCTATGGCTGGGCAATGTCAGCAACAGGGCGCGAAAAACTACACCAAGATTACCCCAGCAGAGCCCAAAACCAACCACAAAAACTCTTGATTCAACACTCAAATTGAAGGATTCGCCACTGCTGCCGCCGCCACATCGATCTCCACAATCATTGCCTACGCCTCTGACTCCACCATCACCGTCTTGGTTTCCACCGCCATCACGTTCATGGCCTCCACCACCGCTACGACCACGCAGCCAAAGCATCTTGTACGGGGTCTATAAAAACTCCACAAAGAAAAAGAGGAGGTAGGGCTGTGGAGAGTTGGGAGAAGCGGATGACAAATAAGAAGAAAATGCAAATTAACACCATGCTTAATTAACTTATTAAATTAAATTGCAATTATGATTTGTTGAAGCATCAAACGTCACCACCACCACAATAATTAATACTGTGAGGTCACAATACTATATTAAATACATGATAAATTAATAATGCATGCGGTGGAGATTATTATTAAATTAATCAATGCATGCATGTGGGGATGTGAAGGAACGGATGTTAGAGAAGAGGAGAAGGCATTGAGGGGGAGGTGAGAGGTTGTGCTGCGGAGAAGGAGAGAGAGAGTAGACGATTATTGTAAAGAAAATTAAAAAATTAAAAAATATTCTAAACTATATAGAATGCATCACGTCATCTTAAAAATATGAAAATTTATAATATAGTATAGATTCCTAACTAGCTGGCATATTATAATACCACGTATTTAAAGATTTTTTAATTCTCATACTTGATGGAAACGATAAGTCATTGACAAAAGTATACAATTCTCGGATAACCTACCAATAGAAGTTGCATAATTAGTTGGTAACAAATTTGACATTTCAAATATAAAATATAAGTCATTATCGAAACGTCTTTCGTTTGCAAAATAAAACAATCCGAAAATTTTATTTGCCAAAATGGAAAGAACTTGATTGAAAAGGAGCCTCAACTGATTCGGCTTGAGTTCTCCGTTGGGATTTGACCTCGTAAAAGATACTATATATGTTCGACCGCTTAAAATTGATTGAACTTAGAACGGCCAAGGATGGTTCCTTTCGTCCAGACTGGCGCACTTAGAAAAATCTAAAATTTTGGATGAAAGATGAAAAACTATCAAAAACATTTTAGCGATCTCCCGAAGAAAAGGTGAATAATTGTATCTAAACTTCCAAACTTTCCTAAGTAAAGCTACCAAAAAACTAAAATTACTTACTGGCTCTCAAAGTCTCTCAAGAAAAATGAATTAGACGTTTCGGCTGTTGGAAAAAGTCTTTTGTTCATCTCATTTGAGATATTTATAGCTCCTTGTAACGACCCAGCTTACTAACTCACTAGTAATAATAATTCGTTCATCTCATTTGAGATATTTATAGCCCCTTGTAACGACCCAGCTTACTAACTCACTAGTAATAATAACTCGTCCAAAATACTTAAACTCAATTATTATTATTAGCGTTCATGAATCTTATAAATCCAATTACAAGCTCATTTTCATCCGATGTGGGACCCGTTTAGGTCTGACGTCCTCGTCAAGCCAAACACACACACACAATCTAAAATCACCAATCGATGTGAGATTTGTCTCGCTAACCTCGTCATTCAGACCATTGACATAGCCCGTCACATTGTCTTTCAGACTGTGGCTCAGCTGAGACTCGTCATACACTTCCGGCTGGTGACTGACTCTGATTACCAAATGTAACGATCCAGCTTACTAGTAATAATAACTCGTTGGGTCCAAACTACAGTATAAAATGATTAAATCTAGTTATTATTATTAGTGTTCATGTCTTTTATAAATCCAATCACAATTTCATCTACATCCGATGTATGACTATTGGGATGTCACACCCCTTCAATCCCACTCTAAATCAACGAAAATCTTAGCCAGATTCTGAAATTTTCGGTCGAAGTTATATTCTTTTTGCATAATGCACAGCTGAGATTACCCAATCCAACGGCTCCTGATTCAGGCTATGATACTATCATTCTCAAAATCCGACGATCAAAATTTGGCGTCAACAACTTCTGAATCTAATCCCCTGCCTCTCCAAGCATTAACTCGGATTCGCCCAAAAGTTCTCACTGCAAATCCAACCCACTGCATCCACACCATAAAATAGGGCTTTGCTTATTACGTCAAAAGGGGCCACACTAACATCTCATACTGAAACCTTTCACATGTAAAAGATAAAACTCCCCAAAAAAAAAAAAAAATAATAATAATAATAATAATAATAATAATAATAATAATAATAAATGAACATGATAAGATTTGATAGATGCTGTAGGGCCCAAACCTAATAATCTTTTGGGTTGAATGGGTTTCAATAAATGCGTCATCCTCTTGTATCATGTTGGCTTGGGCTTCGCATTATTTCTCCTATAACATGTCTCATTATCTTGATTCCATGCTCGCATCCCTAAGGAGAATAACAAAAATTAGAATAATTTTTTTTATTCTTGAAATAACTTATATTTTAGAATAATTATAAATAAAAGTAAAGTTATGTTGGATTTGTAATGTAGTTATTTTCAAAAATAACAATTTATGTTTGATTTGTAATGAATAACTGAAATCGTGTTTGCTTAATTTTAAGAAATAGTAAAGAATACCGAAAAAAAAAGGGATGGTTAAATTTAATATAAAATATAATTTAATAAAATTAATTTATCGTAAAAATAATTTATTATAATGTTTGATAAAAATAATTTATTATAGATTATAATTTAATAAAAATATTTTTATAAAAATAAAAAAGTTTCAACTTCGACTTAAACTTAAATTTAATAAAAATAATTTATTATAATATTTAAATATAATTTATTATAATATTTAAATAAAAATAATATGCATTAATATATATAATTACTAATTTTGTAATAAAAATAATATATTATAATATATAATAAATTATGTCTATATAATTTAGCTTTAATTCAATTTATAATCTTAATAAAGTTTATAATTAATTTTTAAAATAGTACTATTTCACAAAAATGATAGAATAGTTTATTCCAATATGTAACGACCCGATCCACTAGCAATAATAACTCATTGGGTCCAAATCACAACCCAAAATATTTAAATTTAGTTATTATTATTAGTGTCCATGTCTCTTATATGCTCAATCACAATTTCATTTCCATCCGGTGTGAGACTATTGAGGTGTCACAGACTCCCCCGTTTAGACTTGATGTCATCGTCAGCCCAAACACACACACAGATCCCACAATCACCAGGTGATGTGAGACTTGTCTTGCTAGCCCTGCCATCTAGACCCAGACTCAGCCGAGACTCGTCACACACTTCCGACCGGTGATTGACTCTGATACCAAATATATCTCTCGCGCCTCAGGTCCGCTTTATAAAGCTATTTTTAGAAATAGAATAAGTTAGAAAACAAAATTAGTAGAAAGTGGCCTAATTTTTTTAAAAAATCTAAATGTTTAAGCCTGTTATTATTACTAGTGTTCATGTCTCTTATATATCTAATCATAATTTCATTTCCATCCGATGTGAGACTTTTGGGATGTCACACAATCTATTCCGGAATAATCGAGAATGGCAAGATTTGACCGAAATAAAATATTCTGGCAAAAAAATGTCGTTTGGCAGAAATAACGAAATAGAATGAGTTATTCTCTCTTTATCTCTTAACTAAATATTACCTAATAGCTTTTAACAACCACACTAGTATATTAAATTATGCCCAAATTTAAAAGCTTAAGCATATACATTTGGGTGTGATCACATTTATCAAACTTCTCCTCTTCTCATTATTTCTCTGTACAAAATCTTTTCTCTTTTTTTTTTTTTTTTCCCCCTCATTGAAACACTTTACAAAAAGCTATATATTGAGAACATTTTTGTGGAAAGGCCATGAAACAATCTGAAGAAACAGTACATATATAAAACTGCACTGCAGCAGAAAGGACAAGCCCTTAATTAATAGAAGTCTGCAATGTATCTCAGCAAAAGTATGATTGGCTGAAGACTTTGGACTCGGAACTGCAGCATGGCATGCTTCAAAGTGCTTTCTAACCCACGAACGGCAGAGAGATCCTTTCTGTAGTAGAGACTCAAAATAAAAGATTTGTTTATTTATTTATTTTTTTTTGAGAGAAAGTAAGTATATTGTCTGTTTTTTTTATTTTTAAAATAAATTTAGTTGAAAATGTGAAATAATTAGGCTCCGAATTCGGATTTCGGATATCAATCATCAAATCTTTTATCATTTACATTAGGGACGGTTGATAATAAACGAAGCGGATAGCATACTACCTTTCTCTCTCTAAAAAAAAAAAGAAGATTTAAGTGTCTAGCAACACAGGTCGTATTTACTGTGTTGTTTTTTGTCAATAAGATATCGAAACAATATAGTTCTCGTGTCTAAGACACAGCTCAAAACTTTTTTTTTTAAAATTAATAAATAAATTTTTTAATAAAATTTAAAAAATTTAATAAAATTATATAATAAGTCATTAGAATATTTTATTATTAAAAAGAATAAATATTTTATATCATTATGTGTCGGTATATATATATTTTTAATGATCGACACGCATCGTCACGGTCCGACAGACACCGTGTTGTACAGTGCCAATAATATTTCGGCACACTTAAATTCTTGCTCAAAATTGTGTGAAAATAGAGATATCCTTCGTAATTACAAACTATTCTAAAATAAATCTATCAACTTTACTTTTTTTGGACAAATGAAATTAGACCAACTAATGGCTAATATGTAATAATTCAAGTCATTAAATTTAGCAAATGTTTTTATTGAAATAACTAAAATAAAGTAAAATTGGAAGTGAACGAGATGCCAGTTTAAAAAAGCAAAGCTAAGGGACTTATTTGAAAAATGGCTTATAGTTGAAGAGCAATACTACTAGTATACCTCAAATTAGGATGTATATCTTATATTTTTTTCATTCAAGAATCATCATTCTAGTACTTGTTATATCAATTTTTTTTATACTTTTACTAATTTTTTTTAAAATTTTATGAATTCAAAATTAAAAGATATAAGATCTACATCTATTGGAATATACAAATAGTATTTTCTAGAAGGGTCTGCATACATATTTACCTAATCAGAACATATGCACAAAGCTCTTTGATAGCCTTTCAATTGTACAAAAAAGTGATCTCCTATTGGGTGATGATCATGAGGAGATTTCAGGGGAATAATAAGAAGAGGAAAAGGGCAAAGGAAAAAACAAGAAAAAAAGAAAAAAAAAAAGAAAAAGAAAAGGGGGAGATTTAAAAAGATCCCAAGAGCGAAGGGTAATTGATGAAAAAGGAGAGAAGAAGATCACATGATCAAAATGATGATGATGATGAGGGGAGATGACATGAGGCTCAGTGCATAAGGCATGCTTCTGCTGTCCTAATCATAAGTACTCAGAAAACACTCCTATATTAAATATAAAATATTATAAATATCATAATTAAATTGTTTAAATATTTATAAAAATTGTATCAAAAGTAAAATATCTTGAGTTTCAGTTATCCTTCAGCTTTCCAAAAAAAAAAAAAAAAAAATGATGGTTTTATATTATTTAATATCTTTGAAAGTAAGATAGCACAAAAAAAAAAGTGTTAATCAAAATTTTTAAAATTTTCTCTTTAGATTTTGAAATAAATTATAAAAATTTTCTAATGTGATTGTGAAGAAGGAATTTAATTTTTTTCTCTTTAAAAATTTTTAATATTCATAATTTGATAAAATAATATATTTTACGTGCGAGATGATCTATCTCACCTAAAAAATAGTTTGACTATCTCACCTAAAAAATAGTTTGAAAGACGAATATAAAATCTAATTTTAAATATTTGATTATACTATTCATCTACCAAATATACAAAATTTTTAAATAAATTATAAAAGACATATCAAATAAAATAGCCAAGCACCCAAATAGTATTAAAAATGATGGATTATATCTTTGATTTAAAGAGGGGATAAAAAGTGGATCGTGGTCCAAGAGCTCTAGGTAGAAATCTAGCTTGTGAATCTTTTATCTTGGTCAAGAACAATCGCTAGTGCTAGAATATGTATAGTAGTCTTTACAAAAAAATCATCAACAACAGGTGTGAAAACTACAAAATAAAATAGTTTTTAGTGGATATCGTCACCAAGACCAACGATCTACCCACTAAATCTACTAAAAGCATAAATAAGACTACTGCTAAACAATGTGAAAATAAAAATTGAAAATGAATTTACAGCTACTATACCTCTATCTACTATACTCAAAGGAAAAAGGAGATATGCAACTGCATCTACACTCACAGAATGCTCATAGTCTATCTAATTTCACTGACTGCCATATCGAGTCTGGTCAAATCTGCGCCCACCTACTACCATTATATTTACGGAAAACTGAAATTACGTAGGGCGCCCAAACGAGCTATATCAACGTCATGCAGGAAAAAGGTCTAGCTCCGAAGAGGCACTCGAGCGGCGCGACCTCACCGAAGGAAAAGCTACACATCTCAGTCGAGCTCAATATGACTCATACATGCTATAGTCCAAATCAACGATTAACCTGATCGACAAACTCACAACACTCAACATACCCACGGCATAGGCCGAAAAAACACTCAGTTCGGGACCACCGTTAATTCGAACGGCTCTTGACACTAGAATTTAGTCTATCAACTGCTAAAAAAATTCACTCGGCCCTCCAACACGAATATAAATGCAATCTATACTAATTCGACCACTCACAACTCTCTATCCAGGGCTAGGAAAATATAATATAATATATGTGTCCAAATACGATACATACAATTTATCGGGTGTCCAAATGCAAGTTAAAATATTATTTTAATCACTTTTCTAGTGTCATTTACTTTCTATTTTATATAAAAAATGTTCAGAGGTCTAAATATAATTTCCTGTTAATTTATAGATAGTATTAGATTTTACCGAAAAATCTTAACATTAATTTAACACTGGACATCTAAAAATTGTTAGATGTATGCCCTAAAAGCCAACCTGACCGACACATGTATTCTTTCTAGGATATAAATTTATATTTGACATTTTACATTATGAATGTTATTGGGTTTTTATTTCCATTCATGTTGTGCTTGTGTCCATGAATTGTCCAAAGAATTAATAAGATGATGATACGTATTCTCAAGAGTTGAGAATTTGAGACATGTATCATTAAATATTAATTCCTAAATGCTCTCGATCGATGGATCATCACGGGAACAGTGATTGATCCGGTGAGATTGGTGTACAGGTCGCTTCCCTTTTAGGGTAGACGAGTCTCGAGTCAACAGTGTGGGGACACAGGAGCGAATGTGTAGGTGGTTGTTGGAGAACAAGGATATCGAGAGTGACCATCACGAGAAGTCACTTGGATGTCTACTCACTCGTCAGTGACTTACTCGATGTTGTAGTAGTGTGACTGGTCCTTTGACCTGCGGTGTCTCGGCTAATTACAATGGGGTTACTATAGTTTGACTGTGCATACACTTTGTAGAGTACCGAGACTTTGTAGAGCGCACCGACCTCGCAAGATGGCGTGGTGCGAAAAAATCGCCTTGGGCGTGTTCCTTATGTGTTTACAGATGATTTCGGGTTGATTCGGATCAACGCGGAAGCCCCAGCTTGAATCAGAGTTTTCCGGGCATTGTGCGCCGTTAGAGGACTGGTTTGTTAGAGCCTCGACTCCACAGTTGTATGCAGAAAAATTGGAAAATGGTAGGAACATGTGTATTTTCAGTTTACAGCGGAGTTTGGGAGATTTCGGACTGGTGCGAAGGCCCCGAAGGCGAAAAGTGAGTTGGAGCGGCGATTAATGGAACCGGTTTTTGGATTGAGCACACCGACTCCACAGTTGAGCTTTTTGAGGGGAAAAAGCCTTGAACATGTGTATTTTCATATTACAGCGGAGTTCGGAAGGTTCCGGACTGATGCGGAGACCCCGAGAATAAAAAGTGAGTTGGAGTTGGCTTAAAATAGATTAATTAATTAATTAATTAAAGTGTTTAATTAGCCTCAGAGAGGGAATTAGAGAATAATGAGAAGATGTGAGAGAGGGAATTGGATAGATGTTGGTGTTGGTGTTGGAGAGTGTCTTGGGTTTTCTTTTTTCACCTTGCACCATGCACCGTGCACCCAAGTCCCTTAATTAGCCACCTTAATCAGTGAATGCCACGTCATCTTCTTCTTCTCTGCCTCAAACAGAGGAATTCGACCTCAAACAGAGGAAATGAAAATTGAGGAAGAAGGAGAAGGAGAAGAGGAATTGAGGGGATTTAAATGATGGAAATGAGAGAGGTGAAGGTGTGCTTGTAGTGTGGACCTTCGGTCGGAAGCCAAGCGGAGCAAGCGCGCGTCGAGCCTCACGTTGGTATATTGCAGTTTTTCTAGTGAGAGAGAGAGAGAGAGCTTGGTTTTGATTTTTCTTTGGAGTTGGAATGGGTTTTGGAAGAGGTTGGTGTTGATGACTTGGTCTTGCTGTCCATCGTGGAGAGTGGCGCGCATGGGCGCCGCGCAGCATGGGTGCGGGCGCGCGCCGCGGGCGCGCGCCGCGGGCCAGTGCGCCGCGCGGCAGGCGCATGGGTGCCATGCGGCTGAAGCCTGGGCGCCGTGCGTGTAGCGACTTGCATTTTTTTTCTTCCTTTGGCTTGGCGTTCCGGAACAAAAGGTGGGGTTCCGGAACAAGCTTTTGGGTACCGGTACTACATGGAGAGTACCGGTACCCCATTGTGCAGGATGCCATGTGGGTGACTTTTTGTGAGGGTAATTTCGTAATTTCTCTTCTCCAACCCTCCAGTTGACCTGTTGACCCTCTCTCTTCTCTATTTAAGGACACCATCTCCTCCTCTCTTCTCAGCTTGAATCAGAGAAAGAAAAGAGGAAAAAAAAAAATGAGAGAAAGCATGGAAAAGAAAAGAGAAGAAGTAGGAAATAAAGAAAAACAAACATGGGTGCTGCTTGTGTGGTCTGGTGGCTTGGAGCTGAGCGGGGCCGCGCGCGCGTCGGCCGCACGTGAGAGGTAGGTGACAGTTGTTTTCCTAAATGGATTAAGATTCTTTAGATGGGTTTTTATGGATTTTTAAGCTTGGTTTTGGTTGTGTTTCCTCTCTTTTCGTGCTGTTGAGCTGAGGCTTGGTTTTTTTTTTTTGCACTGCGCGGAGCCGAGGCGTGGGCACGTGTGCGCGCGCGCTGTGTGGTGACTGTGGAGTGAGCCGAAGCGCGCAGATTGTATTAGAGGACTCTCGGGGGACTTGTTCGAGCTTCCGGGGATTTTTCCGGGTTTCGCGATAGTGTTCGCGTGCGCGCGGCGCGGTTTTCGTTTTTCCGGCAAATTCGAGGCAGCGAGCGGTTCGGCGCTTCACCGACTTCAGCGATTGCCTGCGGAATGCTCTTGAGGTGGGTTGGAATTTCTTCCAAAATATACAGAATGCCCTTTAATTCTTCTGAATGCAATTTGAGCATGTCTAGTGTAATATTTTCACTGTCGGTAAATCTGATAGCTGCCTAGAAAATTACATAAAATTCTTTAGAACCCCAGATTATTTTTAGTATACTCCTGATACTAGACTGCATGATTAGTTGGCATTAGATTGGCATCTGAACCGTTTTAAAAATCGTCCGACGTGTTTTAATAAAAACTGGGCTTTAAAAATGGTTTTTTAAAATAGTGAGATCACCCAGAGGGGTTGAGTTGGTTCAGGATGCATGTATACTCGTGCCGGAGGGCCGAGTGGTTTTTTAGAGCATTGTGTGTCGAGTTTCTAGTGTCATGAGAGTTATACTTCCTTGTTGGGATTGATGGGATTATTCTAGATCATGGGTCGTGTTTTCTGATTTAGTGGTGGAGGTGGTTCTCCGACTTAGCTTTGAGAGTTTTGGGGTTCTGGCAGATCGAGTCGTGGAGGTTTCCCGACTTGGCCATGGGTTGTGCATTATCAGACTGAGTCGTGGAGGGTTCTCCGACATAGCTGTGAGGGTTTGGGCTTTTTCCGATTTAGTCGTGGAGTCTTTTTCCCACTGAGTTGTGCTTTTGAGTATCGAGTTGCCGATCTGTTTGATCATGGATTATAGCCTGCATGTGCCGCTTATGAGACAGTTGAGACTGATGAGATACTTGAGTTCGGTGGGGTCGCTCCCCACGAGCTACGCCCCGGGTGCGTGTTGTTGATGCGACTAGTTGATACACTAGAGTTCGCTTGAGATTGAGATAGTCCGTGTGGGATGCCCTACGTAAGTCCCGTCCCAGTGGGGATGAGGTGGCAGTAGGTTTGGCGCAGGCTTGACTGGACCCTATGTGGCAGTCATTGAGATTGGGTGATATGAGAGAGTGATTGCATAGCATGTTCTTAGATGAGTTTTCCTTTGAGCATGATACTTGAGGCATATTAGCAGTAGCGAGTGTATGCATATTTATAGTAGAGTTTCCTTGAGTATGATGATTGTGGCATGTTAGCTGTAGTTTTCTTTCAGCTTACCTATTATCTATCTATCTGCATACCTATCTGTTTGCCTCCAGTAGACTTAGTGGGCATACCGTGGATATTGGTGACGGTACCCACTGGGATCTACCTTCTGCAGTAGATCTCACACCCGCTGCGGTGACAGGTTCTTGAGGTAGCTGTTCCGGCTTGGTTCGCGCGGAGAGAGCAGATCGAGGTAAGGACGTGGCCGATTAGTTCCTTACCAGCATTGAGAGTTTGAGGTAGATGTACCCGGTATATTTTTATGATTCCACTTTTGTACTGGACATTCTGAGAGATTTGTGAGGACTGTACTTGTATTTTTGTAGTAGAGAGACTTGTATTGAGGATTTGATTTATTCAGATGTTCAGTAATTGATTCTGTAGCAATTAGTTTTATTTTCAGCTCTGATACATATTAGCTATAGATCTTTTGCAGGGTAGACGCTTCATCTGTGCGGCAGTTTCCGTACAGACGGCGGATCTGTTGGCGAGCCCGGGTCGCAGTTCGACTCCGGGGCATGACACACTTGGTCCCTAGCCATTTGGTACCTTGCAATGCATGTTGGCTGCAGTAGTTTCGTTGTAGGAATAGGGTGTACACCTATATGGAATCTATCGCCCTTAGTAGATAAGGGAGTTAGTCCTATGTGATTTATGAGACCGAGTTTAGAAGGCCTTGGCCAAGACGTAGTAAATAACGGAAATAGTTTCCGATATTAGAAACTCGAGTCGAATAAAATTGGCATATGACAGACGGTAGGGTTTGACGAGCCATTCCATGACTTCGTCTAGTCGGGACTCCTGATAGAAGATTGTATCAAACGTCAACTGCACCTAGAGGTTCAGTATTCCATTCGACTGGAATGCCACTACATGCTGCTAGGTGTCACTGGTGGATTGTGGGACTCACGAGAATTATCCGGATGATTGATAATTCTTATTGGGCTGAGTTTGAATTATTCTAACCCACTGAAAAGAGTTTCAGTGATATTGTTGATGGTGATCACAATATATCTCACTACTAGATAGAATAAAACCTATGGGGTCACACACATAAGAGGTTATGACTGATCGGATAGTTGATTGCGATTTTTGAATCGCCTGAGGACTTAATTATCAATATGTTGATAACTGGACTAATTTGTAATTATTACAAATTAGGGATATTAAAGTGCAAATGTTGCAAGAGATGACTTACTAATAGTTAGTGAGTTGTGAGAGGACTTAAGTGCAAATGTTGGATTAATGATTTGATTTGATTAAATTAGGATTGAGTTCAAGTCGATTTAAATTAGGATTTAATCGATTGAACCGATTAGGGATAAAATAAACTTAAATCTAATTTTAAGTTTATCTTAATGTTTATCTTATTGATTATAAAAGAGATTATATCCCTCTTTATACGTACGAGTTTTCTTTAAGAGAAAGAAAAGAAAAGAGAAAACCCTAGTCTTTATCTCTTTCCTCGCTTTCTTCTTTTCTAAATATCCACATTCAAAGAAAGACGTTCTCTGCAAGGGAGCTAGCACCCCGGTGTGAATTTCAATCAGATCGACAACCTCATGTGGATACCTGTAGAGGCCGGACACGTGTGCGGCTTCAAGAGAACCAAATTCCACGATAATCACATTGCGGTGTAGATCTCCCCGCGCAAAGGTAAAGATTAGATCTTCCTCTTCCTTATTAATCTTAAATACATGAGCAATCCTATTTTGCGTGGTTTTCGGATCGGAACTCAAGTTTTTTTAAATATTTGTTTATTTGATTTCTTTTTCCGCTGCGTTTATTTTGTGCAAAATCCTAACAAAAATAATAGACAAAATAGAGAATTCGTTCTTTTGGTAAAATCAAACCCACATCAAAAGCTAATCCAACCACGGGGAAATCGGTGTGGCTTGATTTACTATTGGGATGTAAACTGGAGCCCCAAAACACAACAAGAACACCAGGATCTCTGCTACTTCTCAGCCAAGCCCAAGAACGCCCCAACCTCTGCAAGCTTCACAACCCAAGTCCACCATGCTTCCAACGCAAACCTCTAGAGGAAGAAGAAATCCCCAATAAACAAGCGTCACGGAGAGAAGATCCTCAAAAGAAAATGGGTATAAGGCCTCTAGGTCACCATGGATGGAGGAGCTCAAAACCTAAAAAAAAAAAAAACACAAAAAAACCATCCAAAACCAAGCTCTACCTACCTCAAAACCTTCATATGGAGAAGAAGAAGATGGACGCTCCATAGCCCCACTCAACCGCCCACCCACGACATGCGCGATCAACTCCCGCAGGGTCCGAAGCCAAAGAAAACACAAAACGGGCTCCCAAGCTGCTCAATCTCCTTCTTGGTGAAGCTCCTACTGTTGCTGGCTTCTCCTCCAATGTCTTCAGGGAAAGATTGAGGGGGTTAGGGAAATGGATAAGGTTCAGATGGAGTTGGAAAAAACCCCAAAAAAAGGTCCTATGAATCTACTTTTATAGAAAATTAGTTAGGAGTAAATCGGACATACGGATCAACGACAATCTTAATGTGGACAAATGCCTATCCATATATTTTCGGGCGCCCAAAACCCAATTCGGGCGCCCGGAGATGGAGTCCGGATGATAATCTGAATTGGCCCGAAACCAGCTTCTAATACTCAAGAATTCAGACCATTCGAATAGGGGATTCGGGCGCACGAAACCATGATTCCGGTGTCCGAATTCATGAAAACTCTAGTTTCCATGAATTCCTCCACTCTGAGCCTATTTTTGCATTAATTTCATTCGAAACGGTTCCTACTCGACCTGACCATCTCCAGATGCGTTTGTTAGTTTACAGTATTGTCACGTCCTGAAATTTAAAAACGGTCTAAATTATATATATATATATATAATGAGAGAGAGAGAGAGAAAGAGAGAGAGAGAGCGAGCTAGGCTGGAATGCTATTAATAGCACAAAATTAGTAGTGCTATTAAGTATCTAACCCTTGGATTAAAAAATGTGTGGTTGAGATAATAGTGGGCCCCTTGGGTTTAATCGGTGGTTGAAAAAATAGTAAAATCTAACGGGTGGAAATGATCAAAGGGGTTGATCTAAGGGTAGAAAACTTGATAGCACCAAATGCTTGGTGCTATCGATAGCATAGTAGCCGAACTCTCTCTCTCTCTCTCTCTCTCTCTCTCTCTCTCTCTCTCTATATATATATATATATATATATATATATATATATATATATATATATATATATATATATATATATATATATATATATATACACACACACACACACATATAGTAGAGCTTATATATTTTCAAAAGCACAAGCCCGACTATGCTTGTGAAATTTTCACCTTTGGATTTGTATTGAGATTTGTGCTATTGTACTTTCTCTTTCTCTCTCTTTAGTTGACTTTACAATAGCACAAATCCCAATACAAATCTAATGGTAAAAAATTTATAAGTATAGTTGGGCTTGTACTTTTAAAAGTATATAAGCTCTACTATATATATATATGAGTTCAAAACATTAATCCTAAGGACGTGAGCAGATCTGCCACTCTACTGGTAAAGAACACCATAACGGGGGCCAGTCTACTGGTATACGTGAAAATGATAGTTGGTGCATGGTAATCACGATGTGGATGCTCAATACTCACGGTCAAAGGACCGGAATATAGTAAGTAGCCGGAAACTCCCAAACGGGATCATAAGTAAATCTCGGCGCCAAACAATGCCATAAGGAAACAATAACCTCCTACTCTATTATGCATAATAATCAAGAGATAATAAAATGCGTAGGAAGTATCAACATGAGGTATATCAATAATGAACTAGTAATGCCAACTATCATATAGAGTAGAGATCAATCATAATGTATAAAGGCAATAATTGAAAGAAGTGTTAGCAAAAGTCACAAGGGTCCGATCGAATACGGTACCCAGTAAGGTGATACTATGCTAAAGCCTGAATCGAAATACTCATCTCAATGCAGGCAATCCAAGAACCTATTGCTCAGCTCTCGTGGAGGCTCCTGACTGCTCGGGCCTAAACCAAAACCACAGGTCAATCACATACTCTCACAACCCGACCCACTGACTCAAAATTCATAAAAACACTAAACCACCAATTTATGTTTAAGTTCCGGGAGCCGCCGAAATTTCTAGTAATATGTTGATCGACTGATAATCGAACGAATAGTCCAGAGGCCACATGCACGCTGCCCGAGGCAGCCCATGTGGCTACAATTGCATCTAGGCTCCTAATAGAGCATAAAATTACATAATAACCATAATATTTTGGGTTTTATGCTTGTTACCTTAATCCGAGGGCTTTCAAATTGAACCGAGGGTGTTAGAAGATAGGCCTCGACTTACTGAGACCCGTGTTCGCTATCCGAGGTGTGCCTGAAGTCCGAGAAGAGCCTAGGGCCAATCCATAACTTGACAAAAGGCTCAACTCATGATATCCTCACATACAACCATAATTACTCAAGTCTGAGGCGAGCATCATGCTCAGGAGGTCCAGGAGGGTCGAGGGGTCACCTTACTGGAGTCGCAGGGTCACCAGAAAGATCGCCGGAGTAAGGTTGACCAAAAACAAGCAAACTAGGGCTCGAGTTGGGCCCTCTCACAGTGCTCGGGCTTAGGATGGGAGCTAGGGCAAGCAACAACAACAAGGGATCCAAGGAGGTGTCAGGAGTCCACCAAAGCCCAGCTCCGGCGGCCCAGCGTGGCGGATGGCTGGTGTCACGCCCCGGCGTCGAAACTGCGCCTCGGGCCAACCAACAGATCCGCCACCCATACGGAAAGCCCCGAATAGACGAAGCGACTAACCTGCAAAAGATCATACTAACCACTATACAGATATCAGAGCAAAAAAGTAAACTGCTGAAATAAATACAAACAACTCCAAATAGTACATGCCAGGTCCTCACAATACATAAGTCTCTCCAAAAATAAAACTCTCAAAGTAAAAAGTACAAGATGCATCCAAAATCTCTGATAGTACTACTACATCACCAAAAGGGGGTACGTCTACTCTCTGCACTGGAGACGGGTAGGGGTCTAACTCGCGACTCCCTTACCTCGGTCAGATGGATCAGCAACAGGAGCGGCAGGAACTGGAGGAGAGGTCCCTGGAAAAAGTCACCAACCATGGGTGTGAGAACTACACCATCACGTAGTTCTCAGTGGGTACCGCCACCAACCCCGACGGTCTGCCCACTAAGTCTAGTAGAGGCATAAAAATAACACATGCAGTGCTAAAAAGGAAAGGCTGGAAATAACTCTACAGCTACTATGCCTCTATCTAAATGCTCAAAGGGTGATACAGATGGAACATGATGCATCTACTATCTCTCGATAAAACAATCACCCAATCTACACTGATTGCCACATAGGGTCCTGTCAAACCTGCGCCCACCTACTGCCATTACATCCACGGAGGACTGGACTTACGTAGGGCGTCCGTGACTGCCCAAAAAAGGCCCAGCCAAAAGGACTGCGTCGACAAGTCGCGATAGCAAAGTAACAGGCCTAGCTCCGGAGCGGCACTCAAGGGGCGCGACCCCACCGAGAAAAGTATCCGCGCATCTCTGTCGAGCTCAATGTGGCTCATGCAGACTATAATCCAAATCCATGATCAACAAGATTGACAGTAACCAACATCACATCTCTCACTCACTGGCTGGAAATCCTCGACAGCCGGGACCCACCGTCGACTCAGACGGCTCCCAAGACTAGTACTGATCTAAACACAGCTACCAAACTACACTCGGCCCCCAGGCACGAGTGTAACATGCATCCTACAACAACCCGACCACTCGGCCCGCTACCCGGCCGAGGAACACTCTAAGTCCAGGTGAAAAGAATAAATGTGTGGGAGTCTCTAAAGCATAAATAACTAGCCCAAGTTAGAGTTTTCTATTAGTCTGGTTGAACATGCATCATATGACGGGGTGCTAGGTCAAGTTCTAATAATAGCATTTAAATTAATACAAATAGGAAGCATTAAACAACATGATCGTAATAACAACACCAGAAAACATTATCTCACACAAACATGCTTCCTATCACAGCTCACATTATGCATGCTCACTAACACATATAGAATTAGAGAACCGTCCACCGATTTTGGAAACGAAAGTAACCCACCTGATTGTGCGCCTCGATCCAAGGTCCAAATAAGCCAAAACTGAACGGGGATAATCCTCAGGTTCCCATGATTCCAACGAGCCCAAAAACTCCAGAAAAATTCTCCTGGGCACAAAGATACAGTCCAAATATCGCGGTAAGCAAAAATCCCTACGATCACAAATTTGCGAAAAGATCAGTCCGAAAGAAGCCAAAATATCACCTTCCAGATGATCTCCAAAAATTCCAATAAAAATATTTTTGCAATCCTCGCAAAGCGTAGATGTCGATTGAGTCCTCACAGGCCGAAATCCGATAACCGAGAGCGGAGATAAAAATCTAACAAGCTCCGCTGTCCAGGAAAACCAACAACAAGAAAAGGGGCTCAAAGATTCTCCGAATACCCCAATATAAACCTAAAACTGAGGGGAGCAGAAGACATGAAAAACGAAGATCTACCTCTTGTAAAACCGATGCTGTAAAAATCGGCCAAAAACTCCCTCCCGTCAGTCCTGGGGAGCTCGCGGAAGAAACGTCGACGAAAAAAACTCGGTATCAAAGGCGCGTCGAAGCTCGCGATGTCGAGAAGAACGCAGATGAGACGCCTTCCAAAAATTCCCTGGGATGCCAAAAGTCGAAGAAGACTCAAAGGGGGAACTCCCTGTCGAAGATGGGCTCAAGAGAGGCTCGGAAAAGAACATAAAATGAGGCCCAAATGGGCTATTTATAGCCCAACCCATCAAAAAAGAAAAACCGGGTTCGGGCGCAGGATTGGGGCGCTCGAATCCGGCCCCGGCCCGGTACTGCGCGCGCCTGGGACGTGGCCCGCTCCGCGCCCTGCGCACGCGCGCCTGCCAATCACGCTGCGCCGCGTGGCAGTGCGGTCCACGACGGGAAGCGCGCTCCGCGGTTCACGCCGGGCCAGCCGGGTCGCTGCGCCCGCCAATGGGCGGGCGACACGTGGCCTGCGCAGTCCACCTGCGCTGCACCCGGCGCGGAGCACGCCCTGTCCCACGTGCGCTGACCAACCTATCCCCCCGCGCCACATGGCCTTCTCGCCGCATTCGCTAGTCCCGGTGCACGCCAAGTGGGCCGTGGACCGGCCCACTCGATAAATCGGCCCGTTAGGCCCATTTTGCCCGAAAATAGCCGATTTTCAACATTTTTGCGCACTGAGTCCGTTTTTGGCATTCGTTTGACACACAACGGGCTCGATACACCAATAATAGGTGTTTTCTCACCGCCGACCTCCCAGTCAAGTCGTACGGGAAAACCGGGACACCACAGCCGGAGTAGCCTCTTGCGGTCGCACCTAGGGCAAAGGTGTAGGGAGAGAGCTCCAGGGGGGCTCAGAGGCTTATGCATGGGTACTAGAGGGTTACACTAGACAAGAGGAGGTCAGCTGGGTGCCTTGCCGGCGGCAGTGGCGGACGGCCGAGCTCGACCAAGAATAAGAAGCAGAAACTAAGGTTTTTTTATTGTGGCTTCTTGGCTGATCGAGGGGGCTCGAGACTTGGTGGGGAGGTTCCTGAGGTCCAGCAGAAGCTAGCCAAGGCCTTTGATCTCGAGCCAAGTCGTCAAAGGCAGCGCTGGAGGATCTTCGGCCAGATCTAGGGTTCCAACCAAGCCTTTGCACCCTGCGGCTAACTGAGGGTCCTCCGGCGTCGGGGTTGCACATGGGAGGGGGGAGGGTTCCCAGGAGATTATGAAGGAATGGCGATGCCTTAGAAGTGAAGAAAAATCAAGAAAAAAGGGCTTAGGTTTACCTCAGATTCGAGGAAGAAAAGAAAAAAAAACTGGGTTTTCCGACGTCCAGCAGCGGTGGACGGCAGCGGCGCTGCACGGGGGTGGCTTCCTGAGGATGGTGGAGGCCACAGGGAGGTCTGGGTGTCACGCCCCGGGGTCGAAACTGCTACCCGGGCCCGCCAACAGATCCGCCGCCCATGTGGGAAACCCCGTATAGACGAAGCGTCTAACCTACAAAGGATAATACTACAGCTATACAGATATCAGAGCTAAAAAGTAAACTACTTAAACATAAAAAAAAATATACAACTCCAAATAGTACAAGTCTGAACCTCACCACATAAGTTTCTCAAAAATAAAACTCTCAATAGTAACTATCTACGATAATCCAGCAGACTGTACTACAAAGCTCCAAAAGGGGGGTGCAGCTATACTCCAAGGACGGGTAGGGAGCTAGCTCGCGACTCCTTTACCTCGATCAGCTGGTGCAGCAACAAGAGTAGAAACAGGGGTAGATGCCTCTGAAAAATCTATCACCAACAGAGGGTATGAGAACTATACTGTCACGTAGTTCTTAGTGGGTACCGTCTCCAAGACCAACGGTTTGCCCACTAAGTCTACTAGAGGCATAAGATAACAGGAGAACTATAATAATGTAAAAATAAGCTGGAAAGAAATCTACAGCTATCATGCCTCTATCTACAATGCTCAAAGTGTGATACAGATGAAAATAATGCATCAACTCTAACCCAATATACTCAGTCAACCCAATCACACTGACTGCCACATAGGGTCCAGTCAAACCTGCGCCCACTTACTGCCATTACATTCACGGAGGACTGGACTTACGTAGGGCGTCGCACACGGACTGCGTCGACAAGTCGCGATAGTAAAGTAACGGGCCCAACTCCGGAGTGGCACTCGAGGGGCGCGACCCCACAGAGGAAAGTATCCGCGCATCTTTGTCGAGCTCAATATGGCTCATGCAGGCTATAGTCCAAATCCACGATCAATCAGATCGGAAACACTAACTCAACACCAACAACATCAATCTGAAACACTCAACGGTTTGGGACCACCGTCCCCAAACCACTCTCAGTACAGAATACCCAACTCACAGCTGATCCAAAACAGACCGACACCATAAGGGTCCGTGAATCCCGATAGGCAGATGCCTAGAACCCCAATCAAACAAGAACAGACTCCAAGCCCCACCTTTCGAAGTTCTCGACCCCTTATAGTTCGGGAAAAATCAACTCCCTCGGTAAAACATCCGGAGGAAAACAACTAAGGCCCGAAAGTTCCGGGATACTAACACCTACAACCCTATCAAACAAGAACAGGTTCTAAGCATAGCCCCCGTAACTTGTGTCCCAAAACAAGAAAACGGCCCCTAGAACCCAGATCACTCAACCCTCTCGGGTGAGGAAGTTTGTAAGAAGAAATGACAGTTATTTTCGAAAACCATTTTGAATTGAGAAACCCAATGTGATGATCCGGACTCCCGCAGGAACTGTGCAATATTAAACAGTGACTGTAGGGAGCTTATTCGGTGAAGCAGAGCTTGTAGAATCGAAATTGGACATTTAATATAGACTCTGCGCAAAAATCGGAGCAAATGGAATTTTCCGGGAGCTTTCGGCAAAATTTCGGATGAGAATTTGGCGAAATGGACGTCGTATTTGGACTCAGCGCGCGAAAACGATCAAAACGGTATATTCGCTTTATTTTTTCACACACTTGGTACTGTTCACCGGAACAGTAACCGCCGGCCGGAATTACTGTTCCGGCCGCCGGCGGCGACCGGCGAGCGGCGGCGGGCGGCGGCGCACGGCGGCGGGCGGCGGCGCAGCGGCGGCACAGCGGCAGAGGGCGGCGGCGCAGGCGCGGGCGGGGGCTCGGGTGCGCGGTCCATGGGCCTGGCGTGCACCGGGAGCACCGAATACCCCCCGTGCCACGTGGCGGCTCCCGATTGGCTGGCCGGCTTCTAGAAGCCCACGGGGACTGTGACACGTGGCGCACCCCGATTGGCCAACATTTTCCGGAAGACCCGGCGCGGGGACCGGGCCCGTGCTCCACGTGGACACGTGGCGTCTTCTGAGTGGCATTGCACAAGGCTGTTTCCTGTTTTGTCAACACGTGGCGCGTCCTGGATGGTCCATTCCGGTGTTTGCTGTTCTGCCCGGGATCTGGTGTGGAGCCTCAGCCCATTATAAATAGCAGCCCCCACCCCTCCTCATTTCCCACCTCGGTTTTCGAGCCTTTAGAGAGAGAACCAGAGAAAGTGCCCTCTACGAAAATTCTTCCTCTCTCTCTCCTCTCTCTCTCCTCAGAATTTTAGAATTTTTGGAGTTACAGTTAGTGAGTTATCTGCGACGCGGCGCACTGCGACGGTTTTCTTTTTCGGCCCATTTCCCGTCGCAGTTCCGTCGAAAATTCCCTGTGGGCTAACCAGGAGGAATTTTTGGACGATTTTTGCGACAGCGCGTTCCTAAGAGGTAAGGCTTCGATTTCCGTGTTGATCACTTTGCTCCATTTCGTACTTTTGGCACGTTTCCCGAGGTCTCTTTGACCCCCCTTTTTGCTGTGGAAATTTCTGGACAGTGTCAACTTCTCCGATTTTTATCTTGGCGTAGGAGCATCAGATCGAGGCGTTTAAAGAGTCGATTTTGATCTACTCTTCGCGAGGAACGCAACCGTAATTTTTCTGGATTTTTCTGAGCACTATACAGAGGTGAAAAACTCCTCTCTTTTCGTGCTATTTGAAAAACAGCAAAAGCTGTATTTTTATGAATACTATAGTTACACCCTGTGCAATGTGTGTTGCTGTAGGGCACCGTTTTCGGCAGACAGCAGTTCTAGGGGACTGTGGACAACCAGGAGACTACCTGAGGTGTAATTTGAGCTGTTCGAGGTGGGCGGTTGTTGCTTACCTCATTTTTGACAAGCTCACTGGGATTACTGGAACTCCCCTAAAATTTAATATGACAATTGATGAGAACAATTGGGACAAACTAAATTGATGAGAACAATTGGGACAAACTAAATTGATGAGAACTATTGGGACTACTAACAGGACTACTAACAGGACTACTAACAGGACTACTAACAGGACTACTAACAGGACTACTAACAGGACTACTAACAGGACAATTGATGAGAACCGCTGGGACAAACTCTCCTAAAATTTAATATAATTCCACAGATGATATGATGACTTATAATGAGACACTGTGATTGAGACAAAGGCTATAATCTCGCATGCAAATGACTTTTATTCAGTAAATCAATCTTTTTAAATCTTTGACACTATTTTACAACTTTTAAAATAAAGACAGTTGCATGCATGCCCGGACATCAGGTAGGGCCACTATTTATTGCTACACTATCATATTAAGACTTGACATGTTTTATTGCTCTCTTTTGCTTTCAGTTGCTTGTCGCTCGAATATGAGCAGGGGTTTGGAATAGTATAGCCAAGGTTATGTTAGATTATAAACTTGTGGGGTGTTGCGGTGACCGCGGACTGTAGGCGGTCGGCCAGATGTTTATCCTTGCATCAGAATGGGGTTGAGTCTGGTTTATTTTTGGCATCAGCAGGGGATCGGGCTTTTCTTTAGTGGATGGTTTTTCCCACTTATTGAGTACTATGGCATCATATCAGGGTTTTCTTAGTGGATGGCTTTTTCCACTTTGATCATAGTCATGATCCAGTCCTGCTGTTTACGACACTTATGATACTTATTACTGAGGTACTTTTACTCGTGTGGGTCGCTCCCCTCGAGTGCCACTCCGGAGTGTGTTACAGGCAGGCTTGAGTCCTTGAGACTCTCATTCCCTATCGGTGTTATGCATTGGCCAGCATACCCGATTTGGGCAGGCAAGGCGCAGCAGGCAGTACCAGTTTTACTGGTGGCATAAGATTGGGTTTATTCAGGCAGGCATGTTAGATACTGATGCATACATACAGTCATTCCTTTTGGCACTGCATTTAGAGGCATGCTAGTGGTGGTTTCCCCTTTATTCAGCAGTTCTGCTTACAGCTTTACCACTTTTTCCTTTCTGGCCTCTAGTAATCCTAGTGGGTGCATCAGAGTTGAGGTTTTGCCCACTAGGGGAGGCTACTGGTTTATCTGGTAGTTCTCACCCCCATTATTCTTTTCTGTTTCTTTCTTCTTCTTTATTTTGCAGAGTCGTCTGCGGGAGCTGCTAGGCTATCAGCGGCTGATAAAGGTAAGGGGATCGCTGAGTAGATAGATCTCCTGGGAGACTGAGAACTGTAGATAGACGTTGTACCCTTCACTCAGACTATGATATTCTCCTTTTATTTTTAGTCTGGCTTTCGCCGGCTGGTTGTATTATTTTGGTGAGCTGGGAGATTATTGTACATATTACAGTTTATTTTTAGTTCCAGTCTGAGATACTATGTGGTTCTTCTATTTCAGCTCTGTATTATGCTCCTTTATTGTTCATATTATATCGGAGCAGGTTACCAGCGCTTCGTGTACTCGGGAAATCCCGTGTACACGGCGGATCTGTTGGCGAGCCCGGGTTCCGGGGCGTGACAGATTAAGTTGGTATCAGAGCTTAGGGATAGGTCAGTTGGGACTTAGAAAACCCTAGGCTTTTGGCAGACCCTAGGATGATAGGGTACGAGAGACGTGATATTTGCGAAAGTCGTTGATTTATTGTTGGACTCTTCCAGTGAGAGAAGAGAGATCGACATGCCTAATTTCTGGTGAACCGTTATGTTGGCTGCAGACAACATAAAGTCACAGAAATATGGGGATGTCTTTGACTTTCGCTAGATTGGGTCGTGTGGGGATATGATACTGAGTGTGGTTTCTTGTGATAGGATGCCTCCGCGACGTAGAATGTTGACGCGTTCTCAGCCTGAATCCCCTGAGCCCGAGCCGGAGGAGTCCGAGCAGGGCCAGCAGAGTGAGGTGCAGGAGCTTCAGGCTCAGATGGCCCAGATGGCAGAGGCCGTGCAGCGTCAGGAGGAGGCCATGGGTCGGCTGACGCAGATGTTAGAACAGAGGGCGCAGCCTGTTGTTGCACCCCCTGAGAGTTCTCCCGTACCACCCTCCCCTGCTGTGGCTTCCCCAGTTGGACCGGTGACCGCGGCATCCCCTGTTGCTCAGGGAGCAATCCGGCCTTTGACTCCTGCGGAAGAGCAGGAGATTGCTGACAAACTTACTCAATTCTGTAAACGGGGACCGCCCAGGTTTTCAGGGCGGAATACCCAGCCGTGGGAGATCGGGACTTGGCTTTCGTCAATGGAGAAGTTATTTCGGGACTTCTTCATTGACCAGAAGTACAGGGTACATATGGCTGTACACTGCTTAGACGGGGACGCTGATGCATGGTGGCGTCGGGTGGAGCCTCTGGAGTTCCAGATCACTCGACAGCTACCCTGGTCAGAGTTCAAGAGGATGATTCTGGATACGTACTTTTCCACGAGTATGAAGAAAAAGCTGGAAGATGATCTGAAGAATCTTCAGCAAAGCGAACGGACAGCTTTGGACTACTTTCAGGAGTTCACGCGGTTACTCAACTGCGTACCTTACGTCGCCAGGGACGGACCGCACCAGGTGGAGCTCTTTGAGTCGGGCCTGCGCCCAGAGATCTATACTCTGGTGCATGCCCAGAGACTACAAACCTTGGAGGAGGCAGCAGAGCATGCCCAGTGGGTTGAGAGAGGAGACCACGTCGTCGCCAGACGTGGGGGCCTGGTCGCTCAAGGCGCAGACAGAAAGCGACCAACGCAGGACGACGGGAGACAGGCCAGTTCCTGGAGGCCGCCCCGACCGCCACCGCCTCAGTTTTCCGGCCAAGGACGGTCGGAGCGGCGAGGGCCTGGTGGACCCCAGAGGCCCCAGCGGCGGCAGCAGCAGCAGCAGAGATCCCAGCCGTCGCAGCGTGGGTCGCAGCGACAGCCTCAGCAACAACAGCAGTCACGACAACCACGGGCCCCCAGCAATTGTATTTTCTGTGGAGGTCAGCACTTTTCCAACACCTGCGACCAGCGGTGGGGTCGCTGCTATAGATGTGGACAGTCTGGCCACGTCCGAGCTACTTGCCCTTTTGCGCCATCGACGGCTCCTTCTTCAGCATCTGCTCCATCTTCATCTCAACAGCGGTCGACGGCTCAGCGGCCATATGCTCCAGCAGGCAGGCCATCTTCTTCCCATCCCACGGAGTACCGCCCTCCAGCTCAAAGTGGGCGGGTGTATGCGGCGCAGGTAGAGGACTCTTCAGCCGCAGATCACATGGTGGCAGGTATCACCCTACTTTCTGGCATTAGGACTCGTACATTATTTGATACTGGAGCATCGCATTCTTTTATCAGTAGATCATTTGCATCATTACATGGGTTAAAGGTAGGACTTCTACCACGTGCACGAGAGGTTCAGATTCCCGATCACACTTTGCACGTGGAGGAGTGTTGTTGGTCCTGCCCGATGCAAATCGAGTCCTGGATTATGCCAGCAGACCTGTTGGTCCTGAGACAATTGAAGGACTTCGATGTGGTCCTCGGGATGGACTGGCTGGCTCGGTATTTTGCAACCATTGATTGTGCCGCAAGGACCGTCACTTTTAGAGAGCCAGACCAGGAAATGTTGGTATACCGGGGATGTCAGAGTGCTTTCTTTGCCTCTATGGTTTCGACTTCCCGAGCGAGGCAGATGATCCATCGAGGATGTGTAGCCTTTTTGGCTAGTGTTGTTAAAGGGCCTACGGCGGCGCCGGGACTCGGGGATATCCCTATTGCCCGCGAGTTCCCGGATGTTTTTCCATCTGAACTGACAAGCATGCCGCTAGATAGGGAGATTGAGTTCGTGATTGACGTAGTCCCAGGAACTGCGCCAATCTCTAAGGCTCCTTACCGGATGGCACCGGCTGAGTTGCGAGAGCTTAAGGCGCAACTTCAGGATTTAATGGATAAGGGCTTTATTAGGCCGAGTGTGTCGCCTTGGGGAGCGCCAGTGCTATTCGTGAAAAAGAAGGATGGGTCACTTCGATTATGTGTGGACTATAGGGAATTAAATAAAGTGACCATCAAAAACAAGTACCCTTTGCCGCGCATCGATGATCTTTTTGATCAGCTGCAAGGGTCTTGTGTCTTCTCTAAGATAGATTTGCAATCCGGTTACCACCAGTTGAAAGTAAAGGCCGAGGATATTCCGAAAACGGCATTTAGATCACGGTATGGGCATTATGAATTCACAGTTATGCCTTTTGGGCTAACTAATGCCCCTGCCGCATTCATGGATTTAATGAACCGGATCTTCCGACCTTACTTAGACCGGTTCGTGGTAGTGTTCATTGATGATATCTTGGTCTACTCCCGAAGTGATGCGGAGCATGAGGAGCACTTGAGGATTGTGCTGCAACTTCTACGAGAGAAGAAGTTGTTTGCCAAGCTGGTAAAGTGCGAATTTTGGCTTCGGGAGGTAGTCTTCTTGGGCCATGTAATTTCCGCTGCAGGTGTGGCGGTGGACCCAGCGAAGATTGAGGCAGTCCGTGATTGGCCCCGACCGACGACGGTTTCTGAGGTATGTAGCTTTATGGGTTTAGCTGGGTATTACCGTCGGTTTGTGGAAGGCTTTGCGAAGCTCTCCACACCCCTCACTCGCTTGACGCGTAAAGGAGTGAAGTTTATCTGGAGTGAGGACTGTCAAAAGAGCTTTGAGGAGCTGAAGAATAGACTAATGACCGCCCCTATCCTTTCCCTCCCTGTTATGGGAAAAGGATATGTGATCTACAGTGATGCATCACACAGCGGACTTGGTTGTGTGTTGATGCAGGAAGGGAGGGTAATTGCTTATGCTTCTAGACAACTCAAAGAATATGAGAAAAATTACCCTACCCATGACTTGGAGCTTGCAGCTGTAGTGTTTGCACTAAAGCTCTGGCGCCATTATCTGTATGGGGAACATTGTGAAATCTACACCGACCACAAGAGCCTAAAGTACCTGTTCACGCAAAAGGAGCTGAATTTGAGGCAACGTAGGTGGTTAGAGCTATTAAAGGATTATGATGTAGATATTCTCTACCACCCAGGCAAGGCTAATGTGGTCGCTGACGCCTTGAGTAGGAGAGCGGTGCAAAGTTTGTCTATGTTGATCACAGACCAGGCGCCGCTATTAGAGGAGATGAGACGGCTCGACATAGAGGTTGTGTCCCCTGGGGTCTCTGCTAGACTGACATCTTTAGTCGTGCAGCCCACTCTGCTGGACAGGATCAAAGAGAAACAGAGTGAGGACCCCCACTTGGCCAGGATTAGAGATCATATTCCGAGTGATCAGTCTGGGGACTTTACGGTAGATGCCTCGGGAGTACTGAGGTACAGGAACCGAGCATGTGTGCCAATAGATGTGGAGATTAGAGAACAGATATTGCGAGAGGCCCATTATACACCTTATACCCTACATCCTGGTGGGACTAAGATGTATAAAGACCTCAAGGCACACTTCTGGTGGAAAGGCATGAAGAGGGATATTGGGAGATTTGTGGCTCAGTGTTTAACTTGTCAGCAGGTGAAAGCTGAGCATCGAGTGCCAGCTGGCAAGTTACAAAGTCTCCCAATTCCCGAGTGGAAATGGGACCACATTACGATGGATTTCGTGGTCGGACTACCTAGGGCACAGGGAGGAGCTGATGCTATCTGGGTAGTTGTAGATCGACTTACAAAGTCGGCGCACTTTCTGCCCATGCAGACTACGTGGCCACTCGAGCGACTAGCCCAGTTATATCTAGATGAGATAGTAAGATTACATGGAGTACCAGCCTCCATAGTATCAGATAGAGACCCGAGGTTTGTTTCACATTTCTGGAAGAGTTTGCAAACAGCCTTGGGGACTGAACTCAGGTTCAGTACAGCTTTTCATCCGCAGACTGATGGGCAATCGGAGCGGACGATACAAATCCTGGAGGACATGTTGAGGGCTTGCGTCCTGGATTTCGGCGGAGGGTGGATTCGGCATTTATCTTTGGCTGAATTCGCGTACAACAATAGCTTTCAAGCGAGCATTCAGATGGCTCCGTTTGAAGCATTGTATGGACGCAAGTGTCGATCACCACTTTATTGGAGTGACGTAGGCGAGAGGCGGACCTTGGGACCAGATGTCTTGATAGAGGCAGAAGAGAAGGTCCGGGTGATTCGAAAGCATCTTCAGACCGCCCAAAGCCGACAGAGGAGCTATGCCGATGTTCGGCGACGAGACTTAGAATTTCAGGTTGGAGATCATGTATTCCTGAAAGTCTCGCCGTCCAAAGGAATCAGGAGGTTCGGCATTCGTGGGAAACTTAGCCCCCGATATATTGGACCCTTTGAGGTATTGGGGCGTATCGGGCCAGTTGCCTACCGACTCGCACTTCCTCCAAGGCTTGCTGGTGTCCATGATGTATTTCATGTTTCTACTTTGAGGAAGTATATCTTCGACCCATCGCACGTCATCGACTTCACATCGCTTGAGATCAGCGAGGATTTGAGGTATGAAGAGCGCCCACTGCGAGTTCTGGATCGAGAGGTGAAAGAATTACGCAGTCGGGCCATTCCCTATGTGAAGATCCAATGGAGCAATCATGACGAGCGCGAGGCTACATGGGAACTCGAGTCGGAGATGAGGGATGCTCACTCCTACTTATTCGAGACATCGGACTGAGGATTATTGTTTAGTCTCGTTTCGAGGACGAAACTCTTTTTAGTGGGGGAGGATGTGATGATCCGGACTCCCGCAGGAACTGTGCAATATTAAACAGTGACTGTAGGGAGCTTATTCGGTGAAGCAGAGCTTGTAGAATCGAAATTGGACATTTAATATAGACTCTGCGCAAAAATCGGAGCAAATGGAATTTTCCGGGAGCTTTCGGCAAAATTTCGGATGAGAATTTGGCGAAATGGACGTCGTATTTGGACTCAGCGCGCGAAAACGATCAAAACGGTATATTCGCTTTATTTTTTCACACACTTGGTACTGTTCACCGGAACAGTAACCGCCGGCCGGAATTACTGTTCCGGCCGCCGGCGGCGACCGGCGAGCGGCGGCGGGCGGCGGCGCACGGCGGCGGGCGGCGGCGCAGCGGCGGCACAGCGGCAGAGGGCGGCGGCGCAGGCGCGGGCGGGGGCTCGGGTGCGCGGTCCATGGGCCTGGCGTGCACCGGGAGCACCGAATACCCCCCGTGCCACGTGGCGGCTCCCGATTGGCTGGCCGGCTTCTAGAAGCCCACGGGGACTGTGACACGTGGCGCACCCCGATTGGCCAACATTTTCCGGAAGACCCGGCGCGGGGACCGGGCCCGTGCTCCACGTGGACACGTGGCGTCTTCTGAGTGGCATTGCACAAGGCTGTTTCCTGTTTTGTCAACACGTGGCGCGTCCTGGATGGTCCATTCCGGTGTTTGCTGTTCTGCCCGGGATCTGGTGTGGAGCCTCAGCCCATTATAAATAGCAGCCCCCACCCCTCCTCATTTCCCACCTCGGTTTTCGAGCCTTTAGAGAGAGAACCAGAGAAAGTGCCCTCTACGAAAATTCTTCCTCTCTCTCTCCTCTCTCTCTCCTCAGAATTTTAGAATTTTTGGAGTTACAGTTAGTGAGTTATCTGCGACGCGGCGCACTGCGACGGTTTTCTTTTTCGGCCCATTTCCCGTCGCAGTTCCGTCGAAAATTCCCTGTGGGCTAACCAGGAGGAATTTTTGGACGATTTTTGCGACAGCGCGTTCCTAAGAGGTAAGGCTTCGATTTCCGTGTTGATCACTTTGCTCCATTTCGTACTTTTGGCACGTTTCCCGAGGTCTCTTTGACCCCCCTTTTTGCTGTGGAAATTTCTGGACAGTGTCAACTTCTCCGATTTTTATCTTGGCGTAGGAGCATCAGATCGAGGCGTTTAAAGAGTCGATTTTGATCTACTCTTCGCGAGGAACGCAACCGTAATTTTTCTGGATTTTTCTGAGCACTATACAGAGGTGAAAAACTCCTCTCTTTTCGTGCTATTTGAAAAACAGCAAAAGCTGTATTTTTATGAATACTATAGTTACACCCTGTGCAATGTGTGTTGCTGTAGGGCACCGTTTTCGGCAGACAGCAGTTCTAGGGGACTGTGGACAACCAGGAGACTACCTGAGGTGTAATTTGAGCTGTTCGAGGTGGGCGGTTGTTGCTTACCTCATTTTTGACAAGCTCACTGGGATTACTGGAACTCCCCTAAAATTTAATATGACAATTGATGAGAACAATTGGGACAAACTAAATTGATGAGAACAATTGGGACAAACTAAATTGATGAGAACTATTGGGACTACTAACAGGACTACTAACAGGACTACTAACAGGACTACTAACAGGACTACTAACAGGACTACTAACAGGACTACTAACAGGACTACTAACAGGACAATTGATGAGAACCGCTGGGACAAACTCTCCTAAAATTTAATATAATTCCACAGATGATATGATGACTTATAATGAGACACTGTGATTGAGACAAAGGCTATAATCTCGCATGCAAATGACTTTTATTCAGTAAATCAATCTTTTTAAATCTTTGACACTATTTTACAACTTTTAAAATAAAGACAGTTGCATGCATGCCCGGACATCAGGTAGGGCCACTATTTATTGCTACACTATCATATTAAGACTTGACATGTTTTATTGCTCTCTTTTGCTTTCAGTTGCTTGTCGCTCGAATATGAGCAGGGGTTTGGAATAGTATAGCCAAGGTTATGTTAGATTATAAACTTGTGGGGTGTTGCGGTGACCGCGGACTGTAGGCGGTCGGCCAGATGTTTATCCTTGCATCAGAATGGGGTTGAGTCTGGTTTATTTTTGGCATCAGCAGGGGATCGGGCTTTTCTTTAGTGGATGGTTTTTCCCACTTATTGAGTACTATGGCATCATATCAGGGTTTTCTTAGTGGATGGCTTTTTCCACTTTGATCATAGTCATGATCCAGTCATGCTGTTTACGACACTTATGATACTTATTACTGAGGTACTTTTACTCGTGTGGGTCGCTCCCCTCGAGTGCCACTCCGGAGTGTGTTACAGGCAGGCTTGAGTCCTTGAGACTCTCATTCCCTATCGGTGTTATGCATTGGCCAGCATACCCGATTTGGGCAGGCAAGGCGCAGCAGGCAGTACCAGTTTTACTGGTGGCATAAGATTGGGTTTATTCAGGCAGGCATGTTAGATACTGATGCATACATACAGTCATTCCTTTTGGCACTGCATTTAGAGGCATGCTAGTGGTGGTTTCCCCTTTATTCAGCAGTTCTGCTTACAGCTTTACCACTTTTTCCTTTCTGGCCTCTAGTAATCCTAGTGGGTGCATCAGAGTTGAGGTTTTGCCCACTAGGGGAGGCTACTGGTTTATCTGGTAGTTCTCACCCCCATTATTCTTTTCTGTTTCTTTCTTCTTCTTTATTTTGCAGAGTCGTCTGCGGGAGCTGCTAGGCTATCAGCGGCTGATAAAGGTAAGGGGATCGCTGAGTAGATAGATCTCCTGGGAGACTGAGAACTGTAGATAGACGTTGTACCCTTCACTCAGACTATGATATTCTCCTTTTATTTTTAGTCTGGCTTTCGCCGGCTGGTTGTATTATTTTGGTGAGCTGGGAGATTATTGTACATATTACAGTTTATTTTTAGTTCCAGTCTGAGATACTATGTGGTTCTTCTATTTCAGCTCTGTATTATGCTCCTTTATTGTTCATATTATATCGGAGCAGGTTACCAGCGCTTCGTGTACTCGGGAAATCCCGTGTACACGGCGGATCTGTTGGCGAGCCCGGGTTCCGGGGCGTGACACCCAATTTAATGAATTTTAGTTCTTTAAGAAAATCAATTAAAATAAGTTTTATTTTTCCAAACCCCGAAGGGCTAATGCCTTCACCATATCAAACAAGAACAGGCTCCGACAACCCTTCGAAATTCGGAAGGAAAAATGTTTGTTTACTAAAATTATGTGTGTCCAAAAATAGTCCGGGTTCGAGGTCCTACTATCAACAACTCAACACTATAACAAACACAGTGCTAATGACACTGGTCGGAGAATATACGACAATCCGGGACCACCGTTTACTCAACGGCTCCCAGCATTAGCACAACACTAACCACAGATACCAGACTCCACCCGGCCCCCCGACACGAGTGTAACATGTATCCCACACTAACCCGACTACTCGGCCCACTATCCGGACGAGGAAACACTCTAAGTCCAGGAAAAGAAATGCAAAAGGTGGAAACTAGAACATAAAAGTACCTAGCCCAAGTGAGAGTTTTCTAGCAGTCTGGTTGAAACATGCAATCATATGACAGGGTGCTAGTAAAAGTCCAATAACTCTATAAATATCAATAGTAGAACCTATTCTGGCATGCAAAATCTAAAACACTAGAATTAGAAGGAAGTCCGTAGACTTGGAGGAAAATCCAACCCACCTCGGTTTGCCACCAATTGCTTGTAGATACTTGCAATAGAGCTACCACAGAAACGTTCACTTTCGACAGAAAGCGCAACGGCGCCTG
>CM055060.1:3595940-3636225 GCA_029204045.2 Tillandsia leiboldiana
TATATATATATATATATATATATATATATATATATATATATATATATATATATATATATATATATATATATATATATATATAGGGGTGGCAATCCAGCTCGTTGTTCGCGAGCCAGCTCGTGTTCGGCTCGAAATGAGCTCGAGATCGAATCGCTCGTTTAGTAAACGAGCTGAACACGAGCCGAATTTTTCAGCTCGTTTAATAAACGAGCCAAACACGAGCTGGGGTCAGCTCGCTCGTGTTCGGCTCGATAACAGTATATATATACATATATATATATATATATATATATACATATATATATATATATATATATATATATATATATATTACTATTTAGATTTTAGGCCATCAATTTTTTATTAATTTTAATTATTAGATTAAAATTTTAATTTTTAAATTTTTTTTCAACTTTACACCTAATAGTAGAAATGAAAATCAAACTTGTTGTTCGCGAGCCAGCTCGTGTTCGGCTCGTAATAAACGAGCCGAACACGAGCCGAACTTTTCAGCTCGATATTTAAACGAGCCAGCTCGTATTCGGCTCGTTTATTAAACGAGCCGAACACGAGCCGACCCCAGCTCGCTCGTGTTCGGCTCGTTGACACCCCTATATATATATATATACACTACAATAAAATTAGGTTATAGGGACACATGTTTGTGACACTTTTGTATAAGTGTCCTATCTATATTCCATCTATATCCAAAATTAGATTATAGGGACACATTTTTGGGACGCATTACAAAAATGTGTCGCTATACACCCTAGCGACGGCACATATAGCAACACTTACAATAAGTGTCGGTATTTTTGTCAGCGACACTTTTTTTAGATTTTAGAATATATATATATATATATATATATATATATATATAATTAATCTATTTTATTAATAAATTATGTAATAAAATTTAATCTGATAGGTGCGATCTAATTAAATCACGTAAAATATCTTTATCTCAATAGTTGTAATTAAATTTTAAAATTATAATGCATAATAATTTATACATTAATGTATGAAAAAAATCTCTCTCACCATCTTATCTTATTTATTTTTTTCAACTATTGAGAAATTATTACCTGGTAGTTTTGATTTTTATAATAAAGTTTTAAAAATTTTGTATACAATATTTATTCATACAGATTGTGCATGTAGCAATTTTTTCTTACCATTTTATTTTTTTTTATTTATTAATTTATATAAATTATTTTTAATAGATTTCTTTCAAATAGTTTTCACATGAGTCTTTATAAAATAATTTAATTACTAAATAATTTAATTACTAATAACCTACTATATAAATTTACGTTACACATATACCAATTTTAATTATTTTTATTTAAATATACTTAATTATTAAATTATTTTACTATAACTTTATTTAATTAATAATTAGACTAATAAAATTATATAAAATATAATTATAAATAAAAATTTATTATTAAAATAATTTTATAACCGCAGCACCGCACGGGTCTTCTGTTAGTTTCTCAAAATATAAACGACTGCACTTTCTCTACTATCAAAATAGTTAAAAATGTACATAACTGACATGAAATATGGCCAATGTAAAAGTGGTTATTCGAAATTTGAAACTTGTGATTTATTTTGATGTTTTGGTGACTCTTTTGCTACGGAATTTGGACATGTCGTTTGCTGCAACAAACTTGATTGATGCTGTCTCATATGATATATGTAGTCGCAATCTTGCAAAAGCAAATGTCGAGCTCAAAATTTATAAGAAAAAGAATTTATTGAATAATACAAATCAAATAAACTGAAAAATTAAGTGGTACAATAAAAAATTTTAAAGGTAAGATATCATAGTTCATGTCTCCTTTTGTTTTGGTTTTTTTTTTTTTTTTTTTTTTTTTTTTTTTTTTTTTTTTTTTTTTTTTTTTTGGAACAAGCTAATAGGCTCTAGTCCAAGAACCCTCCAAAAAACCTCCATCTTAAGCATATATTATTTTTCCACAAGAAATTAATAGGCGCTAAATTATCTCTTTCTGTAAAAATGCATAGAGTGGACTGAACCTCAGACCTGTTGGTCAGTAATGAGAGTACGAATCAAATGCGCTAGATCATGGTGAGTGGCCATAGTTAATACCAGTTTTATACATTTTACCAACAAGATCTATTAAAAGAGATCAGGGTCATGCATGAAAGTCCTTACAATGCAGAAAAAGTGCAACACTAGGTAGACCATTTCACAGCATGCCAAGATAAAGCCCTACATCTTTTCTTTGGGTGAATCCATAGAAAACTGTAGGGAGTCAAAAGCATGTTCTTTTTGTGTGAGAGGTCAAAGCCTTGTTGCCCTACCAGCTACCACCCCTTCTACTGAATGGGGAAACAGCTCTATGGACAGTTCTAACATTAGTACTTCAAAAAAAAAAAAAAAAAAAAAAAAAAAAAAAAAAAAAAAAAAAAAAAAAGGAAAAAAGGAAAAAAATAATAATAAAGCAGGTGAGAATTTTTGACAAATGAGTGCTGTTTTCATCTTCACAAGTTTCAAAATCTGCCCACACTGACTGAAAATAGCAAGGCATGTGCCTGCACATGCCAGGACTCACCCACAAAGATCCTCTCATTCCCAGTCCAAATCCCTCTCTCTCTCTCTCTCACTCTCTCTCTCTCTCTCTCTTAAAATAGAAAACTTGTGAAAAATTTTACACTTTGGTTCTACTTAATTTACCTTGTCCCCCTATTAAAGGGAAAAACTTGTGAAAACTTCTAGTTTGATTCTACTCAACCATTCTATAATATTCAAAATGTAATGAAAATAGTCACCATAAGATTGTTGGATAGTTTGTTGGTGCTAATCATTCATTTTAAAAACTCGAGTTATTAAAAATATATAATTAGTTAACTTAAAACGTATAGATACAGCGTCCACGGATCTCGACCGGACTTAATCTATTTGGACATTAGGTATATTATGAACTGCAACCCTACTCAACTTATTAGTCTCATAGGCCTATTATTAGGGGATAGAAAGTTGGATGTATTTTTAACCCATAAATAAATAGCCAACAATCCCTCGAACCCGTATCACTAATTATGATATCACTTGTCGGATCGTTGGTGTTAACCATTAATCTCAAAAACTCGAGTTATTAGAAATACGCAACCAATTCACTTAAAGTGTAAAGACAAAGCGCACACGAGTTTTGACCTGACTGAATCCATCTGAGCTTTAAATCTATTGTGGACAGTAACCCACTCAACTTATTAGGCTTATCCAACTTAATTTATTAGTCTTATAGATCTATTATCACGATATAGAAAATTAAATTTATTTTTAATTCATAAAAAAATAGCCAACAAAAACTACAATTCCTTCCTGAGCAATACTACATGTACACCCCAAAAGGGGTGTACATCCTACACCCACCCATCTAAGGGTGGGGGAGTCACTTCACAATTTGTAAAGTGACCCCTCACCACATCCTACCTATTAGATAGGTGGGATGTGTAATGTACACCCAAAATGGAATGTACAAGTATTTTTCTTACTGGAAAATGCTATGTGTACACCCCATCTGGGGTGTACATCCTACACCCTCACCCATCCAATGGGTGAGAGTGTGAGAAGGGATCATATTGGATGGGTGGGGTGTAGGATGTACACTCCTTTCGGGGTGTACATATAGTATTGCCGTTATATATTATAGTTCCCTTTGTAAAATCTTTTAATGTAAAAATTGTCAATAAAAACTAAGCACCATTAATTAGTCACATGGGAATCACTGCAAAGAGTCCTCTCAGAACAGGGGCAGAAAACCCTTTTTCTCACTCTTTCTTTCAAGAAGTTGCCACCTGCTGGATTTAGGTGGGAATCCAACCTCTAATCTCATGTCTTATCTTAACACAATAAATCTGACACAGTAACAAAATGAACATAGAGTATATATAATTGTACACCTCATAAGGGATGTACATCTTATATCTTATCCTATTTTGAAATGAAATAAATTTTATCCGTCACATCATGAAATAAATATTCATCTCAGAATAAAATGAGATGTAAAATATACACCTCTTATCATTACCTATGAAAATATTCCCAAAAAACATTAATTTCCATGAAATTAAGAGAGAGAGAGAGAGAGAGAAACAACATCCTAAATGCTTTTTAAAAGGCAAACCACCTGTAAATTCAACCATAATAAAATAAGAAAGAAATTAACAAACAAGAGATTAATGCATCATGGAATCCACTTTTGAAATTAGAGAGAAATATAATCTGAATTGGATCTTCTTTCTCCCTATTTTTTTTTTTGTGAGTTGTGGGCTCTCTTTGATCATATTTACGTTCCAAAAGTGGGTACAAATTAACCCTCAAAATGGTGCACAAAATCCAAAGCTACTCCAAATTGGATATACTTTTCCCCTACCACACATCCTTAATAATTCTCTCTATCCTTTATTTTTGTTCCAACCTGGGATTCCTTTCAAATTGAACCTGCATGTCCATTCACATTGCTCTTTCAAAGAGTTTTAAATAACACTTTATTAAATGCTTTCCATGTTACTTTTCTGTCACTAATCACACTTTGCCAGTCCCAAAATTAAGCATCCTTAATTCCTTTTTCAATAACTCATGCAAAAAAGTAGGTAAAAAAAAGTATAAGAAAACCCCTCAACTGTAGGACTTTTAACACATTCTTGACCTTTAGTTTTGTTTTAAAAAATTGAGTTATTTTAGTCAATTAAACTGCAGATTTATATATAATTTTATTAAATTTAATAATTTTAATCGCTTTAATTGTAGAAAATAAAATTAAAATAATTGTATATTTTATAAAATTTTAGGGTAGAAAAAAATTATATTAAAATAAAATTTGGTCAAAAAATTATTTTTTTATATTTTTTATTTTTCAAATAAAAAAAATAAAAAATACCACTTAAAACTACTTTTCCTACTAATCAAAACAAACAAACGAAAAATACAAAATTATTTTTAAAAAATCAAATACCCACTTAACTAACTAAAATAAATCAAAAAAAAAAATTAAAAATTAAAGAAATGTCATTAAAAAAAAATCCTATAGTTGAGGGGCATTTCACTACAACTTCACCTGCTTATTAATTAAATTAAATTAAATTAAATTAAATTAAAAGCTGCTTCTCTCATACTCTCCTTCATAGCCACTAAAACAGAATTAAGGCTACCAAATATACTGTGTAGAATACCACTGCATGTACATGTACTCTCATTTTAAAGGAATCAAATTAACTAATTATATATAGCCCATATATAATTACCCTAACAACAATAATAATATACTAATTAATTAATAACTAATAGAAAAAAAAAAAAAAAAAAAAAAAAAAAAAAAAAAGGGAGATTACATTAACCTACTACTGCGGAGAGGAAGAGAGTTCCATGTAGAGGTTTGAATCAAGCAGCTCCTCGATCATTTGCTCTATGTGCTGGCGGTCCTCGAGGTAGCTGAAGCGCACTTCTGCACTGCTGTCTGGCCCCGCCGTGGCCTTCTTCTTCGTCGCGGGGCCGTCGTCGCCTGCAGGCGGCGGTGGAGCCCTCCGAGCGGCGTCTTTTGCTGCTGCGGGCGGCGGCGGCGCCGGAGCGATGCCCGACTGGAGGGACGACAGTAAGTTGCAGCGGTGGAGCTTCGCTGTGAGCGCCGCCGACAGGAACTTGGAGTTCGGCGGCTGCGGCGGCTGCGGCGGCGGCGGCGATGAAGAGGGGAAGTTAGTTCGCGCCCGCGGTCCGCACATTATCCGCGCCGCCTCGTCGTAGGCGCGCGCCGCGTCCTCGGCCGTCTCGAAAGTGCCGAGCCATATCCTTTGCTTTCTGCATTAACGTCTCGTCTCGTCATTACTAGTCATGTACTGATCAAGTCGTCTTATGTTATATATTCTAAGATGACGTAACTTTCTGGCCGCCAGCCAATGCATTGGCCGACGAATACGTCGAGACATCTTTTCATCAAATTCCAGACTGACATAATGATATATTTATTTATATTTAGTCTGCCAATATTTTACGTGAAAGTTACAGAAATAGTATGGAGGTGGGGAGTTACAGGAGAGGATGGCGGATTTCGGAGACCCAGGAGCCCCAGTGGCGCTGCCGAACGCCGCGGTATCGCTGCTGCGGCCGCGCCATGTCGAAGGAGGCAATGAAGAAGGATGTCAAAAGAGAGAGTGTGTGTGTGTGAAGCAGAAGAAGGGGAAGGAAAAGGAGTGTGTAGAGGAGGGGAGGGGGAGGGGATTTTGTAGGTTGTTGTGAAGAGAAGGAGAGGTGGGGCCTACTTGGTTGCTGTAATCCAAAATTTGGTGTGTTGTGGTGGCCCAACAAATTAAAGGTCTGGTCAAATCCTTTTTTTTTTTTTCTTTTCTTTGTTTTGTTTTCATCTCTCCATATTTCACTCCGGCTACACACCTTAAATGGGGGTGTTTGGAAGAACACCCAATCCCTTTCTTTAGGAAAAAAACAAAACAACAAAAAGAAAAAGAAATCTTGGTTAATTGGATCTCACTTTGAGCCTTGCACCTTCAAAAAAACAACAAGAAAAGAAAATTAATTTTAAAAAAAAGGGAAAATTGAGCTTAAATGGAGATGCAAAATAAAAAGGTAGAATTATAAAAGGTATCCAACATTATATGACGCCCTAATAGTTTCACATCGGATATGAATAGAATTGTGATTGAGTTTATATGAGACATGAACACTAGTAATAATATTTTGGGCTGTGGTGTGGGCCAACGAGTTATTATTGTTAGTGGGTCGGGTCGTTATATTTGGTATAAAAAATAATAACCAGCCGGAAGTGTGCGGCGAGTCTCGACTGAGCTTGTGTCTAGATGACAGGGCTAGCGAGACAAGTCTCACATCGTCTTGGTGATCTTGGACGGTTGTGTGTGTGTTTGGGCTAACGAGAGCGTCAGATCTAAACGGAAGGAGTCTGTGACACCCCTAATAGTCCCACATAGTCCCACATCGAATGTGGATGGAATTGTAACTTGGTTTATATGAGATATGGACACTAGCAATAATAGGTATGAATCCAACGAGTTATTATTGCTAGTGGACTGGTTCGTTAGATAATAAGCAATACTCTCTGTACCATTTTAAAAAGTTGTTAGTTACATACAGATCACATTCGGTATTTGACTCCGGCTATTATAAATTTATAAATAAAATTACAACCAATGAAGAGAGTAAATATAAACAAAAAGTAAATTAACAATTAACAAAATAAATTATTTATATTTATAATATTTTTTACTATATTCAATCAAATAAAATATATATATTTGTAATTATTGCTTTTTTAACTGCATACATATCTAACTATACTGTATTTCTAATTATATCTAATCAAAATCTAAAGTTTGCACTTTTTTTTTTTTTAATCCAAAAGCTAATTTTTAACCTGAGTCTCATTGCATTTCTATTTTTTAATATATAAAAATAGCATTTCTCTTTCAAAAATAGATCTTTCAATTTTATCTTTCCTTTTTTTTTTTTAGACCTTCCCAACTTAGATTATTTTGGTTTGACTCTTAAACTTTTAAATTAAAAATTAAAAATTGGTTAAAATTAAACATCTCTATTACTTTATGCCTTGCCGACACTTAAATAAATCGATAGGTCCATGTAGGAATCCTTTGACTCTAATAAGTAGTAATTATGTATTCGACAATATAAATATTTATACATTTTATTTGGATGGTAAATTAAAATCTATATTTCTAATTTTCATTACAACAAAACGCTTAGATTTTTTCTGTTGGAATTTAGAGGACAGCGAAAACTTACAAACTGGATAGCCAACGTATCCAGAAACCGAAATCAGATCAATTAGCTTGTTTTACTAGTCTTCTTGGATCGTCCTTGTCTTGATGATTCTTGAAAAGCCAGAAAGATAACGTAAAGAGAAAATAAGGGAAGAAGAAGTCTCGGTTTCTTCTTATGTATCGTATGTTATGATTTAACGTATAGGGAAAGAAATTTTATTTATAGATTATTAGTACACCTTAGAATATTCACTTTCTCACATAAAGATAAAATAATATCAGTTAGGATATGGATTAACATATATTTCTTAACCAATAAGAAACATATTCTTATCTTTAACCCCTAAGGATAAATCTTATTCTTATCCTCCAATTTTATTCTTAACGAAAAAGTATAAATTATAATCCACATCTCATATGGATTGAGTCAAAATAGAACTGGCCAACATGGACAACACTACATGGCAACATTTTCTTTGCTAAAGATTATATTAGAAGTTTTAATATAATCTATACTTCTGTAGAAGCTTCAATCAAGCCAAACAAAATATGAAAATTAAGTATATTTTTTATAATACAACTCTCCCAATAAATGAATTATTTTTTGAAAGCATATTATATATGCATTTTAGTCCTTCTAATGCGAACAGCGGAATTAACATAACCATTTTTACAATAAAATAGAATTATTATATAAATAATTAATAATTTATGTGTCTGCTTTTCGGCTGATAAATATCATCGCTTTCAAATGTGGGATGAATTGTATCAAGCACTAAATGAATGAATCACGCGTTATTTTCTTAAAAGGAAATCCATTCCACACTATGTAGATCTAAAAGAGTGAGAACAGACCATGCAATCAATGTGAAAAAGCCACTGTTGAAAAATAAATAGAACATTGCAGAATCTTACATTATTTTTTTATTTTATTTTTTTTTTTCTGAAACCAATTTTATTTTATAATCTGTGAAACCCAATTTATAGAATTGATATCCTTTGACAAGAGAAATTAAGTGACATCAATATTTTACTTATTATCATGTTAATTCGATATTAGTTACGTATTAATATTTAATCAACTAAATTGAGTTGTGATTTATAAGACCTAATTATAATAATTCAAAATTTTTGAGCAAAAATTTTTGATAAATTAAATTGCCAAACATTCTTCTTATAGATCCCAATGTGGGATTTTTTTTTGGTGTGCGGTATTAATAATAGATCATAATTTACTAATGGCTGATAAATTCATTAAATTTAGTTATCATTTGCTAATTCAATTTATTTGATATCAATTTATTTTTTTGTTTTCTTTTGTGTATATATAATAAATGAGAAGTTTCTTATTATAGTCGATCTTAGCCCTACTACTATAGGTAACAAAAACTATCTACATATAGCTGGGTGAGTTCAAAGAATCAGAGGTGACATTAATATATGAGCAATGCTACATGTACACCCCGAAGGGGTGTACATCATACATCTCCACCATTTTAATGGTGGCGATATTTTTTACGGGTCACATCAAGTGACCCATCATCAAACCCCCACCCTTAGATGGGTGGGGGTGTGAGATGTACACCCCTTACGGGTGTACAAATAGTATTTTCCTTAATATATTTATGGGGATTATTTCCTCTCCTATATATCATCCTAGCACTGGGAATGGAAAGGACATAACTGCATGAAGTTATCTGCATGAAGTTAAGATGGGCTTAATGCATGCATTACCCCAACAATGCATTGTACCACAACAAGGGCTTTTAAATTGTCATGTATTGTGAGGGTACATATGGTACTACAGTAACAACTCGCTGCTTGCTTATTTTGGACCCTTATACTGAATTGAAGTCAGTGCATCATGCCCATGTCCTGATGCCCTAAATAGGGGAAGCCTGAAGCCCCGCATGAGCACATGCATGCTTCATTAGTCTGGCCATGCAGGGGAGGAGATTATATATATATATTTGGGTGGACATGGTCTACCATATATATCATTTGGGAAAACATTAGTATTAGATATCAGGAGATAACAATAACTGATCATAATCATAAACAAGTGACAGAGCTATATATATATATATATATAAATAATTATGCTAGAATACTATCGATAGTATCAAGTCATTAGTGCTATCAAGTTTTTAGTCTTTGGATTAAAAAATGTGTGATTAAGATGATAGTGGTCCCCTAGGGTTTACTAGGTGGTTGGTTGAATAGTAAAAATCTTAGGGGACCACTATAATTCCAACCGCATATCTTTTCATCCAACGGCAGAAAATTTGATAGCACCAATTATTTGGTGCTATCAATAGTATTCTAGCCGGACTATATATATATATATATATATATATATATATATATATATATATATATATATTAGTATTAGATATCAGGAGATAACAATAACCGATCATAATCATAAACAAATGACAATAACCGATCATAATCATAAACAAATGACAGAGCTATATATATATATATATATATATATATATATATATATAAAAGCTAAGTGTACATTCCGAAAGAGGTGTACATCTTACATTCCATCCATTCAAGAGTGGGGTAAATTTTATCCATCACTTGAAGTGATGGGTGGAGAAGCCCCCACCCTTGAATGGGTAGGGGTGTAAGATGTACACCCATTTATGGATGTACAGGTAGCATTCCTCATATATATACACTACAACAAAATTAGGCTATAGCGACACTTTTAAATATTTCTAAAATCTAAAAAAAGTGTCGCTGACAAAAATACCGACACTTATTGTAAGTGTTGCTATATGTGCCGTCGCTAGGGTATATAACGACACATTTTTGTAATGTGTCCCAAAAATGTGTCCCTATAACCTAATTTTGGATATAGGTGGAATATAGATAGGACATGTGATGATCCGGATCTTCATTGGGGGGTTATGGCTTGGTCAGTAGCTTCTGGAGGACCATCTTATGCTATGGGAGTGTTTGGGTGTGTATCGGACTCAAGAAATGGACTCAGTGTGTTGATTGGACCCCGAGTGTATTCGGGTACCCCCGTCAAATTTTGGGAGGAGCTTTGGACAAAATGGAGGTCGTATTTGGATTCAGCACGGAAAAATGTTGAAAAACAGCTATTTATTTGTATTTTTCTGAGTCCGAACGCCCAAAAACGGAGACCCGGAAGTTTCTGGTGTATTTTGGTGCATGGGGGAGCCGTGGACCGGCCAGAGGGACACGTGGCAGCCGCTGATTAGCCGGCGCACGCGTCCCGGTCCACGAAAAGGAGCGCTGGTGAAGTGGACCAGGCGGGAAGCCACGTGGCGGCTCCGGATTGGCGGGTGCAGGGCGCTCGGTTCACGGGAGAGCGCGGGGTGTACGGTGGACCCGAGCGGGGACACGTGGCAGCTGTTTATTGGGTCGGTGCTGTGGTCTTGGCGCACGCGGGGGTGCGCGGGCAGGCCGGGCAGGTGCGCGGGCAGGCGCGGGGGTGCAGGCTAGTGTGTGCCACATGGCAGGTTTCTACTGGTTGAGTTTTTGACACGTGGCAGTCTGTGGTTCGTCGGGTGCACGGAGTGTGTGCACCGGGTGCAGCGAGCGCGGGGCCTTGACAGGTGGCGCGCGGGGATTGGGCGCGTCACTGTGCGCGTACGGGGGAGCAAGTGGCGTGGCAGGCTGCAGGCGGCAGGGTGGCGGCTGGCGTGGCGGCCACGGCGCCGACGTGGCGCACGCGTGCGCCACGTGGCGGCCCGCCATTGGCGGGCGCCAACCACTCCGTTGACCAGGGCGGGCCACGCGGCGGCACGAGAGCGGCCGGATCCGGTGTTCGCTGTTCGGGGACACGTGGCGCCATCCGGTGGATTCGGGTGATGGATCAACGGCCGGATTTGGAACACTGTGCGCGCCCGAAAGTTTTCGGGCGCCCGGAAATCGGGACACAATGGGTATTTTGTGAATTGTTGGATTGGGCCTATAAATACCACCTCCTCTCCCTCTTTTTCTCCCTTTTCCGAGCTTTAGAGAGGGAATGAGAGGGAGAGCCCCTTATGGAACTTGTTCCCCTTGATGTTCTTGAGCTCATGGTGGATCCCCGGAATTTTTGGAGGCTCGGCAACGGCGATATCGGTTTTACAGTTCGCCTCGGTTTTTCCCCTATTTCGGCCCATTACCGTCACAGTTCAGTCAAAAATTCACTGTGAGCAAACCAGGAGGAATTTTTGGGCGATTTCTTCGACAACGTGTTCCTAAGAGGTAACGCTTCGATTTTTGTGTTGATCGCTTCTCTCCGTTTCACACTTTTGGCATGGTTCCCGAGGCATTTTGACCCCCCTTTTTCTGTGACGGATTCTGGACAGCACCGGCTTGTTCGATTTATATCTCGGTCTACGAGCATTGGATCAAGGCGTTTAAGGACTCGATTTTGATCTACTCGTCGCGAGGAACACAATGGTGATTTTTCTGGGATTTTTGGAAATTGATTCGAAGGTGATAATTAAGCTTTTCTTGGACTGTGTGCCACAGGATTTTTGGTTATGTGGCGTCGCGCTTACCGCGGTGTTTTATTTGTAACTTGATCTACAGGTATCGGATCGGAACGTGCGAGTACTCGTTTCGATCGTATCGACGTGACGATCGCAGTGGTTATTTTTATGGATTTTTCAAAGGACTGCAGATAGGTGAAATTTAGCCATTTTTTGGGCTGATTTTTGGACAGCAAGTATTTGTGCATTTTTGAGATTAATTGTGCGCTGTTAGGATTACCGTGCAGTGTGCCGTGATTATCTGGTGCTAGAGGACAGCGGGCAGCGAGAGGTTTCTTTTGGTGTTGTGCGCGCTTTTCGAGGTGGGTGGTTGTTGCATACCTCTACTTTTGACTTGCTCACTAAGTTTATTAGAGAAGTCCTCTATTGGACATATTGATTGATTACCATACATGATTAAATGATATCAATGTGAGCCTATCATTTGAGATTAATTCTGTGGACATAGCATGTTGGGAATATTATTGGGATAATATTATTGTGGAAACATAATTGCGGGAATATTTTAATAGTGATAATTAACATGCCATGTTAGCACATAGATTTTACGAAAGTTGGTTAAATGGATTAATTATTGGGACATGATGACATATCTATGTGCGGGTACCACTTTGGTGATTTATGATGGATCAGGGATTATATACATGTGTAGTTAGCTGATGTTTTTAGCATGATGGTTATATCTATGCGGATTGATTATTCGATACACATGTGGAACTGTTATTTGATTCACTTTCTTTCATCTCGTCTGAGGACATTTGCATGCTTGTATGGACATCTAGATAGGCCACTATTTATTGCTACACTATCATATTGGAATTTGACTTAGGAGGAACCATGATTGTTTTCTTTCTCCTTCTCATTTAGACTTTTGAGTCTTGTTGCTCGGGTTTGAGCAGGGGTACGGGATAGTGTAGTCGGTACCTTGGGGTCGGGGACAGGTGGTATTTTGATTATGGGTTGTGGGGTATTGCGGCTACCGCGGATAGTAGGCGGTTGACCGGATACATATTATTTTACCCGGTTTTGGATTGGGGGTTATAGCGGCTACCGCGGATAGTAGGCGGTTGACCGGATGTCGGATGTGGGACATGATTGTGATTGTGGGTTATTTCGGTGATCGCGGATATTGGGCGGTTAACCGGGTGTCGGTTGTTGGGCTTGATTGTTGATAGGGGGTATTACGGTGACCGCGGATATTGGGCGGTTGACCGTATGTGTCTTATGCATCAGATTGGGGATCGGGTTTCTTTAGTGGAGGGTTTTGTTCCACTTGAGAGTAGTTGTGACCCAGTCCTGCTTTTATGATACTTGTGACAGTGATTGGGTTGTATTATCACACCGGCGCGGCTTTATATGCCCGGTGATGCTTTCCTCGTGTGGGTCGCTCCCCTCGAGTTCCCCTCCGGAGTGTCGGGGTCAGGCAGGCATTGAGTTTTGCCATCACATCGGCGCGGCATACTTGCCCGATGATGAGGGCGGCAGCAGGAGTCTTTGCTATCACATCGGCGCGGCTTACTTGCCCGATGATGGGGCGACCCAGATTGGGTTTCTTTGGGTCCTTTGGTGGTTGATGCATACAGTTATTCCATTTTGGGAGTGTATTTAGAGGCATACTAGTGGTAGTTCATTTTTCAGCAGTTTCATTACTTACCACTCTTCTTCCCCTCTTTGCCTCTGGTAGACCTAGTGGGCGCGTCAAAGTTTGAGGTTTTACCCACTAGGGGAGGCTACTGGTTTACTAGTAGTTCTCACCCCCATTCTTCTTTCCTCTTTTTCTTCTCCCTTATTTTGCAGTGTCTTCTGCGGGTGCTACTGGGCTTTCAGTGGCGGGTCGAGGAGAGAGGACGGCTGAGTAGATAGATCTCGAGGCAGGATGAGCGTGTTAGCTGGACTGTTGGTGTACCCAGGTTTCCTCAAACGGTTGTACTTTTACCTTTGGGACTGGCTTTTGCCAGCAGATTATTTTTATTTTGGTGAACTGGGAGAGACAGATGTATCATTTATACAGATGTATTGTATTTTATTTCCAGCTTCAGTCTGAGATGTATTAGTTTTTAGTTCAGCCCTGTTTTTATTGCTCTTTTATTATATCTCTTATATCTGAGCAGGTAGTTGGCGCTTCGTGTACGCGGGAAATTCTGCGTGCACGGCGGATCTGTAGACGGGCCTGGGTTCTGGTTTTCACCCGGGGCGTGACAGGACACTTATACAAAAGTGTCACAAACATGTGTCCCTATAACCTAATTTTGTTGTAGTGATATATAAATGTAAATTTCGGTACGCAAGAATAGACATCGGATAGCAATAATAATATATGTCAAATAATACTGGAATGATATAAAGATATCAAAACTAATAACAATCGATTAGGTTTGATCAAATACGGTATCCAGAGATTGTACTATACTAATGTCCGGATCGAAAAACTCACCTCAAAGACGACAATTCGAACTCCTGTGGGTCAACACTCGCGGGAATCACAACCGCTCGAACATATAACAAGTCATAGAGTCATAACACAGTCTTACACAACCCAATCCACTAACTCACATAACATATATGATACTATGTTTTGTCAGATAGAATTAGATAAGCAACACACGACACTCACATTAATCTTATTTCGTTAGCACTTTAGGGCTTAAAAGGCTATAAATTGACTGCTCGAACACATAAAGAGAGGAACCAAAATCAACGCACGCCCATTTCTCATGAACTACTACCGAATGCATCTACTAGTTCTATTAATAAAGATTATATCTAAATTGATATAATCGGTTTGTATTAGACTAATTTATTAAACAACACAGTTTCTATGCTATAGCTCTAACGATCGGTTTCATGAAGTTACGGATTTTAGTTTTCCATTTTCGCCACTTAATTGGTTTAATATTCGTCTTATATAATCATTACATGGGTATATGTGTCAAATTCTATTTTTAATCTATTTTTTATTTGATTGATATTTTGTGTAACAAATTAATTTTTTTTAGAAAAAGGTAGCACGCTACCTGCTTCATTCATCACACAAGTGAATTAGGCAACAAGGGTGAGACAGCAAGGTCTCGAGCAAAGCAGAGCAAAAAAAAAAAAGTCTCCGCCCTCACGTCAGATCCTTCTATAGAAACACATCTCTATTAACCCATCTTACAGCGCACGATGAATCAGTATTGGCTTGATGAAAGATCGTTTTGTTTCTGACCGCCCAAATCACCGCCCAAGATGTCAACAAATGGATAAGTAGCTTTGAACTTACAACATCCCCCCCGGTTCATCCGTCTCTCCCATACGCTCCTAACTTCTACCTCGTCTTCCTCGATCCAGACGGCCCCATTGTACGTCCCCAAAACGAACTGCGCAAAAACGCATCTTACAAAGAGATGATCAATTGTCTCCTCCTCGCAGCCGCAAAGCACACAAACCGTATTCCTCGCCCAATCTCTCTTAACCAGGTTATCTAACGTTTGCAGACGTCATTTGAGCACCAACCACCAGAGAATTTGAACTTTGAGCGGCATCCGAAGGCTCCAAAGCCTCCCGGCATACAAGTCTCTAATACCTCCATCATTAAGAGTCAAGTAGGTAGACTTAACCATTAACAATCCCTTTTCATGCCAACGCCAAATCACCCCGTCGCTATCCTCCCCCAGAGTGACATCCGCCAGTAACTCCTTTAATTGTCGAATGCCTCTAGGCCCCCTCGTCTCCCTCCCTCCTCCCGGTGTGATCATCCTCAAAAATTTTCGCCATCTCCATCCACAACTCTCATAGCATTCGCCGACTGATAAAGTTTTGCTACCTACTTTGGTGAATACCTCTAGAAAAAAAGATTGAAGGGTCATCTCACCACACCACCTGTCAGACCAGAACCAGATGGTTTTACCATTACCCAACCGGTAAGACGCCACCCCCCCCCCCACCCCCCCTAAAGATCTCTTTGACCTTTACAACATCCCTCCACCAATGTGATGCCGGCCTGAACGTTCTCCCCTCCCTCAGAGGTTTTCTCCTTGAGTAGTAAATTGCCCTAGTAAGTTTATTCCATTAGAGATCAGGCGCCATGAAGAACCTCCACACCATTTGGTCAAAAGGGCATCATTCAATAGCCCAAGATCAAGCACACCTAGTCCACCATCCGTCTTACTCTTACATATGCTCTTCCACGCTACTAGCCACTCTCTTCCGTTGCGGTGCATGTCGCTGAACCAAAAAAAGTCCCTTCTAAAACCTTCAATCCTCTTGATGACCCATGCAGAGGCTTTGAAAACAGACAAAGTGTAGATGGGCATGTTTGCTAGCACTGCATTGACCAATGTTAGTCTTCCCCCTCTTGACAAAAGTTTAGTCTGCCAGCCGTCGATCCTCCAACGTACTCTGTTGATGATTCCGCCCTAATCCTCCTTTCTTAGTTTCTTGTTAGATAGTGGCAGCCCAAGGTACTTCATCGGGAAGGCTCCAACTCGACAATCCAGAATTTTCGTTGGTCTATCCCCCCGGTGCGCACACTTACCAGTATAGAACAGTTCCGATTTGTCCTTATTAACTTTAAGGCCAAAAGCCCACTCAAACAGGGCCCACAAGAATTTAAGGTTCCTCAAATATCTCTTCCTAGCTTCGTAAAAGAAGAGCGTATCGTCCGCATATTGAATTAGCGTGATCCGACATTCGTCAGACGACCCTACACCCCTAATCAAGTTGTTGTTGACCGCTTCCTCCGTCATCCGTGAAAGGCTCTCGGCCACCAGCAAGAACAGGTAAGGGGATAATGGGTCCCCCTGTCTCACGCCTCTCTAACTCTTAATCCAATTCATCACTTCGCCATTCACCATTACCGCCTCTTTGGCGTTTTCGACGCACTGCCGGATCCACCCACACCATTTATCGCTGAAGCCCCACTATTCCATGACTTTGAGCAGAAATGACCAATTAATTATGTCGTACACCTTCTCGAAGTACACTTTCACTCCAACCCTCTCATGTTTATTCCTACTTCCCCACCCCACAATTTCTGAAGCCGTTACGAACGCATCCGAGATATTCCTCCCTTTGAGAAAGGCGGACTGGCAATGCGAGATCAATTTATGCATGACCGACTCTAATCTGTTCGCCAGCACCTTCGAAATAATCTTCTGAATCCCATTCAGCAAGCTTATCGGTTGAAAATCACTTGCCTTGGAAGGCCCTTCCTTTTTAGGAATCAGGCAAATGAAAGAATAATCGATCGGACCAGTAAAGCAACCCCCTTCCTGAATATCAAAGAAAATGCTTGTGATATTGTCTTTCAAGGTATCCCAGAAAGCATGGTAGAAGCTGAGTGGGAATTTGTCAGGTCCTGAAGCTTTATCCCCCCTAATTGGAAAGTCATTTTCCTAATCTCGTCCACACTGAAGGGAGTAGAGAGGATCACACAATCCAGATCATACACGCATCGAGTCTGAAAAAGATCGCTCCAGTCTCCAAATTGCACTGGTCCTGTGTCCCTAAGGGCAAACAACTCCTTAAACTTACGAAAGAAGTATGCATGTTTTTCATTCTCCGCCCGGTACAATCTACCATCGTCTTCGATCACGCCTATCTCATTTGCTCGCCGTCTACCGTTTGCTTAAGCGTGAAAGAATTTGGTATTACCATCGCCCTCTTTCACCCATCTCTGCTTCGCTCGCGTTCTCCAGAGCGTTTCTTCGTCATCCAGCACCTTACCAAGTTTACGTTTCAGCTCCTCCCTCTTCTCGAACAAAATCGGAGTAAGCTCAAGACGTTCCTCTGCCACATCTAAATCCTGTATGTCGGACATAACCCTCTTCTTCTCCTTCAAAATGCTATAGAAATGTGATTTACACCAAATTTTAATCCTGTTTCTACAGTGTCTTAATTTTACCGTGAAGGCTAGGCTTCCAAATTTCTGACAATCCACCTCCTTCCACCAAACCGGGATGCTAGCACGAAACTCATCATACTTTAACCACACCCCCTCGAATCTGAAATTCTTACCTGCGCTGCTTCTAACTCCACAGGTACTCATCACTATGGGGCAATGGTCTGACGTAAACCTGGGAAGGGCCACGATCTCAGCTAACGGGAAAGACGAATCCCATTCTGTTGAGACGAGAAAGTGATCGAGTCTCGCTAAAGTCGGGGTGCGCTGCAAGCTTGACCAAGTGTATCGACGGTTCTTCATAGGCAAATCTGTAATCGCTAGGTCGTAAATTGGCTCATTGAACATGCGTGTCGCTCTACAGCTCCACACCTTGCCAACCCGTTCCTCCTGCGATCTGGTGAAGTTGAAATCCCCACACACCACCCAGTTTCCTCCGCGCTCACCCTTTAGCCAGCTAATTTCAATGCAAAATTCGTCTTTTCCATCCCCCCTCCCCCCCCCCCCCCCCCATACACATTTGTAACGCAAAAATATACCCCGCTAGCCCGATGGCAAAAGTGAAGTGTCAGGAAAAACCTGCAAGCAATAGCATCGGTGCACTCAAAAACCTTGGAGCTCCAACACGTGATCAAGCTCCATTAGCCTCAATCATCATCCGTTTATCTAGATAAGGCCCACCAAAACTCCTAAGAAAGGACCAAGAGACTTGTTGAACCTTAGTGTCTTGAAGATAGACCACAGCGTTACGTAAATTAGAAATCACCAGTCGAACAGCATTACGTTTCGAGGGATTGTTAAGCCTTCTGACATTCCAACTGCAAACCCTAAACATTAAAAGCTAAGTCCCATCCCGGGACCACCCTAAAAAGACTCAGAAAAAGACCCCAGCCGGAGCCACCCCCCAAAAACCCACGTTCACCCAATACATAGCAAAGCAAAAAAAAAAACCCAAGAAGGTCCCCACAAGAACCCCCTCCGCCCACAACCCACACCGGAACCCAGTCTAAAACTTGTTGAGACCAAAATTGCGTAACAAATTGTTGAGACCTAAATTTTGTCACGTGATTAGGCTGAATAATAACGAATTATGGAATCTCGCGTGGCACAAAATGGTTAGAGTAGTCAACTAATGAAATTATAAACCGATGAGAGAAGTTTGTACTTTGACGGAAGATGAGCTCTAATCGGCTAATAACGTAAAAATGGGTCATCGACTCCTTTAGCCGATCGATGACAGGATCGATCCTCGGTATGATGAGCCGAAATAGGGATGTGGATCGTAACCTAGAAGAATTAGTTTTGAGATGGACGCTGGGAAGTGATAAGATCCTGTAACAGACGCCAACGTGTCATGTAGCGTCCATTATCGGTGGTTACCAAAGATTACACAATATATGTGAATGAACGTAGATGGAAAAGGCGATGCTATCCACTTGAAGATAAAGATTTCCAAATCAAGTAACCAGCGAATCTGTAACAAATTCTATTTGAATACGTCGTTGTCATAAACGGCGGTTAAAATTTGTATGTGTATAAATACATAAAGTTTTTTGTAAAAAGGAGTCCTATAATCGCGCATGCCAGCACCCACCCCTGTTTTTCAATATCTTCAATTTCTATATTTAGTGCTTCTCTATATTAAGATTTTATAGCTTTTCTTTACTGCTTTTCTTACTGTTTTTGTAGGAGTAGTTTTAATCTTGTAATTATTTTCTTTTTAAGCAATACAAGATGACTCGGCCTGATTAAACCGAATCGATTCTTTAAATTTTTTTTTTAAGTAATCTTTCGATAAGTAATCTGGCTTTTTTAGGTCATACTCCGTACTGTGTTTGATTGAAGAGAATCCGGCCGACCAGATTCCTCTTCGACCTAATCATTTGATTTTGGCATGCGACACACTTCAGAGGGTCAATATTCGGAGCCGATCGAAGGCCGGACAGGATCAACAATCAAAGCGACTTTTCGGCACGAACACAAATACGGTTGATTAAATTCACTAACGTTACTATTCTCACGGATGACATAGTAAAGCAATACTATACATATTAGGTTTCAGGCAGGATTTTATTATTTGTTAGGTTTTTGAAAGATAAAATTATTAGAGTAATACTATACATATACTTTAAAAAAAATATACACCCTATCAAATCAATAGGTAGAATATTTTCACAGATCATATTAAGTAATTAGTTGATGACTCTTATCTATTGAATGATCACACGGAGAACCATTTTGATATAGACCTTTGAACTAGCCTACTTATATTTTTTTTGAGTTTTAACCATTAAGTGATTTTAATTATTCCAAAAGTCTTTTAGAGATTTTATTAAATTTATTAGTATTTTTCACAAATTTAATGACTTTAATTTTTTTTAGCAAATAATATTAGATTATTTATTAAGCTTGATAAAATTTTTAACTTAAAAAAATTGAAAATTTTAAATAAAAAAAAATTAGAAGTCGAGGAGGAGGCTATTTAATTGAGAGAGAAATATAGTCGATGAGACCATTTTTATTCATTCTATTTGTATCTACGGATGTCCGTAGATTATCTATAAATTTATGAAGTGGGTACTCGTTAAATTGTAAATATTTTAGATAACCTATAGATACCTATATATATTTTTTTTATGATTAAAAAATATATATTTTTATTGTCTATTAATTTTTAAAAATTTTAAATCTAATTTTACTATCTTTCCTTCAGTGCCACCTTTTTCACCACACTCTCTATCGTCCTCCAACGATACAATATGACCTATATATAAAATATTTTTACATATAATTTAAGTATTTAAATATTTTATATTATTTATTATATATTGTGATATTTCAAACAACAAATTATATTATAATCTTCTAAAAATTATATATATATATATAAAGGAGCAAAATAAAATAAAAAAAAAAAAAAAAAAAATTATGGGTATCCGACATACCAACCCATTTACCCTCAGACGAGTACGAATAACGATATAGATTATTCAAATACTTATAAATAAATTTTATTCACAATCATATAACTCACGGATGTACCGCTATTTATCCAATAAGTTTGTTTGCAAAATCCACCTCATAGTAAGAGACATTAATCATGTATCCTTTCACTGCAGCTTATTCCTCACATGTGTTAGTATAACATGGCTACACCAAATAAATTTGCTAAATATGGGATAATAATAATGGGAATAAATAGCAAGTACACTGTTCCTTGTATTGGAGTGTGGGTGGGTCCCACTTCATGTCCTGCCCGTACTTCAATTTGGGGAAATTTTCTCAGCCTTATTACAAGCTTGGGAATTAGAGTATATTTGTTTATTCATATGTTATGCATGATATATTTACTATTTTTATATTAATTATTTAGTTTTGTTTTTATATCAGCTTTACAGTCAAAATTAGGGTATAGCGACACTTTTAAATATTTCTAAAATCTAAAAAAAGTGTCGCTGACAAAAATACCGACACTTATTGTAAGTGTTGCTATATATGCCGTCGCTAGGATGTATAGCGACATATTTTTGTAATGTGTCCCAAAAATATATCCCTATAACCTAATTTTGGATATAGGTGGAATATAGATAGGACACTTATACAAAAGTGTCACAAAAATATGTCCATATAACCTAATTTTGTTGTAGTGACTTATTATTGCTTTCATATTATTTTACTGTCTTTCAATTATAGTATATCAGTAGGTACGACTTGCTCATCGTCGGCTCGTTATACCCACTAAGATGTCTCTAGTTGTGTCTCACATTCTTTGGTAATTAACTCTTTTTTCAGTTCCGTCAGATGGTGAGCAGTCGAAACGTTGATGAGAGGTCACCGCGCTAGTACTATTCCGAGATTGTTAGCTTTATCTAGATTTACTTTCAGTATACAATTTTATGATCATGACTCTCTCTGATTATTTATATAGTTTTATCTTGATATTCGTATTTATGGATTAGTTATAAATCATGCTTTTGGATTATTAGTGGTGGATTATGTTTTAATAGTTTAACATCATGTTAGTAAACTCTGATTACAAATTAATGATAGTATCTTATACTTGTTTAGCCGTGCAGAAGAGATTCCGTCCGTTTGGATCGGAAATTCTTTATGCACATAGCGGATCTGATCGCATTCTGAGATTATATTTTCAATTTTTTTTAAAGAAATTAAATTATTTTTGAAAATTCGGAACGTGATATTTTTAAAAAAATAAAAAATAATTCTTTAAAAATTTTATAAATAAAAAATTTAAAATACGAAAAAATGCTAATTGTAACGGGAAGAGAAAGATGGAAGATAAAGATCTTTTTCTTGAAAAAAACATACATTATGAGAAACTGCAATAGAAAACCGTACAATTTTTTTTTTTTTTTTTTTTTTTTTTTTTGGAAACATGGAGCTATTTAGTCTAAAAACTTATAAATATTTTAAATTTTGGATCATTAGAAAAGATCCAACAGTTATTATATAATGTTAATGTTGGTGTAAATACACAAAATAGAGGTTAGACTACAAAAAAATATATGAAAAGTATCAACGAGTCGATCAAGCCGAGGTACGGATATCTCGCTCTCTTTAAGGAGATTCAAGCCCTCTGCGGTAGGCAAAGCCTTCGAACCGATGCAGCAGAACACTGACTTGTCCCCTCCAGGATACAACGGTTCGACCCTCGTCGTGTGGCTTCACCAACTCTGCACAAATAGATGAGCCCAAAGCTCCACCAAAAGAACACCTTTTCTTTGATGTCTTTCTCTCTCAAGTAGTATAGTATATTTAGTCTTTTTTTGATCTTTTGTTGGTATACTTCATATATATATATATTAGTATATATTTCAAAGAGTAGAACACCCCTCTATATATAGGCATCACCTCTTATAGGTTTCAAATAATTAATCCTAAAATTAATTAGGAGGAGTTAACATTCGTATGCTAACTCAATTTGAAAAAAAAAATATGAATGCAATAGTAAAGGAGTTGTAACTCCATTAGTTACATAGGCATAGGTTAAAGAAATTAAAATTCATTTAATAATTAAATGTTACAACATTTCCCCACTCATTTTATTATTAAGAGAGTTTGACGATCAAAGAGGGATCATTATACATAAAGAAGGTGTGCTCTGTATTGAACCTTCACTTAGTGAAACAATGATCTCTACTCCAGAGCCAGAGTGGTCTCAGACTTGAACTTTGGCTGCTTAAGGGAAATAGAGTGTCACTGCTCATATATAACAATCCAGGTGTTGACATGAGCTTTACTAGCTAGCACGTTACGACCTTGTGCTTATCCTGGTTTTCATGAGCATTTTTTAGAAAAAAGCCTATTCTCATAAAAAGCGGCCCCACTTCCATGCTCACATAGATGAAATCCGTCAAGGGTGCTCCTGTAATTCTGACACCCTGCTCATAAGAGCCACAGACTTCATTAAAAGTGTAATAACTCAACCCTCATTTCATTACAGGATGAATGCACTCACATCATAGGGATAGGTAAATATTAGATCATGTAGATCTATATGTTGTGCATTCTTTACGACCACAATATGATTCGTTTTTCCCATTGAACCCGACTTTCAGGATCTCTGATCATCAGGTTGGGTATCCTCATACGTGGTTCATGATGTTATAGGCTTTAACCCTATCCCCCTCGATGTATTCCAGATCCTTTCTCTTCCCAAGGCCTTGGTTAATGGATCTGCTAGATTATCAGTAGATTTTATATAATCTACATTGATAATACCATTGTTCATATATGATCTCACAGTACTGTGTTTTCTTCTCACGGATCTGAATTTACCGTTATAATAACGGTTTCTTACTCTACCAATAGCAGCAGTGCTATCACAGTGTATCAACACAGATGGAACTGGTTTCTCCAGAAATGGAATCTCAGACAATAAGTCTCTCAACCAACTAGCTTCCTCGCTAGCTGAAGCTAAAGCAATAAGCTCGGCTTCCATGGTTGAATTAGCAATGATAGTTTGCTTTTTAGATTTCCAACATATAGCACCACCTGCTAAAGTAAAAATATAACCAGTGGTAGAGAGAGAATCACCTGATAAGGTATTCCAATCAGCATCACTATAACCCTCAATTACAGCAGGATACTTCCCATAAAACAAGTCATAAGTTTTGGTACCAATGAGATATCTCATCACACGTTCCATGGCATGCCAATGCTCTGTACCTGGCTTGCTTATAAATATACTAAGTATCCCTACTGCATATGCAATATCAGGTCTAGTGCAATCAGTCGCAAACCGCAAGCTTCCAATCATACTAGCATATTCCTTTTGATTTATAATTTTATTTTCACTTTTAACGGGAAATAAGTGAACACTTGAATCAAAAGGTGTAGTTACATGCTTGTAATTAAGAAAGTTGTACTTTCTTAAAATTTTCTCAACATAATGCGACTGATCAAGAAAAATACCATCTGGTGTTTTGGTAATTTTCATACCCAAAATGAAGTTAACCTCACCAAGATCTTTCATTTCAAAATAATGATTTAGCATAAATTTTGTCTCATTAATAACATTTAAGTTAGAGCCAAAAATTAGCAAATCATCTACATAAAGGCTAACAACTACATGCAATTTTTCAAAAGTTTTGTAGTAGATGCACTTATCACACTCGTTTGATTTAAAGCCATTCTCAATCATGCAAGAATCAAATTTTTCATGCCACTGTCTGGGTGCCTGCTTTAAGCCATAAAGGGATTTATTTAGCTTGCACACTTTATGTTCTTGTCCAGGCTCTATGAACCCCTCAGGTTGGTCCATATAAATTTCCTCATCTAGGTCACCATTCAGAAAGGCGGTTTTTACATCCATCTGATGAATATGTAAATCATATATTGCTGCAATAGCAATGAGAACTCTGATGGATGTCACTCTAGTAACCGGAGAAAAGGTATCAAAGAAGTCTAGATCTTTTTTTTGTTTATAACCTTTTGCGACAAGTCTCGCATTATACTTGTCTACACTCCCATCCGGTTTCAAATTTTTTCTGAGGACCCATTTACAACCAATTGTTGTACAGCCTGGAGGTAAATCCACTAATTTTCAAGTTTTATTAGAAATTAGAGATTCCATCTCATCAGTTACAGCCTCTTTCCAAAAAATAGCATCATTTGAAGATAAAACTTCTTGTAAAGAAAATGAGTTTTCTTCAATATTAAGAATAACATAATGAGGGCCAAAATCTTTTTCTATTCTATTTCTTTTACTCTTTCTAGGTTCAAAAACATATTGTTCTTGGTTTTGCGAAAGAGAGTTTGAAGAGTTTGGTTTGTTCGAAACACTTTTAAATTCTTGGCCCCCACTATTTTTTAATTTTAAAGGAAACTTATCTTCATGAAAAATAGCATCTCCTGATTCAAAAATCACATTGTTTTCAATGTCTAAAAATCTATAGGCTGAACTGTTTAAGGCATATCCAAGAAATATACAAGTGGCAGCTCTAACACCCAATTTGGGTCTTTTAGGGTCTGATAGCCTCACATAAGCTAGACAGCCCCACACTTTAAAATATTCCAAATTTGGCTTATACCCTTTCCACAACTCAAAAGGTGTCATTTTAGACTTCTTATGTGGCACGCGATTCAAGACATAATTTGCAGTTAAAATAGCTTCACCCCAAAGATTTAAGGGTACACCAGTATCAACTATCATAGCATTTGTTAGCTCAATAAGTGTTCTATTTTTTCTCTCGGCCACTCCATTAGAAGCAGGCGAATATGGAGCAGTAGTCTCATGGATAATTCCTAAAGACTGAAAAAAAGAATTGAATCCCGTAGATTCATACTCACGACCTCTATCACTTCTAATTCTTTTAATCTTTTTACCGAATTGATTTTCTACTTCATGGAGGAAATCTTTAAATCTGTCAAAAGCATCACTTTTATTTTTCAGTAAATATACATAAGTATATTTAGAAAAATCATCTATAAATGTAATAAAATATCTATTTCCTCCACGAGTTAGAGTACCTTCAAATTCACAAATATCACTGTGAATTAACTCAAGTAATTCGGTACTTCGATCAACACTCTTATGAGGTCGTTTAGTGATTTTTGACTTACTACATGTTTCACATTTGTCAAAATCACTACTCAGTCTGGGAATTAATCCTAAACTACTCATTAAGCTAACATATCTGCTATTAATATGACACAAACGAGCATGCCAAAAATTCACAGAAGAAAGCATATAAGAAGAAGTAGATGATGCTTTATTCTCAATGTTTAATTTAAACATTCCATCGCATGCATAACCTTTACCCACAAATTTTCCATTCTTGGAAATAACATACTGATCAGACTCAATGGTCTGTTTAAAGCCACCTTTATTAAGAAGAAAACTTGACATCAAGTTCTTCCTAATCAAAGGTGTATACAACACATCTTTTAAGATGAGCACCTTTCCAGAAGAAAATTTTAACTCGACCTCACCACTCCCTAAAACTTCAGAAGTACGTGAATCACCAAGCATGATACTTCTTGATTGTTCTGTAGTAGCCGCTGGTTTAAAATGTTTTTGGGTATACTTTTGGTTTTCTTTATTTCGCAATTCGTTTCGGGGGCCCGGAGGGTGATCTAATAATTCCTTGTTTTCGGGCAGACCGTCGGGGCTCGCGAGTATTTTTAGTCAATAAAGCTCGCGAAACGGAGAACGGCGGCGCAGTCGGTTTTGAATTCCGACGCCGGAATCTCCCAGAATAAATTCCGGAAGGTGGCTAGCGGCTCAGGCGATCAGCACGGTTTTTCAGGCAGACCGGACCCCGGTTCGCACCCGACTTATTACCTGCTTTTGACTTGAAATGGGTTCATTCCCATTCCTCATCCTAACCGCTCCCGCCATCCTAACCGCTCCCGCCATTTTCATGTCGTGGGGAAACAGGGTTACGACAGTTACAACTCCCCTCACCTTAGGCGTACGCAACCCCAAGCGCAACGAGAAACCCACTTCCCCAACCTTTCTTTTTCCCAACCGATCGAGTGGAGAAACAAGGCGGAGCGATCGAGGAGAGGGAAGATTGCCGGCATACCCTTCGTTACCGGGCACGCAAGAACAGGACGATCATCCCCTAGATCAACCCTAGCCGACGAAACCAAGGTGAGCATAACTTAGGGTTCTTGATTGGGTATTTTCTTGGTTCTCTTAGGCAAAGGGAGGAGGAGGGTCGGCGCCGTCACCGGAGTCGGCGCCGTCACCGGAGCCGGCACGCACGGAGCCACGCATGCGGGCGGCGCCGCATGCTCCCGCATGCGGGCAGCGTCGCATGCGGGCGGCGCTGCATGCGCCCGCATGCGGGCAGCGCCGCATGAGGGCGACGCCGCGTGCATCCGCATGCGGGCGGCATCCGCATGCGGGCGGTGCCGCATGCTCCCGCATGCGGGCGGCGCTGCACGCGCCCGCATGAGGGCAGCGCCGCATGTGGGCAGCGCCGCGCGCACCCGCATGCGGGCAGCGCCGCATGCGGGCGGCGCTGCACGCGCCCGCATGCGGGCAGCGCCGCATGTGGGCAGCGCCGCGCGCACCCACATGCGGGCGGCGCCGCACGCAGGTGGTACGCCGCCCAGCCGCGCGGGGCCGGGCGCGTACGTGTACGGATTGTGCGCGAGGGGGGGGGGGGGGGGGGGGGGGGGGCGCCGGGTGTTCTAGTCTTTTAATCTTGCGGAGTCTTGAATTACTGACTCCTGTATGACAGGTTCTTTTAGGTCCGGGCGGGCACCCCGAGACGCGGGAGAACCTAGCATCGGTCAGGAGCGCGACAACGAAAAGGTGGGTTTTCGGTCGAGGCTTAGTATAGTGTTAGTATTCCGAAAGGGATTTTAATTACGTGTTAATTGGTACTAACGCTGACGGTTTCTATGATTTACTATATTACCCCGTGTCTTGGTTACTATGCTCGAGTTGCGACACGCGCACCCGCGGTCTGGCCACCGCTAAGGGTGCTCTTTTCCGGAAAGGCGGTCTCCGACCCGTGTTACCCACGAGGGGATGTAGTGGGGCCCCCGTAGGTGTGGGGTTCGAGGCACCAAGGTGTGAGCGGTGCGACCTGTCGGGATTGGTGCCCGACGAGGTCAGGTGTGCGACCTGCAGGGATTGGTGCCCGACGAGGTCAGGTGTTACAGGTGTTACCGGGGTTACAGGTGTCACAGGTGGTACAGGTGGTTGCGAGTTACCTTTATGAGTAGAGTGGTTGCTCCGGCTAGTCTTACTTTTGTGGCTTGGTATTACTTTACTGCTTTAGTATTTTTATCATGATAGTGTCGCTGACTACCCACTCTGTGACAGGTACCTCCACGGGTGAGAGGTAGGCGACGGTGAGGCCGAGGTGGGAGCAGTCGGGCTGTGGGAGCCCTAGTCTGCCATTTTCTTTACTTTCTCTGCATTTCATTTGGTATTGTAGGTTACTGTGTGGTTCTCGATACCCTTGTGGGGTCGTGTGGATGTTGATTACTTTTGTTCTGGATATGCACTACTGTTTCCTTTATTATTCCCGTTTGGCCGTTTTCTAAACAAACCAACTAGAAAACAAGAGAAAAAGGACTTCGAAAACCGTTTTCAAAATTCTAGGGTCGTGTGGGCCCGTTTTCCAGACCCTGTGGATTTATGCCGTTTTCCAATCTGTTTTCGAAACTTGAGGCCGTGTGGGCCTGTTTTCAAAACTGTGAGTTTATCCTTTCAACTTGACTGGCCACGGGCACTGTTTAGTCTTCATGCACAGTTAGTCTCCGAGCTGTTGTGATTAAATGGAAAATGATTGCTTGTGTTTGACTGTTGTAATAGCCGCGACGCCGTGCATATACAGAGGAGACTCTGCCCGATTTTCGAGTAAATCTGTATATGCGGCGGGTCTGGGCACGCGCCGGGGAAGGAGGTTTTAAACAAAAAAATTTGTACGCGCCTTACGCTTACTTTTGTGCATCGTTTCCGCTAAAATAAAACCCCCGGGGCGTGACAGATTAAGATGGTATCAGAGACTTTGCATTAATCACAACAGTGACGGCCCAACATCCACGGTAATACCACACGTAGCTGCAAGTAAATGAAATGTGTAGGACGTAAGGGTGTAGGACGCGAGTGAACGTGGGGAGGGGAAATTAGTGTGATTTATTTACGCTCGGTTTTCCTGGGTATGCTGGGACTGAGGTGTTTCCTTGGTGTGCACAGATAGAAGCCCGATTTTGGGTGGGTAACTGCTGCCGGACATGTACCTTGCGGCAGAGGCGAACCGCTTACTACGCAACCAGCTGCGCGACGTGGCTGGGCAGCTGCTAAACCTCGCGGAGCGCGTGGGTATACTGACCCAGGAGTTTGAGGGTGTCGACCACGCCCAGCACGACACCGGTGGTGTTAACCCCCGTGGGATACCACCAACTGGCGTTCCCACCTTTCAGGGAGCGATCAACTTGGCCGTGCGCGCGAAGCTAGAGCGTACACGACGGGCACACCCCTACCCCGGCCCGACAGGGGACCCCTACCAGAGCGGCAGAGCAACCAAGCGCCAGAGGAAAGGGCCGAAACCCGGGCAGGCGACGAGGGAGGGACCTGAACCACCAACGCCATGTGTCATTTGTGATGGTGCGCATCCAATGATGAATTGCCCTTGGCGGGACGAACATTGCTTCCGGTGTGGCAGGCCGGGCCACACACGTTACGAGTGCCCCCGGAAGCCGGCCGTCACCAGACCCCCGGCGCCGAGACCTGACGACCTACGCCTGACGGACTCTTCTGATACCGAGTCCCCACCCCGCCACGCCGAACGTGGCTGGCCCAGAGGTTGTGGACGGACCTCCCCAGCCGCCCTGGGGAGCAGTGATGCGGAATCCCAGAACCGGGAATAACAGGTAATACTTTTTCCTTTACCTCTTTGTGGTTAAGCCTCGACTTTCATCTTCCGTTTTCGTCTTTTTCTTTCTCCGTGTACTGTGCGGTTGTGCCCGGGGGGGGGGGGGGGGGGGGGGGGGGGGGGGGGGGGTGTTTATGGGTTAGGAGTGGGGTTACTACCCTAGTCCGCCTTAGGAGTTGTGGACGCCGTGTCACGGGGAGGGAAGGCGGGTCGGGCGCCAGGTAGGAACCCCTTACAAATGGTTCTGAGGAGAGAACCCTACCTAGTTTGTTTGTCTGTTCAAACCCCCGGTGGGGGAACTTCGCGGGAGTGGCCCCTACAGCGACTGTAGCAGACGAGGTGTCACCACCCCCCGACGACGGCATCAGAGGCGGTGGCTTGAGTTACTGAAGGATTACGACCTAACAATCCAATACCACCCCGGGAAGGCAAACGTGGTAGCGGACGCTCTGAGCAGGAAGGGGCGATTGGAGGGGGGATCAGTAGGTGCGATAACTGAGCAGAGCAACTTGATCGCGGAATTCTCACGACTAGGGTCGGAAGTAGTGCCAGCAGGCACGGTTGCGCAACTTCTAACTTTGGTGGTCAAGCCAACACTGCTCGAGAAGATTCGAGAGGGACAGCAGGCGGACTCGCACTTACAGCTCGTAAGAGACAAGATCTCACCGGATCAGGAAGGTGACTTTTCAGTGGAAGGCGACGGCACTCTACGGTTCCGCGGGCGGATTTGCGTGCCGGATACCCCGGAATTGAAGAAGGAAATCCTATCTGAGGCACACAGCGCCCCTTATGCAGCGCATCCAGGAGGCACAAAGATGTACAGAGACCTCAAGCAGACCTTCTGGTGGCCCAAGATGAAGAGGGATGTGACTCGATATGTAGCTCATTGCCTGGTGTGTCAACAGATAAAGGCGGAACATCAACGGCCGGCGGGAAAGTTACAACCCTTACCGGTACCGGAGTGGAAGTGGGATCATATCACCATGGACTTTGTCACCGGGTTCCCACGTTCACAGCAAGGACATGACACAATATGGGTCGTGGTGGACCGGCTAACCAAGTCAGCGCACTTCCTGCCGATTCACACAACCTGGACCAGAGAGCGGTTGGCTCAAGTCTACCTCAGCGAGATTGTGAGACTGCATGGAGTACCGGCATCGATCACATCAGACAGAGACACGCGTTTCGTCTCAAAGTTTTGGCAGAGTCTGCAACGAGCCTTGGGGACTAAATTGTAGTTCAGCACAGCCTTCCACCCTCAGACAGACGGGCAGTCGGAGCGAGTGATACAGACGCTAGAGGACCTGCTTCGGGCCTGTGTACTCGATTGGGGAGTCGGTTGGGAGCGTTACCTGCCACTTGTAGAATTCGCTTACAACAATAGCCACCAGGCCAGCATCCAGATGGCACCCTACGAAGCCTTATACGGGAGACGCTGCCGATCCCCGATCTGTTGGGACGACTTGGGAGAACGGAAGTTCTTGGGACCCGATTTGGTGGAAGAAACAGAAGAGAAGGTGCGCCTCATAAGACAGCGCTTACTAACCGCCCAGAGTCGACAAAAGAGCTACGCGGATCGGAGACGCCGCGACTTAGAGTTCCAGGTGGGAGAACACGTGTTTTTGCGGGTCTCGCCGTCCAGGGGAATCAAGCGATTCGGGTTAAAAGGCAAGCTGAGCCCGCGGTTTGTGGGGCCATTCGAGATCCTGGAGCGGATTGGCCCAGTGGCTTATCGCCTTGCCCTACCACCGAACCTCAACCGGATTCACGACGTGTTCCACGTTTCGATGCTCAAGAAATACCTCCCCGACCCGTCGCATGTCCTGGACGTCTCGACACTCGAACTGATGGAGGACCTAAGCTTCGAGGAAACCCCTGTGCGAATCCTAGCAAGAGAAAGCAAGACGCTTCGAAACCGAGTCATCCCCTATGTGAAGGTGCTCTGGAACAACCACGAGGAGCGGGAAGCGACGTGGGAGCTGGAGTCGAAGATGAGGGAGGGCTACCCCTATCTCTTCACCGCGAACCAGGATTGAGTTTCGAGGACGAAACTCGTTTTAAGAGGTGAGTGGTGTAGTAGCCGCTGGTTTAAAATGTTTTTGGGTATACTTTTGGTTTTCTTTATTTCGTAATTCGTTTCGGGGGCCCGGAGGGTGATCTAATAATTCCTTGTTTCCGGGCAGACCGTCGGGGCTCGCGGGTATTTTTAGTCAATAAAGCTCGCGAAACGGAGAACGGCGGCGCAGTCGGTTTTGAATTCCGACGCCGGAATCTCCCAGTATAAATTCCGGAAGGTGGCTAGCGGTTCAGGCGATCAGCGCGGTTTTTCAGGCAGACCGGACCCCGGTTCGCACCCGACTTATTACCTGCTTTTGACATGAAATGGGTTCATTCCCATTCCTCATCCTAACCGCTCCCGCCATCCTAACCGCTCCCGCCATTTTCATGTCGTGGGGAAACAGGGTTACGACAGTTACAACTCCCCTCACCTTAGGCGTACGCAACCCCAAGCGCAACGAGGAACCTACTTCCCCAACCTTTCTTTTTCCCAACCGATCGAGTGGAGAAACAAGGCGGAGCGATCGAGGAGAGGGAAGATTGCCGGCATACCCTTCGTTACCGGGCACGCAAGAACAGGACGACCATCCCCTAGATCAACCCTAGCCGACGAAACCAAGGTGAGCATAACTTAGGGTTCTTGATTGGGTATTTTCTTGGTTCTCTTAGGCAAAGGGAGGAGGAGGGTCGGCGCCGTCACCGGAGTCGGCGCCGTCACCGGAGCCGGCACGCACGGAGCCACGCATGCGGGCGGCGCCGCATGCTCCCGCATGCGGGCAGCGCCGCATGCGGGCGGCGCTGCATGCGCCCGCATGCGGGCAGCGCCGCATGAGGGCGGCGCCGCGTGCATCCGCATGCGGGCGGCATCCGCATGCGGGCGGCGCCGCATGCTCCCGCATGCGGGCAGCGCCGCATGCGGGCGGCGCTGCACGCGCCCGCATGCGGGCAGCGCCGCGCGCACCCGCATGCGGGCGGCGCCGCACACGCCCGCATGCGGGCAGCGCCGCGCGCACCCACATGCGGGCGGCGCCGCACGCAGGTGGTACGCCGCCCAGCCGCGCGGGGCCGGGCCCGTACGTGTACGGATTGTGCGCGAGGGGGGGGGGCGCCGGGTGTTCTAGTCTTTTAATCTTGCGGAGTCTTGAATTACTGACTCCTGTATGACAGGTTTCTTGTAGGTCCGGGCGGGCACCCCGAGACGCGAGAGAACCTAGCATCGGTCAGGAGCGCGACAACGAAAAGGTGGGTTTTCGGTCGAGGCTTAGTATAGTGTTAGTATTCCGAAAAGGATTTTAATTACGTGTTAATTGGTACTAACGCTGACGGTTTCTATGATTTACTATATTACCCCGTGTCTTGGTTACTATGCTCGAGTTGCGACACGCGCACCCGCGGTCTGGCCACCGCTAAGGGTGCTCTTTTCCGGAAAGGCGGTCTCCGACCCGTGTTACCCACGAGGGGATGTAGTGGGGCCCCCGTAGGTGTGGGGTTCGAGGCACCAAGGTGTGAGCGGTGCGACCTGTCGAGATTGGTGCCCGACGAGGTCAGGTGTGCGACCTGCCGGGATTGGTGCCCGACGAGGTCAGGTGTTACAGGTGTTACCGGGGTTACAGGTGTCACAGGTGGTACAGGTGGTTGCGAGTTACCTTTATGAGTAGAGTGGTTGCTCCGGCTAGTCTTACTTTTGTGGCTTGGTATTACTTTACTGCTTTAGTATTTTTATCATGATAGTGTCGCTGACTACCCACTCTTTGATAGGTACCTCCACGGGTGAGAGGTAGGCGACGGTGAGGCCGAGGTGGGAGCAGTCGGGCTGTGGGAGCCCTAGTCTGCCATTTTCTTTACTTTCTCTGCATTTCATTTGGTATTGTAGGTTACTGTGTGGTTCTCGATACCCTTGTGGGGTCGTGTGGATGTTGATTACTTTTGTTCTGGATATGCACTACTGTTTCCTTTATTATTCCCGTTTGGCCGTTTTCTAAACAAACCAACTAGAAAACAAGAGAAAAAGGACTTCGAAAACCGTTTTCAAAATTCTAGGGTCGTGTGGGCCCGTTTTCCAGACCCTGTGGATTTATGTCGTTTTCCAATCTGTTTTCGAAACCTGAGGCCGTGTGGGCCTGTTTTCAAAACTGTGAGTTTATCCTTTCAACTTGACTAGCCACGGGCATTGTTTAGTCTTCATGCACAGTTAGACTCCGAACTGTTGTGATTAAATGGAAAATGATTGCTTGTGTTTGACTGTTGTAATAGCCGCGACGCCGTGCATATACAGAGGAGACTCTGCCCGATTTTCGAGTAAATCTGTATATGCGGCGGGTCTGGACACGCGCCGGGGAAAGAGGTTTTAAACAAAAAAATTTGTACGCGCCTTACGCTTACTTTTGTGCATCGTTTCCGCTAAAATAAAACCCCCGGGGCGTGACATGTTCATAGGGAGTATAAACTTTAAACCAAGTCTTATCATGACAGACATGCCTATTGGCACCAGAGTCTGCCCACCATCCTTCAGCATTTTCAACCAAGCATATGTCTGTAATCATTGCCACATGTGGTTCTTCGGTAACGTTAGCTTGAGGTAAAGCTTTACGTTTTCGAAATTTGTAAATTCGAGCAATATGCCCACTTTTGCCACAGACATAGCAAATTATAGAATTTTTCTCTTAAGAAGGAGGTCCTTGGTTATTTGAAGTTTTCTTAAATTGAGGTCTACCACTATTCTTTTCAATTTTCTTCTTAGGCTTCAAGTATGTATTTCTAGAATGATTGTTATTAGGTAAAGAATGAGATGATACTAAGTTTACCTTAGTGCCGCTAGCATCATTTTCTTTTGCTTCAAGTGCATCTTGACCTCTTGCCTCCTCTTCCACGCGAATGCGTGCAATTAATGTCTCGAGAGACATCTCCTTTTGTTTATGTCGAAGGGTCTTTTGGAATTCCCTCCATGATGGTGGTAACTTGTCGATAATCCCTAGCACGATCAAGTTGTCTCCGAACTTAACTCCTTCGGATTGAACTTCATGAGCGATCATCTGAAAATCTTTGACTTGTTCCACCACGGATTTTCCTTCGACCATTTGGTAGCGAAAGAAGCGACTAGCAGCGTACTTCTTTGCACCAGCTTGTTCTGTATCATACTTAAGCTGCAATGCCTTCCAAATCTTCTTTGCAGAGGAGTATGTATTTTCATAATAATCATAAAATTGGTCTGAAAGGCAGTTGAGAAGATAATACCGACAATTATACTCATCCTTCTCGTATTTTTTAGTTTTTTCGTAGTGTTCATAAAGATCATCCCCCGTCATATTGTCGGTGTTAGTCTTCTTTGGATTTTTCTCCGTAAGGACATATGCCACTTTAAGTAGATTGAGGTAAAATAGCACTTTTCCTTTCCACCTCTTGAAGTGGGCTCCTTTAAAGCGGAAGGGCTTATTAAGATCCCCGGTAGTATCGTTGGACTTTTCATGTGTAGCCTCCATCTCCTGAATCTCCTTAAAATTGTTGATGTAAATACACAAAATAGAGGTTAGACTACAAAAAATATATGAAAAGTATCAACGAGTCGATCAAGCCGAGGCACGGATATCTCGCTCTCTTTAAGGAGATTCAAGCCCTCTGCGGTAGGCAAAGCCTTCGAACCGATGCAGCAGAACACTGACTTGTCCCCTCCAGGATACAACGGCTCGACCCTCGTCGTGTGGCTTCACCAACTCTGCCACAAGTAGATGAGCCCAAAGCTCCACCAAAAGAACACCTTTTCTTTGATGTCTTTCTCTCTCAAGTAGTATAGTATATTTAGTCTTTTTTTGATCTTTTGTTGGTATACTTCATATATATATTAGTATATATTTCAAAGAGTAGAACACCCCTCTATATATAGGCATCACCTCTTATAGGTTTCAAATAATTAATCCTAAAATTAATTAGGAGGAGTTAACATTAGTATGCTAACTCAATTTGAAAAAAAAAACATGAATGCAATAGTAAAGGAGTTGTAACTCCATTAGTTACATAGGCATAGGTTAAAGAAATTAAAGTTCATTTAATAATTCAATGTTACAACAGTTAAAAATTTAAAATTAATACAAATATCTAATAGTTTCATAATGTTCATCAAATAATGAATAATTGGATGAATATTATTACACTACAATAAAATTATGCTATAGCGATACTTTTAAGTATTGCTAAAAACTAAAAAAAATATTGCTGGAAAAAATACCGACACTTGTTATCAGTGTCGCTATATGTGCCGTCGCTATGGTATATAGCGACACATTACTATAATGTGTCCCAAAAATGTGTCCCTATAACCTAATTTTGGATTATAGATGGACTAAAAATAGGACACTTACAAAAAATGTCATAAATATGTGTCCCTATAACCTAATTTTGTTGTAGTATTATCTGATTGACAATACTTTATCTGTCATCGTACGATAAAATCCAAGAATTCAAAATAAGCATATAATAATAATTTTAAAACAATATAAAAGGATTAAATGGTTGCCATACTATAATTGATTGAATGGATGATACCATGAGAACATATTGACATTACATTTAAACAACAGGATAATTTTGGAAAAAAAATAATAATTAACTTTCTCTTTTTTAAAAGAGTATAGATATGGATACGCATGTGCTTGTCTATATCAACTATAGCTAGATGTTACCCTTGTTTCAAAGATCAGAGAATACTTAAACTTCACCATTTATAAAGAATTATAGTGGGGTCCTTAATTATTTGTGTAAAAACACATTTAGAACTAATTGGTTCAAAGAGGTCCAATGGTGGGGAGCACATGACTAGGGTTTGAACCTTGAAGAGTAGTAATTAAGCACTACTTTAATTAATTTTGTCGACAAGAGAGAGAGGAGAAGAGAGAGAGAGAGAGAGAGAGAGAGAGAGAGAGAGAGTATGTGTGTATGAATGAAGTTGCAATTTTACCATAAACTAAATTTATTGTAACATCCAATAATTCCACATAGAATAGAAATAAAATTATGATTGAATTTATAAGAAATTATGTACAACGTAATAATAACTGGATTTAGTATTTTGAACTGCGGTTTGGATTCAACGAGTTATTATTGCTAGTGGGCCGAATTATTACATTTGGTATAGAATTAATCACCAGCCGAAAAATATATGACGGGTCTTGGACTAGGTGACGGACTACTTCAGGCTATGTCGGAGGTCTGAATAACAAGGCTAAGACTAGTAAGATAAGTCTCGCATGGATTGTGTGTGTGGTTTGGACTGACGAGAACGTCAGACCTCTTCGGAAGGAATTGTGATATTTCCAATAGTCTCACTTCCAATGAAATAGAATCGTGATTGAGTTTCTAAGAGACCATTCACGAAAATACACGATTAGATGACGAATGCCTCCAGCATTTATATAAGTAATTAATTACAATTATGTTTATCAAAACGCGCTCTAAGAAGAAGCCAATATGATGAAAACGAAGATGGTAGTTTTGGAGAAATATTATAAGGATAATAATAATAATAATAATAATAATAATAATAATAATAATATTTATGTATTCTTCTGTCCTAATCCTCTACACTAGCTGGCTGATCTCTTTATTGATCTCAACGCGGAACGAAGAAAATGACTGCTAATGTGAGTCTCCCCAAATTTTCTCCATAATGTAGGGCCTCACTTTTTTTTGTTTTTGTTTTTTTTTTTTTTTAGATAAGTCAAATAATTGATCATTATACAGGTTCGAGAAGATTGTGTTACATATGGTTAAAAAAAAATACGGTGACGAAAAATGCTATCTTTATTTCAACATGAATAATTACGTTCACATATGCGTAATAAGTAGAAAGGGAAAAACGAAAATATTAATTTTTTCATAAAATTGAAATTATCGAACGGCAGAAAACAGTTTTCCAGTTAAAAAACTATTTTCTAAAAAAAAACCAAAATTTGTTGCATTGATTAAAACAAATTAAAGTTCACTTATCTAAAAGAAAGTTCACACAAAATTTTGGTTACAAATTAAATAGGGTAATTTACCTTTTTTCTGATAATATACGAATTGTCTTTCTAATATGTTCTCCAACTTATTATCTTGTGATTTAATTTTATATTTAACCGCTTTATAGTTACGATGCAAGATAAAGTTGTGATGCCTAATATTGTTTGGATGTCAGAATAATTATCGAGTACTAAGATATGTGACTTTTCTTCTATAATTGGAAAATAGGAATTTAATTTTTTTACTCCTTGATATTCATAATTTGATTGTAATAGCAAATTTTACCGATGATATAATTTATTTTATTCTGAAAAATAACTTCAAAGTTAAATATGGTATTTGTATCAATCTAGACATTCAATCATATTTATAATCTACCAAAATTCTAATCCTATTGAGTAAATCAAATAAATATTTGAATAAGATTTTATGATTCCAAATAGGACCTGCATAGTATTTTAATCTATTATTAATTAGAGATTCTTTTGATATGACCTAGCTATTTTGGTTGGTAAATATGCACACAGTTCTTTTTTCCAATTACTATGGAGTTTTTGTACGCCTAAAAGTTGAATATATCCTTCCATCCAGAAATTTAAGAATTTTTAATACTAAAAAAACCCAAACAATTGAAATATAATTTTGAACTCATTTATGAATTCAAATATAAAAAAAAGTATATTTTATATTTTTTTTTTCTCAACCACCGAATATATTTAGTAGAAAAAATAGATATGTTATTGCTTCCACCTAGCTTATAACTTAACCCCATAAAGGTAATATATAATTGGGATAATTGCCTGTGTACCCCTGAATATAAAAAATATCTGATTTCCCCTCTTATTTTTTTCTTTTCAATATACCCTTCATACGTTCCGCCGTTATTAAAAATACCCCTGCCGTTTCCCTTTATTAAGTTAACTAGGGTTAAACTAGAGTTAAATAATAATCGGAGTTGAAAACTATCAGATATACCTATTTTGCCCGGGTTTAAGGTTTAGGGTTTAGGGTTTAGGATTTTTTAGGGTTTAGGGTTTAGGGTTTCGGGTTTTAGGTTTAGGGTTTAGGGTTTTTTAGGGTTCTAGGGTTTAGGGTTTAGGGTTTTATAGTTTAGGGTTTAAGATTTTTAGGGTTTTAGGGTTTTAGGGTTTAGGGTTTAGGGTTTTAGGGTTTATGGTTTAGGGTTTTAGGGTTTAGGGGTTTAGGGTATTTAAAGGGCAAAATAATAATTACCACAGATAACGGCGTTCCAAACGATACACTAACAGAGTTTAACTTCAAGGGTATTTTGGAAAGAATTTGGAACGTAAGAAGGGTAGTTTTAATATTAGCCTTCTAAGAGGGGTAAATCTGAAAACAGAGAATTTTTTAGGGGTATGTAAGAAATTGCCCCTATAATTACTAACAACACTAAACTATCGCTATAACAAAATTAAATTATAGGGACATATATTTGTGACACTTTTGTATAAGTGTCCTATCTATATTCTATCTATATTCAAAATTAGATTATAGGAATATTTTTTGGACACATTACAAAAATATGTCGCTATACACTCTAGCGACGGCACATATAGCAACACTTATAATAAGTGTCGGTATTTTTGTCAGGATACTTTTTTTAGATTTTAGAAACACTTAAAGATGACGCTATAGCATAATTTTATTGTAGTGACGATACGTACATAGATGACAATACATGCACCATCAGCAGCAGTTAGAATCTAAGTTGTCTGACATTTGAACTTATCAATGATTATCGACGAGATCATTCTGTATGCAATAATTTCTATATATATATATATATATATATATAATATATATATATATATAATATATTCGTAATATTGGTAGAGAGATTAAAGTTTGCTTTTAAACAAACTACTTAGGTATTAGTTTGATCAACATGTAATATTGGTGCCCATGCACATAATATCTGAAAATTTCACATAGATATATAGGCATCTACTTAGTAAGCATTGGAGTAATTTATGACTTCAGGAGTGATTAGAGTATGTAGTTATCACTATTCCCTACCATATATATGTAGCTAATTATGCCTTAGTACGCAACAACACTGGAATTAATATATATGATTTTCTAAAAATAAAAAATTTATTCTAGTGGATCTAATACCTTATTAAAATTTTCTTTTTTTCTCCCTGCTATATAGTATATATTTTGAAATTACAATTTAA